>BSBM01000797.1:8242500-8792500 GCA_027924585.1 Larix kaempferi | reverse complement strand
GTACATTCTCCAGTTCCAACACCCTTACCTCCATTAACAACTGCGTGCCGAAGAGCTCTGAAACGTATACAGGTTGATGAAACTCTCATTAGTTCACTTGAAGGTACGTTGTCTAAATGTGTTATTTCTTATCAAACTCGACAAATACTTGATAACTTTTTTTATTGTAAATGTGATGGAGACAAGTGCAAATTATTTTTATCATTGTTAAAATCTAGGTCTATGTCTGTTTTTAAGAAGAACGTTAAAGATAAAGATGACCAAAAAGTTAGAACCAAGTTCCCATATTGTTAAAATTTTAGTAGATGCATTTAGTACAATTGGAAAGAAATCTCGCTCAAAGGATCGCAATGCGGCTCGTCGTGTGTTGTCACAATCAATCTTGAAAAAAAAAACTAGCGCACTTCAATTTCTTAAACCTACATCCAAAATTATTAATTTGAATGTGAAGACACTTCGTAGGTATTGTGTTAGAAGAGAACAACTTGAAACCGGTCAAACAGATGTTTGGACCTTCATTGGTAGGTTGTCACACTCTAATATGAAGCTCATTGATGCGGTAAAGGGATTAGTGCAAGCTTTTTGGCATGACAACACTAGACCTTCTTCCAACCAAAAAGATGTATTAAAATTGAGAAGGGGTTCAAAGGATCGTGAAGCACACATTAAACATTTTCTTGATATGAAACAAACAAAATTATATGAGAGATTTAGGAATGAACATAACAAACTTGACTTGGGACAAACATCCTTTGACAAATGCAAACCATGGTATGTTAAAATAAACACAATTCGTAACACATGTTGTTGTCAATACCACATTGAGTATGGTTACTATTATGACACATATACATATATTTTTCATGTATTGAATAACACTCTTGTGCAGGAATGCTCAGCTACATTACCACCGATGCCATCTAGAGACTTTATTCATAGCATTTTGTGTAGCAGTCCAAAGGATTGCACATTTTATAAAAAAACTTGCATAGATGGGACATGCACAAGGTGTGGTGGATTCACATTATTGGAAAAATGCATACATGTGACCGATGAGCATGAACTTGGGAGGCAGGAGGTGAACTTGTAGTCATTTAAATATGTCACGTATGATATTGATGGAGGGAATGAAAGAAACAAAATACAATTGGTCACTTCTCAGGTTGCTAATGAGCTATTGGGTACTATTTTTTCTTCAGATTGCAATTTCATATGTAACAATCTATTGATATATGTCTTTATTGTTGATCTACTAGGTACGGGTTTGCGACTTCATGGAGGAATTATTTGAAAATACACAACAATATGTAAAGCATGTGCATGTGGCTCATTGGCAAGATGAGTAGTTTAGAACGTGAAGGGATACATTTCCTATTAGGACTATCCTGTCAGTGGTTGATTTTGTGGAACACTACAATATTCAACCACAAAATGAGATTCAGAGTCAATACTATCACTTAGACCAGGTCATCCTAATGGTCCATATCACCTATCGACATGGGGAATATAGTACTGAAGACAATGGGGTTATATTTAAGGAGTATCACTTCTACATAAGTGATGACAGGTGTAACGACTTGGATTTTGCACAACACCACTTTCAAATGTTCTACAATCACTTGAAGGATAACAATATATTGATGGAACAACATTGGATTTGGTTTGACGGTTGTGCATGGCATTTCTAAAATGCCTGTGTCTTCCAGTGGTCTTGTATGCTCCAAAAAAAGGCACAAGGTGCCACATATTTTGAACTATTTTGAGACCGGACATGGAAAAGGTGAACATGATGGTGCCGGTGCGTGCATAAAGACTACATTACATAGGAAAGAAATGAAGTTGACAAATGGACTTATCATCTGAGATGCAAAATCCATCGTTGAATGGTGTGCTTTAGTCATGGGGGAGGGAACAAGAAGGAAGGAAGATCACTCAACCAGGAAAGCACATCTACATAGATATTTTTGGGAGGTGGTGGATGTAGATCGATCACAGTCATATGAGTGCAAGACCATCCAAGGAACTCGTGCATTTCATTTAGTTACAACGTTGGACAATGCTATACTTGAAATGTGGACAAGGAAACTGTCATGCTTTTGTTCTCCATGCAGTAGTGGTGAATGGGATGAATGTGAATCCATGGATTGGGTTGATAGCTTGGATCGTGTATCACTCCACATTGGTCGAAGGATAGCTACAGAATTATCCCATTTGGAGGAGGGACAATCAAGTATTTCACTAGATTATGACCACATATCAGATCTCATACAACCAGGTTTGATTAATATTTTTAGATTTTTGACAACTAGTTGTGTCTAATTAGTTGTGTATATTTTTGATATTTTTGACAACTAGTGGTGTCTAATTAGTTGACTGAAACATTGGAACTATATTTTCTCCAAGGCAAATATATGCAGTGGTTTCCCCGAGACGCAATGCATGGTGCACTGACTATTGGCTGGAACGTTGCTTA
Source organism: Larix kaempferi (assembly GCA_027924585.1). Lineage (NCBI taxonomy): Eukaryota > Viridiplantae > Streptophyta > Pinopsida > Pinales > Pinaceae > Larix > Larix kaempferi. The sequence goes on along the minus strand of BSBM01000797.1, from coordinate 8,790,027 downwards.
GAGGGGAAGCAAACCCTAAATATCCCATTATGGGACTCTGAGGGAGTTGATTTTTCGATTGGGTCGATGGTTATAAAGGGAGAATATTTGAACCAGGTTTCCCACTTAGCAAATAGAAAAGGGTATACATATGAAGATTATAGACCAGGTGAGATTGTATATCATTATACAAACTTAGTTATTGGCACAAACCTCCAGCTGCAAACAATGACAATGAAGAAATCATCAAAGGAACAATACTTATTACCTTATTACGAGCATGAGAGGTTAAAGGAAACCATTGGTATTCGAGGTGATCCTGATGGTCTAGTCCAATGACCATAGGTAGGTAATCTAGTATGTGGTTTGCATGTTTTATTGTGTACTATGTTATAGGTATGTGGTGTACATGTATGCTATGATTTTGTTTCACGGTCTCATTGAGTATTGACATTAATATTTTGACTATTGCAACAATACATTGATAGCTTGATAGATTGATAAATTGCATAGACTTGGTACAACTTGATAAATTGCACAAGTTTCGTCATGGATTTGTTTTCTTTGTTTTTTCCTCCCATCCAGGTAAACCATAATATCTGCATCCTCATGCCCATTTTCATGCTCACTAGCACCATCACCATCTTCATGTTCATTATAACTATCCCCGTGGTCATTGTCGCAATCACCATGCCACCATGAACATCACCACCGTGCTCTTCCCACCCATGTTGTCACCATCACCATCCCATTTTTCACCATAAGATTCTCATCCATCAACCACAAAATAATAACTGTTAGATACCTAATTTCATCATCCATAAACCTAGAAACCTAGATGCCCAAGACTTGATCATGGTGTCCATATTCAACTTGAATTCCAAATCCTCCTATGAGAGGGATTCTGTCATGGTGTTTGAGCTCAAGAATGTTAAGTTTGGAATTAAATCCATTGTCCCCCCAACCATGTTTATTCCTCAACACTTATTTATAGTGCACAAAACCTAAAAGGTCAAATTCATAAAAAGTTTGCATGAATAAAAGTAAAGATTGATAAAAATAGGATAAAAGGATAAAAGTAAAGATTGACAGGCATAGAAACTTACATGTTCTTCTTTCCAATTCTACCCATTCCATTGATACAGCTCTGTACAACACAATTTTCTAGCATCTTCGCCTCGAACAACTTTACAGATGATAATTTTTTTAGAAATTAAAAAAAAACATAAAGAAAATAGAAGTCAAGACAATGCCAGTTTCTTCTATCATTAAAACTTTAGGCATTTTACCTAGAAACCCGCAGTCCCTGCTACAAACCGCCATGCAGCCATGGATTTCAGAAATGAATTACTGAAAAATTTCAAATGTTCATTATACTACTACTTCATACTATAAAATAGGAGTCAAACGAAGAGGCAGTGTTTGATACAGAGGATTGGGGATCAGATTTAGGGTTTGTGGTTTGTGCATATGTTCGCCGGATTGGGATCCGTGCCCCAGGAGAAATTCCTCAAAGTGTCCCTAAATGGCCCCGGGGTGACGGACCAAGATTCCCACAACACCTAAACCGTGTCTCCGATCGCAAATTTGTCGATTCCGGTGGATCCGACATGCCGAGTTTCAGCTAGCCCCCCCAAAAAAAACGTGACTCCAACCCCCGAAAATAGTGTTATTGTGCGATCTCTAGCGCTAGGGTTTTGCGCAGTGAAGGCCATGGCAATCTTGATCAAGGGGGCCATTTATCGTTTGAAGGCTCCTAGGCGTGAATGGCCACAGTGGACACATCTGTAATGACCATGCGCACATGTGGGAGATGATGGAACTAAGGCCTGCTCTCCGGTTTGGGTTCCCTGCCCTAGAGCAATTCCTCAAAGTGTCCCTGAATGGCCCCAGGGTTCTGGACCAAGATGCCCGTAGCACCCAAACCGTAGCTAAGATCACAAATTTGTCGATTCCAGTGGATTCGGGGCACCGGGTTTCATCTAGCAGCCCGCCCCCCAGTGTGCCTCCAACCCCTGGAAACGATGTTGTTGTGGCATCTTCGGAGCTAGGGTTTTGGGAAGGGAAGGCCATGCCAATCTTGCTCAAGGGGGCCATTTCTCGTCCAAAGGATCTTGGGCATGCATGGCCACTATGGAAACATCCACAATGGCCATATGCATGTGTGGTCGATGATGGAACCTAGGTCCGCTCGCTGGTTTGGGTTCCATAACCCCAGAGCAATTCCTCAAAGTGTCCCTGAATGGCCTCGGGGTGCCAGACGTAAATGCCCGCAACACCCAAACCGTGGCTCCAATCATGAATCCATCTATTCTGGTGGATCCGGAATGCCGAGTTTTAGTTAGGCCCTCCCCACAACATGCCTCCAACCCCCAGAAAAGGTGTTGTTGTTCCATCTCCGGAGCTAGGGTTTTGCGCAGTGAAGGCCATGACAATCTTGCTCAAGTGGGGCATTTCTCATCCGAAGGATCCTGGGCATGCATGGCCATTGTGGACAAGTCCGTAATGGCCATATCCACATGTGGGAGATGACAAAACCCAGGTCTGCTCATCGGTTTGGGTTCTGTTCCCCCGGAGCAATTCCTCAAAGTGTCCCTGAATGGCCCCTAGGTGCCGGACCAAGGTGCCCGCAACACCCAAACCATGGCTCTGATCATGAATCCGTCGATTCTGGTGGATTCAGGACATCATTTTTCAGCTAGCCCTCCCCCGCCCGACAGTGTGGCTACAACACCCGGAAACAGTGTTGTTGTGCCATCTCCGGAGCTAGGGTTTTGCGCAGTGAAGGCCATGCCAATATTGCTCAAGGGGGCCATTTCTCGTCCGAAGGCTCCCGGGCGTGTGTGGCCACAGTGGAAACGTCTACAATGGCCATATGCATGTGTGGGAGATGAAGGAACCCAGTTCCACTCGCCGTTTTGGGTTCCAACTGACCTCTCAAACTTCTTGTTTTTAACACTTAGTCAATTTTCATACTTTTGAATATGCAAAACATTTTTTCTTCTATTTTGACAGATTGATATTTTCCTTATCTGATCACCATAAGGAGAACCAATATCCATTTCACCAAGGAGAATGCCTATGATATTTGATTTATTTTATCACCTCATGATTACCTCCTTGCCGGCATTTCTAAATGGCCTTCCAATCTTGTCAATTTGACACTTAGTCAAATTTCTACCTTTAATACCTAAAAAACATTTTCTTCATTTTGGAAGATCCATATATTCTTCCTCAGAGATTCTTTTAATCAACTGAGACCATGTCTGGGTATAAAAACTACCAGGCTACACCCTGGACATATGCTATGGGCATTTATCTCAACCTATGATTTGTGGCAGGCATCCTCTTGAGGCTACTTAGTCACTTTTACTTCCACTGGTGTAAAACCCTATTTTTGGCAGGCCTATATATTTTTCCTCAGAAATGATTAAGGAAAAACGAGACCATGAGTGGATGCACCAGCTAACATACTAGAGCCTAACACTTTCATATTATTTTTCTCATCATCCTATGAGATGTGGTAGGCATTTTCCTGCGGTCACTTAGTCAATTTTTACCATTAATTCTATACTTAGAAAATTTGTCCAAACTCTAAGGTGGATTTTTCATTTTGCCAAAACCATCAAACAATGATATCAGGGGATGTAGAGCACCTTACAGGATGACCATATGGTGCAGGCATTTTCTTCAACCCACAGATTATGGCTGGCATTTCCCTAGAGCAATTTTGAGAAATTTGACCAAAAAAACCTTATTTGGGGAGACTTGTATCTTCTTCTTCAAGGAGTTTTTATGAGAACTGGGGCCATGATCAGATAGATATTTCAACAAACTATGGTATGGAAGGTCATCGTGGGAATTTTATTCTTCTTATGAATTATGGTGGACATTTTCATAAGACAACTGCTTTAGGGCAATTTTTCATCACTTAGTCAAATTCCCAAGATTATCATACCTTTACAAAGTACCACCATCGTCATATTTTGTCTTATGAAATTGCATACTAGTTGTCCTTTCAAAAGAAAATATATATCTTTTCAAAACTGCAGCATAGTTGGAATTCTATGGCCCCGGTAGGTATCCAACTCGTGTCCATGAAGGCCTTTTGGATGCGAGATGGAACCAGGCATAGAATGACGATCGTGGCCTAGATCGACAAACCATCGACTCCATTGGATTCAGTACATTGATATAGTGCTAGGGGTGCCCCTCTCCTCTAGTCCCATGGCCCAGGTGTCAACTTCTAGGTCCATTTTGGAAACTCGGGTTTTGCTCAGTAAGGGAGTGTGCAGTTTTGCACATGGGGGTCAACTTTGCAAAATCATCAACCGGGGACTTATGGCTAGCGTTCCCAGCTGGAACCTTCCTAGACACAGTTGCAGGACTCCCTAGAACCTAGTTTTGTTGCACGATTGGAATTCTATGGCCCCATTAAGTATCCAACTGGTGTCCCTGAAGGCCTTTTGGATGCAAGATGGAACAAGCCATAGAATGACGACCGTGGCTCGGATTGACAAACTGTTGACTCCGTTGGATTCAAGATATCACGATAGTGCTATGGGTGACCCTCTCCTATGGTCCCATGGCACAGGTGTCATCTTGTAGGTCCATTTTGGAAACTAGGGTTTTGCTCAGTAAGGGAGTGTGCAATTTTTGCACATGGGGGTCAACTTTCAAAAATCATCGACCAGGGAATTATGGCTAGCGTTCCCAACTAGAACCTTCCTAGACACACTTGCAGGACTCCCTAGAACTCAATTTTGTTGAATGGTTGGAATTCTATGGCCCCCGTAGGTATCCAACTAGTGTCCGTGAAGGCCTTTTGGATACAAGATGGAGCAAGCCATAGAATTATGACCATGGCTCAGATCGACAAACTGTTGACTCCAATAGATTCAGAATATCGGGATAGTGCTAGGGGTGCCCCTCTCCTCTGGTCCCATGGCCCATGTGTCAACTTTTAGGTCAATTTTGCAAACTAGGGTTTTTCTCAGTAAGGGAGTGTGCAGTTTTGCACATGAGGGTCAACTTTGCAAAATCATCAACCGGGGACTTATGGCAAGAGTTCCCAGCTGGAACCTTCCTAGACACACTTGCAGGAATCCCTAGAACCCATTTTTGTTGCATGGTTGGAATTCTATGGCCCCAGTAGGTATCCAACTGGTGTCCAAGGAGGCCTTTTGGATGCGAGATGGAATGAGCCATAGAATGACGACCATGGCTCGGATCAGAAAACTGTCGAATCTGTTCGATTCAGGACATCAGGATAGTGCTAGGGGTGACCCTCTCCTCTGGTCCCATGGCCCTGGTGTCATCTTTTCGATCCATTTTGGAAACTAGGGTTTCTCTCAGTAAGGGAGTGTGCAATTTTTTCACATGGGGGTCAACTTTTCCAAATCATCGACTAGGGACTTATGGCTAGCATTCCTAGTTGGAACCTTCCCAGACACACTTGCATGACTCCCCGGAAGTCATATTTGTTGCATGATTGGAATTCTATGGCCTCGGTAGGTATCCAACTGGTGTCCTTGAAGGCCTTTTGGATGCGAGATGGAATGAGCCATAGAATGACGATCGTGGATCGGATCGACAAACCATCGAATTAGTTGGATTCAGGATATCAGCATAGTGCTAGTGGAGTCCCTTTCCTCCGATCCCATGGCCTAGGTGTAATCTTGTAGGTCCATTTTGGAAACTAGGGTTTTGTTGAGTAAGGGAGTGTGCAATTTTTGTTTATGGGGGTCAACTTGGAAAATTCATCGACACGGGACTTATGGATAGCGTTACTAGATGGAACCTTCCTAGACACAATTCCAGGACTCCCCGGAACTCAGTTTTGTTACATGATTGGAATTTTGTAGCCTCGGTAGGTATCCAACTCATGTCCCTAAAGGCATTTTGGATGTAAGATGGAACGGGCCATAGAATGACGACCGTGGCTTAGATTGACAAACCGTTGAATCCGTTGGATTCAGGATATCGGGATATTACTAGGGGTTCTCCTCTCCTTCGGTCCCATGGCCCAGGTTTCAACTTTTAGGTCAATTTTGGAAACTAGGGTTTTGCTCAATAAGGGAGTGTGCAGTTTTGCACATAGCGGTCAACTTTGAAAAATCATCAACCGGGGACTTATGGCTAGCATTCCCAGCTAGAACCTTCCTAGACACACTTGCAAGACTCCCCATAACCTATTTTTGTTGCACGATTGGAATTCTATGGCCCTGGTAGGTATCCACCTGGTGTCCCTGAAGGCCTTTTGGATGCGATATGGAACAAGCCATAGAATGACAATCGTTGCTTGGATAGAAAAACCATAAAATCCGTTGGATTCAGGACATCGGGATAGTTCTTGGGGTGCCCCTCTCCGTTGGTCCCATGTCCTAGGTGTCATCTTGTATGTCCATTTTGGAAACTAGGGTTTTGCTTAGTAAGGGAGTGTGCAATTTTTGCATGTCGGGGTCAACTTTGTAAAATAATCGATCGAGGACTTATGGCTAGAGTTGCCAGTTGGAACCTTCCTGGACACACTTCTAAGAATCCCTGGATCTTGGTTTTGTTGCACGGTTGGAATTCTATGGCCCCTGTAGGTATCCAACTAGTGTCCCTGAAACCCTTTTGGATGTGATATGGAATGAGCCATAGGATGACGACTGTGGCTCGGATCGACAAAACGTCGAATCCGTTAGATTCAGGATATAGGGATAGTGCTAGGGGTGCCCCTCTCCTCTAGTCCCATGGACCAGGTGTCAACGTTTAGGTCAATTTTGGAAACTAGGTTTTTTCTCAGGAAGGGAGTGTGCAGTTTTGCACATGGTGGTCAACTTTGAATTTTTTTTCTTTTGATTCTAGAACTAGACATTCAAAGAGTGGAAATCAAACCTACCACACTGCACCCTTGCTATATTTCTATGTCCTTAGTGTTCCATGTCATTTAACAACTCCTTAGTGTTCCACTATATTTGGATTTTGAGTAATTAATGTCATTTTTAAGAATTCAAAGTTCCAAATAAAAAATGGAGGCAATGTTTCATTGATGATATTGCTATGGTCCTTGATATATTTGTTAGATCAAAGTCACCATGAAACTTTTCCATCAAGTTATGGGGGAATACTTGCCAAATCAAAATGAACAACCATTACATCATCGTTTGAATCAATCAAGAACATTCAATTTTAAATACATTGTCATATGAGGATAATACATCCTTTTTACAAACATAGGACCATGAACATCTTATTTTCCTTCATCAAAACAACATTATCAAGGAATATCATTAAACTAGTTAGGTATTTCATTTTCCATCTATGATTACTTTTGCATTATGACAAGTGGAAAATGGACATATGAAAGAGGTAAAGCACAAACCAGGGTCTTACATACTAGGGTTTATATCTTCAACAATTTTATGAGAGTGAATTCATGACCAGCTATTGGTTAGCATATTGGAACAAACTAGGGTCTTACAGACTAGGGTATATTTGTTACATATATTTGACCATATGTACATGAAGGCCCAATGAATTTTATTACACTTTAGTTATGCATTCCTTGCCAATGTTCGTGATACTTTGCCATTGTTTTTAGCATGCTAGAGTAGTCACACTTCAACCAAACTGCATAGGTGCTCATGTACGTACTGTTTGATGAAATATTGTAGCATTGATGAAATGTGTAGCATCTATTAGACTTCCTCTTAGTTTCTGAAAATGTCATAGGATTACATTGACGATGTGCATAGCATGTTACTATTATGACAGAGGTTATTCAAACATATTTTGACTTATTTTTTGTAACTTTTGTTTTTTCCTTGCAACATATTTTCCTTGCAACCATAATCCTAATCAATGGGTATGAACCCTTGGAGTTGACAAAAAACACAATTTTAAATTAGATATCAAATTAGCATGCATGTGGTAAGTTCATTGAACTGTTGAAATATATTATTAGTTTTTTCCATTAAGATAATATTTTCATAACATAATGGTGAGATGTTACTTGATCAATGTAATAAATGTAAGAGAATAAATATTGGTTAAAATGTAATTATATAAATTTCAATAGCATAATTTATCAATTTGTGGAAGAGATAAATCATCAAAAGCACAAGTGGAAACTCAAGAGAAAATATGGAATATATTGTATCATGCATTGATAGTCGAATGTTTGTAATACAAAATATGGCAAAGTAGCCAGCCCTCAATGTTGATGTATATGTAACTTCGGAATGTATTTCATCTATGTATATTGTACTCCTATAGAGATGTGTTATTCCTCTATGCGGAAGTGTCGTCATTTGTATTGACAAGTGTCGCAAGTGTTGTAACTTGCCGATGGGTTATTAGGATAAGCTAGACAAGTTAGCCCCATTAGTTTATTGGGCAGGACAGGACAAGTATAAATAGAGATCGGGAGATCTTTATTTGGACATCTCATTATTCACTTGTACATCACTCGGAAAGTGGCGCACTAGTTGAGGAGGAGGAGGAGCTGCTAGTAGAAGACGATCTCTTGTACTTTGGTTGTACCTTGGTTGTATTATTTCTCTATCTATCTCCAAGGAAGTTGTGGGGTTTTTCACCTTAGGGTTTTCCCCACGGAAACTCTGTGTGTCTATTGTCTCTTATGTTTTCCTCTTGTTGTGATTGGCATTATTGACATGCTTGACATGATTGATATGTTGTACATGTTACTCTCTCAATAAATATCATAGAGTATATTGAATTAATGCTAAAAAATTAACATGGTATCAGAGCTTCCCTGAGAAGAAGACATTGTGCAGTGGCAAACACTAGGGTTTCTTGTTTATTGGGTTTCTATCGACAGATTTTGGAAAAGAAGTAAGGTAGATTGACTCTACTCATCAAGGAGAATCTATCTGTCCAATCAAAATTCAATTCTGAGCACTTTCAGTTTTGGCCCTAAACATTAGGGTTTCCACAAAAATAGGAATTTCTAAAATTTGAAGACATAGCTAGAAGCTCCTTGGAAACATCGAAGTTTAGAGCTTTGGATCGATATTTTTGGTTGGGTGAAGCTCCGAGAAACTCAAACCCTAATTCAGAGTCCTCCCGAGTGAATTGGGGAAGACTAAAAGGCATTTCAAAAGGGTGAAACTTTGCAGATCTCAAATTCTGATTATATCAGGCTGATCAGCTCATCAAGGTGCATCTTTCTATCCTTTCAAAATTTTGAAATTTTAGGGTTTCTCTGACAAACCCTAATCTGGGACGAGATCTAGTTTTCAGCAAATCAAGGGGTAAGACCTAAATCTTTTCTATTTCCATTTGAAGTACTCTTTAAGATGTCTCATAACACCAAGCTTGAGGATAATCTTGAAGGAGGTGATAACTTCTGAGCCTGGAAGTATAGGATTGGGTTAATCCTGGAAGAAACTGAATTGGACACCTACATAAGCTCTGAGGTCCCTATCCCAGAGGATGAAGAGGCTAAGGCATTGCATAAGAAGAACTTGGTCAAGGCAAAGAGAATCATTGTTGATACTATCAAAGACCATCTCATACTACATGTGTCATCTCTGAAGACACCCAAGGAGATGTTTGACTCTTTGACCAAGCTATTTGAAGGGAAGAACATAAATCAGAAGATGACTTTGTGGAATCAATTGAAACGGGTCAAGTTGTTGAATGGAGAGACCATTCAATCTTATTTCTCCAAAGTCTCTCAGATCAAGGAACAACTTGAAGATGTAGATGAAGTGGTGGATAATTGAGAAATTATGATGACCCCTCGGAATGGCCTACCCAGGTCATGGGATTCCTTTATCCAAGGAATATGTGCAATAAGAAAGTTGATCTCCTTCAGTAGACTATGGGATGAATGTTCACAAGAAGAGGCTAGGCTTGTAGCCTGAGAAGAAAAGATGGGAAATGAAGATCAAGCTCTCACAAATCACACCAAAAGAAACAAGCCTAAGAAGGAGCACTCTCATTACAAGAAATCCTCTCACACCCATCTAAAGAATAGGAAAGATATGAGATGCTTCACATGTAATGAGAAAGGACACTTTGTTGTAGATTGTCCCAAGAACAAAAAGGACAACAACTTCAACAAGAAGAAGAAAGGAAACAAGAAGAGATATCATGCTCATGCTGCCGAGGATGATGAACCTCCCAAGAAGAAGGCTAGAATAGAAAGTGATGATGATGACTCATCAAGCGAAGAAGAATATGTTCTAATCTCTGCTCTCACAGGTACTATCTCTCATGGTTGTAAGGATTGGCTTATTGATAGTGGGGCTTCCAAGCACATGACTGGGTTTAAAGAATCTTTTGTAAATTTATCTGAACATGAGTCACCCTATAAGGTGAAACTTGGGGATGACAATCAATATCCTATCAAAGGAAGTGGTGAATCCTCCTACAACCTAGACTCTAGGAAGTCTTTGAAGATGAAATAGGTTCTATATGTACTTGGGCTCAAGAAGAACTTACTCTCCATATCTGCATTGGATGCAAAAGGCATGAGGGTTGCATTTGTAGATGGCCAAGTCCTAATGTGGCCAAAAGGTAAAACTATAGATGATGTAGTGGTGATTGGAGAGCAAGAGGGAGGATTGTATAAATTGAAAGGACAACCTGAACATGCCATGGTAAATGAATCCATGGAGCCAAGTGAACTTTGGCATAGAAGGCTTGCTCATGTGCACTATAGGGTGCTACCAATTGCAAGCAAAGCTGTAGAGGGTCTTCCTGAAATCAAGACCAAGCATGAAGGTGTTTGCAAAGTATGTGCAAAAGGAAAGAACATAAAGAAGGCATTTCCAAGCAGTGAAAGCAAGGCAAAATGAATCTTGGAAATTATCCACTCTGATGTATGCAGACCGATGTCTTCCAGTTCTCTGAGTGGGTATGTTTACTATGTCTCTTTCATTGATGACTTCTTTAGGAAGACTTGGGTTTACTTCTTGAAGAACATGGATGAAGTGTTTGATAAGTTTAAGGAATTCAAAGCCTTTATGGAAAACCAAACTGATAAGAAGATCAAAACATTCAGATCCGATAATGGCGGAGAATTCACTTCAGGAGAATTCAAGAAGCTATGCAGTGATTCAGGGATTAAGAGGGAGTTGACTGCTCCCTACAATCCACAGCAAAATGGAGTTGCAAAAAGGAAGAATCGAACAATCATGGAAGCAACACAGGCAATGTTGCATGACCAGGATCTGCCTATCCATTTGTGGGCAGAATCAGCCAGGACAGCTGTATATGTGTAGAACATAACACCACACAAGATATTGGACAACAAGACACTAGAAGAGGTCTTCTTTGGTGAGAAACCTGAAGTTAGCCATCTCAGAATATTTGGTTGTCTAGTATATACTCATGTCCCAAAGGAAAAGAGGACTAAGCTAGATCCTTCAGGAAAGAAAGGTATCTTTGTGGGTTACAGTGAAAGCTCGAAGGCTTACAGAATATACTTTCCAGGGTTCAAGAATATTGATGTCAGTAGGGATGTAACATTTGATGAAAACTTAGCATTCATAAAATCAAGGAATACACCTGTTGAAGATCATGAAGAACCAAAGGAAACTAGATTTCAAGATACTACGATGACTGAAGCAATTCCAGATGCTGATCATGAAATTGAAGCTCCGCAAGAACCTGTAGTTCCACCTCGTGAGAAGGACTCTCACAAGAGGAAACCTGCATGGGCTAGAGAGATTCTTCAAGATGCAGAAAGGTATGGCATTCTAGAAGAAGAATACAAAGCAAAGATGAGGACTAGATCACATACCAGCTATGTTTCTTTACTCTGTGATATCATGAACAAAGAACCTTCCAGTTATGAAGAGGCAGCGGAAAAGAAAGAATGGAAGGATGCCATGGTCGAGGAATACCAATAAATAATGAAGAATGATGTTTGGGATGTTGTCCCAAGACCTGAAGGGAATTCTGTTGTGACTTCCAAATGGATCTACAAGATCAAGCATGCTGCAGATGGTAGCATAGAGATATACAAAGCGAGATTTGTATCTCCTGGCTTCTCCCAGAAATAAGGAATTGACTATAAAGAAAATTTTGCTCTTGTAGCCAGATACACTTCCATCAAATCAGTACTTGCTCTGGTTGCAGTGATGAAATGGAAGATACACCAGATGGACGTCAAGACAAGCTTCTTGAATGGTGTAGTCGAGGAGGAAGTGTATGTGGAGTTGCCACTTGGTTTTGAGACACATGACAGGAAGTCATATGTGTGAAGGTTGAAGAAAGCCTTGTATGGATTGAAGCAAGCTCCTAGGACATGCTATGGGAGGATAGACAACTTTCTATCCAGTTTGGGCTTTACCAAGAATAAAGCGGATTCCAACCTTTACTACAAGGTTGAGGAGGGAAATCCAGTGATACTACTATTGTATGTGGATGACCTATTTGTTACAGGTGATGATAGATTGATTGCCGATACCAAGAGGAGGCTTGCAGTCGAGTTCGAGATGAAGGACTTGGGGATGATGCACTATTTTGTAGGCATGGAGGTGTGGCAGAGTGCGGAGGGAATATTCCTTGGACAAGGGAAGTATGCAGTAGAGATCCTGAAGAGGTTCGGGATGATGGACTACAAGTCCATGGCCACACCTATGGCATCGAACCTAAAGCTTCTGTGTGATGCTTCATCTGATCCGTTTGATGTCACTATGTATCGTCAGATGATTGGGTCCTTGATGTATCTGACGAACATGAGACTAGATATCTCCTTTGCGGTGAACACATTGAGCCAGTTCCTGACGGATCCCAAAGGTGTTCACCTGGTTGCTGTAAAGCATATTCTAAGGTACCTGAAGGGTACAATTGACTATGGGCTCAAGTATGATGCGAATCAAAAGTTTAACCTGCAGGGTTATGTTGATTCGGACTGGGCAGGCAGTGCTGCAGATAGGAAGAGCACATCTGGGTGCTGCTTTAGTATGGGATCAGGTGTGATCTCTTGGTTTAGTAGGAAGCAGTCCCGCGTAGCACTGAGTATAGCCGAAGCAGAGTATGTTGTAGCTTGTTCGGCTAGTTGCGAGGCAGTATGGCTCCGTAAGCTACTGTTTGAGTTATTTGATCTCCCGCTAGAGGCTACTGGTATCTTTTGTGATAACCAGAGTTGTGTGAAGCTGTATGAGAACCCGATGTTCCACAATAGGTCGAAGCACATTGAGATCAAATATCACTATATCAGGGCTATGGTGTAGAGAGGAGCAGTGAAGCTCCTGTATGTTGCGACGGACGAGCAGATTACATATGTGCTGATGAAACCACTAGCCAGAGTGAAGTTCGAATACTTCAAAGAGAGGCTTGGTGTTCTTCAGATTGACGACACTTCGAGGAAGAAGTGATGGACACATTTGCTAGAGCCATTCCAAGCATGATGAGAGGAGGATCCTTCCCATGGCTGTGGATGTAAGCGCTAGATGATGAGAATCAGGACGATGTTCGAGTTTCTGCTCTGTATGATCAGTTGGATCGTTTATATGTATGTATGCATCATGTTGGATGCTTGTTATGATTAGTTGAATCATGTATATGTATATGCATCATGTTGGATGCTTGTTATGATCAGTTGGATCATGTATATGTATATGCATCATGTTGGATGGTTGGACCATGTATCTGTATATGTATCAGGTGGATACATTGTATGATCAGGTAGATCAGGTATGATATATATCAGGTGGATCATGTATCTGTGTATGTATCAGGTGGATACATGGTATGATCAGGAGGATCATGTATGATGATATGTATCAGGTAGATACTTGGTATGCATCAAGTGGATGCATTGTAAGATCAGGATGATCATGGATGACAAGCTTCAGGACATTGCTCCATATGAAATGCATCAAGATGATGCAATGATGATGATGAGGATGATCATGTGTACATCAGGATGATGTATGGTGAGTATCAGGTTGATAATCTGTGGCCGTGGAATCGGTTGTGTAGATAAGCATATAATCCATCCCTGGGAGGTTTACAGATAGTCTTTCGAAGTTTTTCCTATGGCATGTAATGTGGCCCTGGGATATCTAGAAAATGCTCTTTCAAAGTTTTGCTTTGGGAGGACATATAATCCAGCCCTGGGATATCCGATGGGTTGAGCCGTGTGCTTGTAATCAGTCCTGGGATGCTCTTTCAAGGTTTTGTCCTATGGCATATAATTGCGCCCTGGGAGACCCTATAGGTCGGAGTTGTGTACCTGTAATAGCCTGGGATGCTCTTTCGAGCAAAAACTTTTGCCATGAACACATATAATACAGCCCTGGGAGATCCTATAGGTTGGAGCTCTGTGCCCGTAATAGCCTGGGATGCTCTTTCGAGGTTTTGTGGTGACCACATATAATACAGCCCTGGGAGATCCTATAGGTCAGAGCTGTGTGCCCTTAATAGCCTAGGATGCTCTTTCAAGGTTTTTTGGTATGGTCACATATAATACAGTCTTGGGAGATCCGACAGGTAGAGCTGTGTGCTTGTAACAACCTGCGATGCTCTTTCGAGGTTTTGTGATGCATGTAATAAGTCCTGAGAATTCCACAATATGGCCAGTGATGATGAAGACCTGAAAGTGGTGGGTCTACATCTAGTATGAAAAAGGACTGGCCCTGTAGAACTTCTTATGACGAGTAGATTCAGAGATTGATTGAGATAGCAGCAACCGTGACGATGACGATGATTCGAGGATGATGATTCGCTGATGATGATCTAGAGAAGAAGACTTGTGCTAGCATATCTATGTCGAGATATACCTTCCTAGTTAAGAGAGAGTGTTGATGTATATGTAACTTCGGAATGTATTTCATCTATGTATATTGTACTCCTATAGAGATGTGTTATTCCTCTATACGGAAGTGTCGTCATTTGTATTGACAAATGTCGCAAGTGTCATAACTTGCCGATGGGTTATTAGACCACCATGTGTGGGGTCGGTCCTGATTAAGTTAACCATGGGTTATTAGGCTAAGCTAGACAAGTCGAACCCATTAGTTTATTGGGCAAGACAAAACAAGTATAAATAGAGATCGGGAGATCTCTATTTGGGCATCTCATTATTCACTTGTACATCACTCGGAAAGTGGCGCACTAGTTGAGGAGGATGAGGAGCTACTAGTAGAAAACTATCTCTTGTACTTTGGTTGTACCTTGGTTGTATTATTGCTCTATCTATCTCTGAGGAAGTTGTGGGGTTTTTCACCTTAGGGTTTTCCCATGGAAACTCTGTGTGTCTATTGTCTCTTTTGTTTGCCTCTTGTTGTGATTGACATGATTGACATGCTTGATATGATTGATATGCTGTACATGTTATTCTCTCAGTAAAGATCCTAGAGTATATTGAATTAATGCTAAAAAATTAACACTCAAATGGCCTGTCAATGTACATGTATCCCTAAGTACAACAATGTGTACATGTATGTCAAAATACATATATACAACACTATGGAACATAAAAAATCAATCTTTCGCTTGTTTTTCCCCGACTTTCCTCTATTGACCATCTCCCTGGGATTACTTTGCATCTTAGGAGTTTGCAAAAAAAAATCATTATTTTTTTCAAATAACTGCACTAATACCCCACCATTAACAAACTTAAAAAATTAACTTATGGCCAAAATATTTATGAAAAACACTCACCAAATCCTCATGGGGTATAGATGTGAGCGGTGTGCTCATGGAAGACCTCTCTATAGTTGTGCTTTGCAAATAAAAGATCATACCTCAATTAATTCAACAATTCAACATTGATCAACATGTTTGGGTAAATTGAATAAAAAAACTTGGTCATTAATGAACATCTCACCACGACAGGAGACCGGTCAAAACCATGGATTGAGCAGAGGGGCTGGGGACTTCTGCTGCTAATGGCTACAATAACCAAATGAGGAAACAGTTAGACATGCATGAATAAACAATAGAGTAACATGGTTAAATACTATGCATTATGATTGTTGAAATAGTTACCTCTGTATGACTTGTGGCTATTGTAGATGCAACACTAACTGCATCATCAATGACACTTGTTAGGTGAGGGGTAGATGGATCTCTTGTGTGTCTGCTATAGAGGACATCCACACCCTTTCTAGGAGTGGAGCCCATCTTATACTCTTGTGCCTTTTGCACATTTGGATTATGAGGAGATCCAACTAGAGACAGTCTCCTAAGTATAGAGGTTGGTGGTTACAATCACCAATACTGACGTAGTTAGAAATGCATTGGTCAATGAAATAACATGTATTAACAAACTGACAATGATGAAATACATACCGATGTACTGTATACTTCAATCAAGTATAAGAAACAGTCTGTTGTCCGTTGTGTCTCTATGGGAAAGCTACGGGTTGTATTCCCACCAGGGGGGAGCTCACTAGATGAAATCATTTCCCTTTGATGAGGATCTATAACCTACAATTTAGAAAATTGTAAATATTAGATCGTGTAGCATTAATTAAGTAAAATGTGATAAAAAACTAACATGTATTAAAATAATGTCATGTTGAAATAGTTACCTTAGAGTGAGATGTTGTCGCTGAAGGTATGACAACATCTTGTAACTTAGAAGGTGTTGCTGCATGAGCCTCTTTCCCCTCATGCCCTTCTCGTAGCAACTACAAGTTTTAAAATCATTAAAAATATTAGTAATCTATATATGTGTATAGTAAGGAAAAATAATTTACAAGTGACACTAAATTGTTAACTTGTTTTACTCATGTATTAAAATAATGTCATGTTGAAATAGTTACCTTAGCGTGAGATGTTGTCGCTGAAGGTATGATAACATATTGTAACTCAGAAGGTGCTGGTGCATGAGCCTCTTGCCCCTCATGCCCTTCTCGTAGCAACTACAATTTTTAAAATCATTAAAAATATTAGCAATCTATATATGTGTATAGTAAGGAAAAATAATTTACAAATGACACTAAATTTTTAACTGGATTTACTCATGTATTAAAATAATGTCATGTTGAAATAGTTACCTCATTGTGAGTTGTTTTCACTGAAAGTATGACAACATCGTCTACATTGGACGGTGCTGGTGCGTGAGCCTCTTGCCCCTCATTCCCTTCTCGTAGAAACTACAAGTTTTAAAATCATTACAAATATTTAAAATCTATATATGTGTATAGTAAGGAAATATAATTTACAAATGACACTAAATTGTTAATTGGATTTACTCATGTATTAAAATAATTTCATGTTGAAATAGTTACCTCATTGTGAGTTGTTGTCACTGAAAGTATGACAACATCGTCTACATCGGACGGTGCTAGTTCATGAGCCTCTTGCCCCTCATGCCCTTCTTGTGGCAACTACAAGTTTTAAAATCACTAAAAATATTAGCAACATTGGCCCCATTCACTGCTCACCATGCGGTGTCAGTGGATGACATTGGTGATGGGTGTGTTGGAAGATGTTCCATGAAATTTGAAGAGATTTTCAACGAAGATTCCATAGATGGGAATTTGACGAATTATGAAAATGAGACTACATGATATTTCAAGAGAGTTTCGACAAATATTCTATAGATGGGAATGAAGAATGATGACAATGAGACTACATGATGAACGTTGATGAAAACATGGATGATTTAAAAGATTATGTAGGGACGTAAGGAATCCATCTTGAGTCTTGAAACCATCACATAGTGTCAAGGGACGTTTCTAGTGTAACCATGTCAAATCCAATGCATACATGAACAATTTGAAGAAATTTCAACGTTGTCCCCATTCATTGCTCACCATGCGGCGTCAATGGATGACATTGGTGATGGGCGTGTTGGAAGACGTTCCATGATATTCCAAGAGATTTTTGAAAAATATTATATAGATGAGAATGAAGAATGATGACAATGAGAATACATTATGAACATTGATGAAAACATGGATGATCTCAAATATTATGTAGGGACGTCAGGAATCCTTTTTGAGTCTTGAAACCATCACATACTGTCAAGGCATGTGTTTAGTATAACCATGTCAAATTTTGATGCATACAGGAACAATTTGAATAAATTTCAACATTGGCCCCATTCACTGCTCATCGTGCAACATTGGTGGATGGCATTCGTGATGGGCATGTTGGAAGATATTCCATGAAATTTCAAGAGAGTTTTGACAAACATTCCATAGATGGGAATGACGAATGATGATAATGAGACTGTGTGATGAACGTTGATGCAAACATGGATTATCTCAAAGATTATGCGGGGAAATTAGGCATCCTTGAGTCTTGAAACCCTCGTATATTGTCAAGGCATGTGCCTAGTCTAACCATGCCAAATTTCAACGCATACAAGAATAGTTTGAGGAAATTTCAATTTTGACCCCATTCATTGCTCAACGTGTGGCATCAGTGGATGACATTGGTGATGGGCATGTTGGAGGACGTTCCATGAAATTTCAAGAGAGTTTTGACAAACCCCTAAATCCTCCATCCCATAATACATTGACCCTTAAAGCCTTAAGCGCTAATCCCTAAACCCCTAATCCCTCAAACCTATTTAATCACTAATCCCTTAACACAAAATCCCTAAATCCCCTAGCCCCTAATCCATCGAACCTTAAACACTTAAACCCTAATCCCTTAATCCATAAACAGGTATTCCCCAAGCACTTAAGCATTAATCCCTGTTGAGGCCTCGGATGTGCAGGGTAGGTGAAAGGTGTTGGAATGGGTTCCAAGGCTCCCAACAGAGGGGAAAAACCTAGACTGAAAGGATTCAAAAGATCCTATGCAAGGACAGTTCTACCCCCAACCTGGTTGGAATAGTAATCTCCCACAGATATTTGGCCTCCACTAGCACTCTATGAGTTGGTGAAATTTGATCAATAGATCAGTCTTCCAATGAAGGAAAACAAGGGCGTAAAATTCTATAAAACAAATATACCTAAGAAAGGGAACCTAATCTAAGTTAGACCTATTCTAAAAGGTGGCTTGTTTATATGTAGGTTTTCTTGATGTGAAAATAAATAAGTATTGTTCATCAACTTAACAAAAATGTTAAAATACTTATTACTTATTTACCCAAATTACTATTAATCAATTAAAATTAATCAACATTAGATTCAGGGTTAGATGTATTCAAGATTAACCTGTAATTGATTTGTTAATTGAAAAATTAACATCAATTATAATTTTATGAGAAAACCATTTGCATAAATCGATAATGTTTTAATTGAATAAACTCTTTCAAAACATCATGAACACACATATAATTAGCAAAGATAAACCAGAACTATAGATCACTGTGCTTAATAGATTGCAAAAGATTTAAACAACACTTGATAAGCAATCTGGAGTAAAATCAACATTCATCAAATAAACTTGATCAATAGACAAAAGAAAATCTCAGAATCTGGAGTAAAATCAACATTCATCAAATAAACTTGATCAATAGACAAAAGAAAATCTCAGAATAACTTTACTATATTAATGAAAATTCTGCAAGAAATTACAAGCTTTGTATCAAACATGGTATCTCCAGTCTCTCCTACTGATTTTCTCCTCCAAATTCCATCATCCCTTCTCAATGAGAAAACCATCCTTTAAATAAGAGTTACAAAATAATACAATAGGAAATTCCCACAGAATAGGGATTACACAATTCAAATTGGACTAATGGTCAAGAAAATCTTGCCACGTGTCCCAAATCTCTAACAACTCATCTACATTCAGATAGTTAGCTGACTCAAGCCCCAACTGGGCATTACATGTGAATGTTTCAATCTCGTTTTTACCTAACTTATGCCAAATACGGATGAAAATGTGGATCTTGCCTTCCATGGTGACCGATTTCGTAATCAATTGATCCACATCATCAATCTTGACCTCCTCAAGGTACTGAATTTTTTGCTTGGCTTCCTCACACATGCGTTCGACTTGCTTAACCATCAACTTAGGCGGGAAAGCATCTTCAATGAGCTCCATGGCGGAGAACTGTAGAATTTCCATGATGTTATTTTTTGCATACCATCGCCTGCTACACATATCCTATGCTTTCTGAATAATGTCTTCAACTGACTCATTAAGATCAAGCCAAGTGTTCAATGTAGCTCTGATTTTCTTGAACTGAAAACTGTTAAGAATGGGCATGTCTTCTGGTATGTTCTTGATATATCCCTAGCACTCACCAATGTCTTGGCTTGCCTTAGAAGCTTGCAACCTTTTGGCTTTCTGATCTTCAAGGACAACAGACATCTTCCCAAAAGTCATGTGAGATTCCCTAATCTCATCTAGGGTGTTGAACAATTTCTCCAGTAATTTATGATGTTCTTCATTGACCTGAAGGGCCAAATCCTTAAATTCCTGGGCTGAAAATTTAGAGAAACAAGAAAAGGATACACTTGCAGTTGCATCCTCACATTGCTTTTCCAGCATAGCTATCTTCTGTGTATTGGCAGAGCTCTCAACTTGTCCATTGCAAAGTTTAGTCTGAAAAGAGGTGTTGCTTCGCTCCAAATACCCTAACCTATCTCCCCATATCTTCCTGAGATCGGCAACATAAACCTCATGTTGTTCCTTGGTATTAACTAACTCTTCTTCAAGCCTTTTCAATTCTTCCTTCTTCTGATCAATCTCCCTATTCAGTACCTGAACTGAATCAAAATTTACACCAAGAAATACCCCTAAGGCTGCAGCTGCCTCAATTGCTTCTGTCCGAGGATCATTAGTTTGCTGAGCCCAAATTATTTGATTCGGGATAGGTGCTTCCAATCCCCCCTGATCCCAACTTCTTTTCTTTCCTTTCCTTATCACTGCCTTGGATGTTTTATTGTAAAAATAATTCCCAGGAGGGACTACAACATCATCTTCATACTCAGTTACCAATTATGCAGAAGTTGAAGTTGCACTCAGTGTTGAGATCAATGAAGTTGTTTGGGTGTCAGTGGGACTAGGTATAGACATGGTAACTTGAGGAGTAGTCAGAGGGGTAGAGACAATCTGAGCAACTGATGGAACATGCGTTGGAGAAGGGATTGAAGTGAAGGCTTCAAAAAGTGGAACGTGATCATCATTAGAAGGTGATGATGAAGAAGGAACTGAGGGTTGCTCATTAACAGTGGGTAATGATAAAGTAGATATGGGTGATTTTCGAGGGACAGTTGAAGACTGGATCTATGCAAAAATAGATGAGGGAATGGAAAATGGAACTGGGTTGTCAGAAAATGGAGTGGCTCTGGAAGTCAAAGTATGAAAAGTTGTGATATGGAAAATGGTGGCATCACCCCTGGAGACAAAGTAGAAATATCTTGAATAGATGAAAGTAAAAGTGTTGAAGTTGTAATATCAAGTGCGATGGTGAGTTCCAATATTTGTTGATCAAGATCAAAGTGATCAATTTCAATAGTATCTAACAAATCTGTAACTTCGTATGAGTCTTCAATCACTTCTACAGTCACAGACACTAGAGGATGTGGCTCATCTTCAATATCATAGTCAATAATATTAAGAGTAGGAACCTGTGAGGTAGGAATCAATATTTTCTGTCTCTTAGCTGGGTTTGCATCAGTTATTATTAAGTTATCAGATACCTATATAGCTGCAACATTTACTTGAATATCCACAGTAATCTTAGGAGGCTCGATTGTTTGGGTACCCAATGCTGAATATATTTGTGCTAACTCCTGATTCATCTGATGAGAGGTTTACAACAAAACTTTGACCTATTCAACAGTCTTTAGCTGTGGAGTATTCTCCATAGGAGTTTTAACTTTATCCCCATCTGGATAAGTAAGCATTATAGGGGCATTAGCTTGTTGGTTCTCCTTTTCTTCTGTATTCCTTCTCTTTTGCTCTAGCAGTTTCATTTCCATTGCTCTATAGCTCAAAACTTTAGTTTTAAGTTCTCTCTGATATTGCATAATATGGTGCTACTCATCTATGCTCTTGGCCCTATCCAGGACCTCTGAAAAGGTATTCACTCCTTGGTAGATGGATTCATCAGGAATTTCTTCATGCACATAGTCCATCTTCACATGATTTTGTTTAAAATGAGCATGAAGGAACTTCTTATGGTCATGCTTTCTTTTGAGAGCAAAGCATAGCTTCAAAGAAGCCATCATGTCCCCCAACACTGTAGCCCATTCTGAAGTTGGAATGACCAACGGTCCAAGGTTTAAGGAGAACTTAGGCCAACCGTTTCTCTTGGGACCAGTGAGTTTTCTGTAGACACCATCAGTAATAGTCTGATAAGAGACTTCTTCAATGACCATCCTGTCTGGGACTAGTCTAGGTAGCAAATGAACAGTGTGACTTCCCCAAACTTTGATATATGAAAAGGATTCATACACATACCAATCACCAATTGTATTGATTAATGTCATGGATGTTGGTTGTGGAGCCTAATATCTAGTTTCAAAGATATTATTATTCAGTTGTGTCCATACACCAGGTTTTTTTATGATCTCGGCATGATGCCCAGGGGGTTCGGGGGCCAGCGGGCCCCCATCGGGGGTTGGGGGGTAGCGCCCCTGAGAAAGGGGGTTTGGGGTAACCCATGGTATTTTCCCATTGTATTTCCCTTATAAAAGAAAAGCCATTGTAACATGGCTAGGGTTGATGGATTAGGTTTTATGCATTGTAAAGATCTCTGAGATCAGAAGAGAGACTGTGAGACAGTGAAGAGGAAGTGCAGCAGTTGTGCTACAGTTTGTATCCCTTCACTTTGCTGGACGGAATAATAATAAGGACTGGAAACTTCAGTGTGAACGTATCCCAAGTTGGGGTGAACCACGATATATCTGTGTCTCTCTTGTAATGTGTGTGTGATTATATTTGCATTTCTGTTTATTTTTATTGCTCTGCGATCCTGTTTTTCTAATAATTGGTATCAGAGCCAAAGGTCTATTTAGAAAATAAACCCGCAGGAAGCTAGGGATTCTGGTTCAAGTGGGAGCAATGGTGAAAGAAGGAAATTTTACGGTTGAGAAGTTTAACGGCCAAAACTTCGAGTTATGGAAGATGCAAATGGAGGACTATCTGTACCAAAATGATCTATTCCTACCATTGGGAGGGAAAGCAAAGCAGCCGGTGGCCATGAAGAATGAAGAATGGGAGATTCTTGACAAAAAGGCTTTGGGAACAATATGGTTGAGCCTGGCTTCATCGGTGGCTTTCAATATCTCAAAAGAAACGACAACGGAGGGTTTGATGAGCGCATTGGCTAAGCTGTATGAAAAACCCTTGGCCTCCAACAAGGTATTTCTAATGAAGCGTTTATTTAATATGAAGATGTCTGAAGGTGGATCTGTTACTGATCATTTAAATGAGTTTAATACGGTTACAAATCAACTAAGTTCTGTAAGTGTGAACTTTGATGATGAGGTTACTGTAGGTGTAACAACGGTAAGTTGGATTTCGAAACTGCAGAAGGTTGTTACACTTTCAACAATGGAAGCAGAGTATGTTGCTGTTACAGAGGCTAGTAAAGAGATGATTTGGTTATAGAGGTTTATGGAGGAATTGGGTAAGAAGTAGAAGAATAGCAGGTTGTATAGTGACAGCCAGAGTTCCATTCATCTTGCAAAGAAATCGGTATTCCATTCCAGGAAAAAACATATACAACTCAAGTATCATTTAATATGCTCTATTCTGGAAGATGAACTGTTGAAGCTGGAAAAGATACATACTAGCCAGAATCCTGCAGACATGTTCACAAAGGTGGTGACCAGAGAGAAACTGATTTCTTGATCGGTTTCAGTTGGACTTCTAGCATGAAGGTGAAAAGGAGAAAGTTTCCAAGTCCAAGGTCCAGCAAGTCTAGCAGTGGTGAAGTTGTTGTGATCAGTCTCCAAGTGGGAGATTGTTGGTTGTGGAGCCTGATCTCCAAATTCAGATATGTTATTATTCAGCCGTGTCCATACCCCAGGTTTTTTTATGATCCCGACACAATACCCAAGGGGTCCAGGGGGGCAGCAGGCCCCCCCGAGGAAAATTTTTGGGGTTGTTTTCAACACCAATTTTCGGGCCCATGGTTTTGGGTAACCCATGGTATTTTCCCATTGTATTTCCCTTATAAAAGAAAGACTTTGTAACATGGATAGGGTTGATGGATTAGGTTTTATGCATTGTAAAGATATCTGAGATCAGAAGAGAGACTGTGAGACAGTGGAGAGGAAGTGCAGCGGTTGTGTTATAGGTTGTATCCCTTCACTTTGCTGGACGGAATAATAATAATGACTGGAAACTTCAGTGTGGACGTAACCCAAGTTGGGGTGAACCACGATATATTTAAGTCTCTCTTGTAATGTGTGTGTGATTATATTTGCATTTCTGTTTATTTTTATTGCTCTGCGATCCTATTTTTCTAACACTAGAATCAACCGAAAAGGCAGGAGCCTCTTGTTTGAATATCTTTAAATAAATAGTACCCATGAAGTGGTCACAAATGTCATAGAGTAAGGGCACAAAATTAAGCTCCCATAATGCTGCATGATAGATATGGACTGGTGGAGCTGAAGGGGTCCAATTCCACTCCATGTTGGGATATTGGAACTCTGAGCAAAAGACATCAATAATGAAGGCTGAAAAGAAAAAGTGTGGCTTCTTCAAAGTAGGTTCCTTTTGATACTCCCGGATGGTTGTCTTAAGATCTAATGACAAAATGAACACCAAGGAAAAGAATCACCTGTGGTTAGGACATGATGGGATATTGGATCCCATTCAGCCTTGAAGACTGAACAATTTGGAAGGCCGTAGAGCCTGCAGAGCATGGCTGCCAGTAAAGAATAAGGCTCTCTGAACAAAGAAATCGGATAGAGGTTATCAGCCTTTGTTAGAAAGGTGCTAGGTTTAATCATCCATGAATTCAACATTTCATCGAAATTGTAGCTGGTTTTAGAAGATTGGATGAATTCAGGGTTAAGGATCTGCATGGCCGATTTAAGAGAAAAAGCCCTAATAAAGACTTCTGGGGGAAAGTAGTTAACTGTGACCCTGTACTGTCGTTAAATGAACGGCCTTTAGGATTTGCATGGTCTACAATCCACTTAACAACATAGGTGTAACGAAGGATGGTATGCCAAGCATCAATATCATGAAGCTGAGAAGCCCTAATTCTCTCATATGCAGGTAAGTCTTCTTTAGTGTCTAAAAGGTCGTCATTATAGAAAATTGAATAAATTTTGGACTAGTCCATTTGATAAGTTTCAGTAACCCTCTCACTGGTATCTGAGAAGATACCGAAATTTGGATCTTTGGTCAGCAAATCCCTATGAATTGTCCTAAACCGAGTGTTTTGTGACATTTTTGCAAAGCTTGGAAATTTTGGTAAATAAATAAAAATGAAATCAAAGCTAAATCATAAACAGTAAAACCATGAATAACAAATGCGAAAATGACAACAAACCAACCTGAAAATAATTGAAAATTCATTAGAATGACCCCTGGTAAGACATTCACAGTAAAATCCACGTAGCAGACTAAATTTCCGACAATAAAAACGATATAGAAAAATAGAAAAAACCTTATATTTATCGATTTTTTGTCGGGTCAAAAATGTACCATAGGATCAAAATAAATGAACGACTAAGATTAATCCCTTCGGGATGTGAGACCGGGTCACAAGTCTTATCTTCAAACTTTATTCACTATTTTCGCAATCTGCAATCCGCACCTGTGGGAAGTGGGTTGTGGGATTACAACTTTACAAGATAACAGATGAAAGAGTTTCCGCAATCCACAATCCTCAATTGCGGGTTGTGGGTTGCGAGAATGTAAAAAACCTTCAAAATTAAGATAACGTTTCTGCATCTTGCAATCCGCAGTTACGCGATGCGGGTTGCGGAAACATGTAACGTAATTTATTAAAATAACAACTTTCCACAATCCGCAATCCGCAATTGCGGCTTGTGGGTTGCGGAATCAAATTTTCCCAAAAATACACAATTCTGAAAAGAAAGAACAATCAATTCCCGCAATCCGCAATTGCGGGATTGCGGGTTTGCGGGAAGAAAATAACATTTTGAAAAAAAATTGAAGGCTTTCCGCAAGGCATGAAAACAACCAAAAATTAGAAATTTTTCAAAGGAAAAAAGGTAATTACACAAACCAAAGGCAAATGTATGAGATTATAACAAATAAGGTTTAAGGACCTCATTATAGTAAAGAACTTACCCAAATACCTTTGTATTTAAAATTTTGGGGCTCCCATGTTCAAATGAAACATGGGATCTGTTGTACTTACGACAATCCCCTAGCCCATAATCCCTAATCCATTAACCATTATACTAGTTGACCCATAAGCACCAAATCACTCAGCTCTTGACCCTTAATCCCTTAATCCCTAACCCCTAATCCCTTAACCCTTAATTCCTGTACCCAAAATACCTAAAAACCATAATCTTATTAAATTAAATTATATCTTATTAAAAAAATGTACAATAACAGGGGTTCCCTGATAGCATCTCCCCCAGTAGATATTTATCTCTCTTTAAATGTTCCAGAACCTCGAGCAAAGAGGTAATGAGGATGATTAGAGAGGTAATGAGGGATAATATCTCTCCAGGATTGAATCTCATAATTGAATGTACCCTGTGATCTCAACAAAGTTGGTTTGTTAGCTCTTGGTTGCTTGTTTGGTCAGCCGACTAGTTATAGAACTATTGAAAGTCCTAAAAAATGCTCTACTCATGGGAGGGACACCCCTACTCTATGCTACCTCTACTTATATTATCTTTGCTAATCCAACTAGACGATTTCCAATAGACAATAAAGTATTTTTCTGGTAATGTTACACCTAAATCTTACTACCCTGAGACTCAGTGTAAACATCCCTGAAGTTTCCCATGACTAGAGGGCTTAACTGACCCATTTTTATAGGTCATCGCAGTTCACCCTTGTGCAACCTGCGACGTCGCAGGTTGTCCTAATGCAGCCTGCAACGATGTCAGTTAATTGGATAAAAGAGCATCTTCGAGCCCATTCTCGAAGGAGAGTGATGTGGATCCATATCCCTAGCCTGTAGGGGAGCTGACATTCTGTTCCCTAGCCCTTGGGTGAGATCCCCTAACCCTCTCCTACCATATCTCAACCTATCATATCATATTAGTCCTATATAAGTGAATCTCATTCCCATTCCAAAGGGAGGAAGTCTATAGTATCTACATGCTGGTGAAATTAGCTTAGGAGAGATCTCTACTCATCCCTTGAGAGATCTACACTTCCCTTGGAGGCTTTGGCATTGGATTGGTTGGAGAAGGATTGCTAGGTTAAGTCTTGGTTGTAATCATTTCCTTCTATGTAATTTCCCTTATTATATAGTAATATAAATGCTTTCCACCAAATATCGTTGCATTGATGATTTTTTGTGTAGTTTTCCTGCTTAACTGCTTACTTAGATCTATTATTGTGTAGGTGCATTTTACTACTTGTTTTGTTATGTGTTGTCTTGACAGGTTTTGCAGCTGATATATGAAGACCATCAAGCTTGGGAAAAACATCAAGGAGAAAGGATCAACGATATGAAAGGTAAATCATCTATCTACTCGATCTCTAATTAGATCTAGAAAAGTATTCTATATTCTATCTTGTTTGTTCTAGACTTACATTAAGCTAGGGAGATCAGGACTCGAGTCTGCTCTTGGTAGATTGTCCGTCAAACAAATATGGCGACCATACTGAGGAAGAACGTTGTTTTTAGTTTTCAATTTGAATGTCATTTTCACTTTGATTTCTTCTGCAAGCCATCTTATTTGCCTCCTAAGTCTTTTTCACCATCAGATCTTCACTTTGAAGAGTTTGTAGTCATCCTATGAGTCTGTACTCATAATCTTTAAGCCATTTTATTGCTCATTTCTTGGAGATCTATTGATCCTATAGTTTCTATCTCGCCCATCGCACCTGGGAAGTGGAACCAGAGCATTGATTTGATCTCTATTCTCTGTCTTTTGGGCTATCGTCACAACCTTCCCACTAGTGTACTGCGACATGGTCGCAATACCCGCACTAGTTACATACGACGGTCGCTCTGTGTATGAACACAGACTGCGTCGATCTATTAAAATTGGTATAAGGGCATCCCCCCTCCATTTTTTATTTGAGTTTTGGTTTGGTGTCTAGACCCCCTCTGTGCTGCAAGATCTAGTTGGAGACTCTTTCTTTATTTGTGTGTTGAAAGTGTTTGATTTTTTTGTGTGGATTTGTATTGGTTCCCATTTTAACAAGCTTGAGTTTGGTAGTGGTGGACACTTTGGTTTCCCCCATCTTCATCTACTTGGCCTTGTTTTCCCTCCTCTCCTCACCTGATCTGATCCTTGCATTAGATCTAATCACGAACTGTTTTTTGCACTTGTCATTTGGCTTTGTTTGCATTCAGTTGTTTGATTGACTGTTTTGAGTGTTTTGAAGTGTTTTCAGTTCACATGAATGCTTGTCATTTTCTTGAAATTTCCTAAGTGTTTAGAGTGCTACAAATCAACTTTCTTTTCAGTTTTTGTGCTTAAAAATATCATTTTTATCAAGTTATTATCTTGGGATATCATTGGAAAATTAAAGGTGCATCATTTTTTACTGTTTTCAAGTACATTTGAAAATTATTGTAGAAATCACTTCATGCATTGGAAATTGTCATTCATTAATCTTTTGGAAAAGTTTGAAGAAACATTAATCATTTGTACTTTCCGAAAATTATGAATCATTCATTTTCTTGAAAAATTCAAGTGAGATCAAGTTTTTACAAGAGTAGTTCCATGATTGAGGAAATCGTATGCATTCTTGATTTTTTATGCTTTTAAGCCATTATAGTAAAATTGAAAAGTTAGAGTGCTCTAGATAGTAAATTTCTCTCTTTTCATATCTTAAAGTTTTGATTTGAAAAGACAAAAGAAAATGTTTTGATTTGGTTCTAATGCTTGTTGATTTTTTGAGTTTTGCTTGGAAAAACGGAAAAAGTGAAAAGAGTATTTTTTATCAAATTTGGTAAATTTGAGATTGTGTGGCATTTTGGTTGCTTTGGTAAAATAACTTGGAAAGAAATTTCTCCCTCCCATATATAGAGTTCATCAAACTAAAAGTATATTTTTTGAATGTAGTTAGGGCCTACATTATGTTTACATTTATGTACTCACCTCATGCATTGACCTAACCGTCTAGATAAAATTAACGGTAGAACTAGGGTAAGCTCTAAACATGCTAAAGTAATTTTCTTGGACTCAAGTAAGAGAAATTGAGTGGAAAAGAAAGCAAATTCTTGGAATCAAGCAAGTGAGCTTGAGTGGAAAAGAGGGTGAGTGATCATCAATGGAAAGACATAGGCCAACTAAATTAAAAATAACGTCAGGGGAAGAGAATGACTGTAATGCTTTTTAGGATGAAAAATTTTGACTGGACGTCAAAAGAGGATTAATCTCAAAAGCTAAAATCTTATATGACCACTTGCAATTTGGTGATAGTTCTCAAGGGAGAGTTATGTGTACAACAAAGAGTTGTTGAATTCTTTCATCCCCATAGTATAATAATGGGACATAGGGGTAAAAGATTCCAAGTAAATTGGTTGTTAGCTTCCCTAATGTTTAAGTATAATGTATGCAAATATCACCATAGGTAATGAGAAATTCATCCAAGATGAGGGGAATGTCAAGTTTTGAGGTTGGTTGCCCGAAAATATCTGATATAATGCTACTAACCTGATATGTCCATAGCAGGAAAAAAAACTGGCTTAGAGGATTATCGCATGAGAGTGAAAATGAAGATGGTGCTCCAGGAGATAAGTAAATAGGTTTTTTACATGTGGATTTTTTTTTGTTATATTGAAAAATGATTATCACATGTATGTATACACTTTATGTTATCTTATGGTGATTTTTATGAAGAAAAAAATATTTCTTTTATGATTAAATTAGACTTGACTATAGATTATTGTTTCTAATGTTATTTTATTTAGGAAATTATGTGGTTAATGTTACCCTATTAGAACAATTTACATAATTTTCCCTTGAGCTTTATAAAGTTGGTACTTATTGTAAATATTAAAAAGAAGTTAACTCGAGATCATTTATCCCTTTATCAAATATGTGGAAAAGTAAACTTGTCATAGTTCTTAAAGGATTATTGGTTTAGTATATAATGTTAGTCGTAAATTGATGAAATCGATGAATGTTATGTAGAACTATATAGAACATATACTGGGCTATATGGAACATATACCACTTTCATTTATTAATGCATTAGTTTACAAAGGTTATAAGGGAAAGAGTCTCAGAACTTTCCATGATAAGGTTATTGGAACTAAACTACATGTTTTCTGATATGAAATGCCCTGATAGCCTATTAGCTCGTGTTATGATATTCCTATACTCCATCCTAGTCCCACCAATATTTTGATCAGTTACATTTTCAGTCATGCATGCATCTTTAGGGTTTGCATGCATTCTAGGGTTTGCATGCATTTTGCATGCATCCCAATCATCAGTCCAGCACCTAGCCCTCAGTTAGCTAGCCCTCAAGAGCTTCTCACTATTCAGTTTTATCCCTCTAGTTGCTTAATGCGCCCTTCTCCCTTGATTTTAGGGAGCAACTCGCCCCTCTTCACCTACCAGTCGAGTTATCTTTAGTTTACACTCAGTTTCACTTAGTTACACTCAGTTACACGCAATTACACTCAGTTACACATACCAGAGTTAGTTTGACTGATGGTTGACAGTTACTTGAGCATTGATGACTCCACTGATGATGATGAAGACTTCCAGTTGTGCTCCGATGATCATGATGACACCTAGTTGTGCTCCGATGACACTCTATTGATCTTATGATCACTCTGAGAGGGTAATTCGAATTGCCACCTTGGGCATTCAAATCCTCTCTACCATTGTACTATTTATTTGTCCATATTGTGATTAATTAACTAGTGTGTGTGAAGTATTATTGCTTCTATCTGAGTTCTACTGTAGCATATTATTTTGTTGCTCATTATACTGTATTGTTCACTCTTCTTCTATTTTCCTGCTTAATCATAATTAATCTTGTGAGGTATACATCATCTCTTAGATCTGCTGCGAGGATTTTCACAGCTCGCACTTCCCCCTTATATATAAAAATTTGTCATGTTTCCTTTCATATATATATATATATATGTACATGATGCTACTCATACTATTGATTGGAGTGTGATTTAGGTAGAACTCGGAGGCAAGTTCCATATAGAACCATGGCGCATCCTAGACAGGAGGGAACTTATGCTACGGGATTGAGCCATCGCTCAAATAAAAGTGCAATGGAAGCACTTCAACCTTGAAGAGGAAACATGGGAAATGGAGGATAAAATGCGAGAGGAATATCCTTCCATGTTCCAGAATGAGCAAGAGAGCTCGGAGTAAAAGAGAACACTGAGGACAGTGTTAAGAATAAGGGGGGGAGAAATGTGATACCCCCAAGACATTATTATTTTATTTTGATATTCGTGAAAAATATTTCAAAAACAATTATTCTTGTAAGAGTTATTAAAAAACTCAAAAACACTCACAAGAGGTGTGAGTGACACCCTGCACAACAAACTATTATTTTATTATTAATAAAAGAAAAAGACACTTAGAGAATCCAGCTAAATGAGGGGACACCACCATGGAACAAAGAATATGTGTAAGCAAGTAAGAGAGATATTTACCAATCAAATCCAAAGTAAAACTCAACTACCATACAAGATCCTAAATCATAGGGATTTATGGATTGATTGAAGATTTCATTAGGATGGCACAAGACCTGGGAAAAACTATATATAATAGTGCACTGAGATAGCATGGGATGTCGTGTTTTGCATGGAGAAACTGTGGTTGAGTGTTTCTCTCTTTCATAAGTCCATCATTGCTTGTTACAGACTCTGAGAGAGAGCGCCACGTGGAAGTGTTGCTTGGTGTTCTAGTGCATTGTGGTGATCCATCTAGGGGGTAGAGTTGGGATAACAATGGTGTTTCTCTCTCTTATGGTTGGGAGGAGCTTATTCTCCAAGTTGTCATATGCCTTGTTCAAGTAAGTGTTTTATTGCTTGATCATATTAATGATTATTTCAAACTATAGTAGCTTAGTTTGCTTATATAATTTTTGGGTATGTTGCAATGAGGTCCTTGACATTCCCAACACTGCACCATCCTAGGTATTGTTTTGTTTCCTAATTAAGTAACTTGTTTAGTACCACTTTGGGATGGAATATTTGACTAATACTCACTCTTAGTAACATTTTTTGTGTTCTGAAATTTTTTAATCATTGCAAATATGCCACACTGATTTCAATAAGTTGTTGGTTTATATCCCTTTTTTCTTCGATTCAAAAAATGTCTTTTTAATATTTCGAGTTCTTTCCTTGTGTTCTTCTCTTTTTCCACTATGCTCATAGAACAATCTAGCTTTGTATAAGGCTTCATCCAGAGTATTGGGGGAATAAAACTCTATTCTATTTGCAAAATAAGCTGGTAGGAAACTTAAGAAGCTCTGAATTTTAATTTTCTCTTCTTTAATATAGGGGAAATCGTGCAATAATTCCAAAAATTTTGTAACTAATGTGTCCATGGTCATGGAAACCATTTTCAACTCATGAGATCCTTTGATATTTTTATCATAAAATATTTATGAGAGGTAATTTTCCTTAAACAGTCTTTTAAATTATGACTAATTAACCTTACCTTCCTTTGTTCTTTTGGTGAGTTTCAAATCCTTCCACCAACTAGCAGCCTTTCCATTAAGGTTATAGATAACTAAACGAGCTCTTAGTTCACTTGGATAAGCATAAACGTGGAAGTATTTAGACATTCCAAGAAACCATTCTTCTACTTTCTCGTATGAATCATGTTCACCATCAAAGATGGGTGCCTTAATATTTTTAAATTCACCCTTCAATTCTGAGTGATGTGAGTGTTTAGACTTTTTATGATATCGGTGTGGATATGAGGACTCATAAAATATAGTATTGTAACTACTTCTTTCATATTTATAAGAGGAACTTGATTCATATTTTTATTTTCCCTTACAGTTTTCCTGCTTAGGATATCCTCCCATTGCGTTACTAGAAGTATGGGTTGGGTTATGCTTCATTTCGGTTAAATTTTGTCGAAAAAATGCATTTAATTCCTGTTGCACTTTTTTCTCCTTTAAATTATCTGCTTTTAAACTATCCAGTTCATATTTCAAACTTTACATTGTTTTTAACAATTTTGAAGGTGTAACAGTCTACTGATCACCATTCAAACTAACCTGAATTTCCCATTCCTGTTGGGGTGGGACTAGATGTCCTTGTTGGATGGAATTTCTTTCTACATTCATGATTTCTAGTGATTTTGCTAGTACTACTGCCTTTGGTTTTGAATATGGTCTACTGACTCTTCTTATCTTGATACAGCTTCCCAAGCCCTTTCTAATTCATCTCTATTCCTAGTTGTTCTTAATATTAAGTTGTATAGCTGTCTGGATGTCATGTTCCCTCCCATCGATCTGATGTAAGGGAGAAAACATTACTAAGATTCTGGGTCTTATTTGGGTAACTCAACCCCGTTCATTACAAAAAATATTTGGAATAAATAAAAAATCAATCATGCAGATTTAGAATCAAATAAACACAGCGGAAATATAAACATTATCCACACATAAGTGCATCTAGCATTCAACATATAGTCATAACAGTCAACAATAATTAAAACATTACAGAATTAAAATACATAGATAATACTTATCTTTAAAATGAAACTGTCCAAGCAACTAGCTATGTGAGAGCAACATACCACCCAACCATAGGTCTCTGTCCAGCCTATATTCTTTCAGCTAAGAGACCACACCCGAGATGGATTGTGTATCTACTAAGGAGGAACTAAATGGGCTCACTCACAACCATGGTTTCACACAAACAGTCATGCTAAGAAAACACATAGTTCAGTTTATTTACCATGCAAGAGACAAAGGGAAGGATTCTAAACCAGTGAGCTCAACCACAGAGTTAGAGGCATCTCAAGCTAAACTCAAACAACCATGGCACCCACAATACCTACCATATCGAATACAAGGAATGTCCTCTTCTTTGTTGCACAATCCTTCAGGCGCCCCTTCCCTCCAGTGCTATTGAGGATGGGCATAGAAAGGTCCAAGCTGCTAAATCCTTGATATTCTAGCCTTCACTGGGTTTATCAAGTGATCCCAACCTTTGTTCTATCTTCCGCTCTGTTATTCACGCTTGGATTTTCTCAATTCGATGGCCAAATAACTTTCTCCCATAATTGGATTTTCGGGCTATAAAATATGGGTTTTCCTATGGATTTTGGGGTATCTAATACTCTCAAATTTGCCCCAAGGTTCAGGTCTATGGATCCCACATTGGATTTCATTGTCCACACTAGTTTCTGGGCATTTTTGGCACTTCAAAACGTGGCTTAATTCATAGTTGCGATTTCTTCTTTTTCTCATTGCTCGGACTATGTAATGGATGAAAACTGATGCTTGGATGTTCAAAAATGGAATGGGAATGAGTAAGAATGAATTCCCATGAGGTAGAGTGACTTTTGGGTCAAAAAAATAGATCCCATACCCGCCATACGAATTTTTCGGTTTCCCATGCTCCATAGAAGCCATGGACTGATTTCTTCAACCACTTTCTTACAACTGAATTAAATGTCAGCAATGAAAGTCAAATGGGTTCTCAAAATGACATTTAGCAGCATATGGTTTAACCCCACAACCCCCTCACCACTCCCTAGTGGAATACACATGGCCCCCTCTTATTAGTTGCTTCCATAGCCAATTTTTGGTATTTTAGTGCAATATTAATATTTACATCATTTTACAATGTTCCATGGATTAATAGCACATGGATACCATAATATCAAATACTTTTCTTTTTAATAAAATCCAAGCATACACTAATGGGGCCTTGGCCTTGAGCTCCACGCTAGGGAAACATACATTGCATGTATACAATATTTACATTAAAAGCCAATACATTTGAAGGGTCAAAATGGGGGTATTACACTGGATAATGAATTATGATTTCCTAGTTGAACCAACAAATTTGGTTGTGTTGCTTCAGACAGTGTCATCAACTACCTTATGTGAAGAAAATAAAAAGTTTATTATTTTATATAAATGTATAGAATTAAATATGCAATATATGTGGACAAGCCCATAGACCCCACAATGATGCAACCTAGGCCCTGATGCTAATTGTAACATCTTGAAATATTTACTCAAAATTTTTGCACATATTTTTTTTTATAAACAATATACCCGTCCCTTGAACTCATTCTATTTGTTTTCATCAAACTATTTTAGTATATGCTTGTGCGTGTAGACTCGTTTACTTCGTTGATGATTTGACGAACTAGCTTATAGCTCTGTATTATTTATGTTCATGAAGTGCTATCAGTTCTTATTATTTAACTCTGCATTTATGTGAATATTTGGTCTATTTGGCTTTCCTTCTTGACTAAAATCTCGTTCACGGGATTTAAACAATTAAATCCTAGAGGCATACATTCTCCATACCTCTTATTAAGTCCTTAAATCAATAGTCTTAATCATTTAATAATAAAATTCTAGGCATTAGCTAGCTTAACTAGCATTGAATATTACCCAACATATATGATATCATAGCATTGGTGATGAACTATATCACATGGTCCCTTTTACCAAAATGAATATGTTTATAACTTACTTTTTAATGTTTAACACCTAGGCAATCTCGTATTAGAGTGTATAACCATTGTTTTAATGCATACACTTACTGTGTGTGTATCATGGATCCTTTAACTCCATGATTACATTCACCTTAGGAAACCTTGTGGAGGTATGCTTAACCTTCGTTTGGCATGCATAAACATATAATTATTTGGTTCTTTGTTTCTATCCTATTGAACATTGTTGCATCAAACCTGCCACATCAAACTTGTATTGCATCTTTATTATTTTATGCTAGTCGTTATTTTCATCTGATTTGTCCTTTAGAGTATTGTGGCCACGTGGGGTGGCTTACTTAGAACCCTTTCTAACACACAACGTTTGCTTGCACGAGGCATTAGTGATTGTTATGAACCCGTCCATAGTGGACACGACCTTTCATTAGCTTAGAAGTCAAGAATCTTTGTTATTCAGCTTGAACATGTTGTAAAAGTTAACTTATTCCATAGTGGAGTCTGAGCTCATGTTAGCATTTAATTTTTCCAGCAAACTAGCTCTTTCATGAAGCGTACCAAGAATGCATGGTGGCTCTACCTGTCTTGTTTTTCATTTAAACCCTTTTACCTCACCTCAAACAAGGAAACCGAGGGTTTTCTCCTTGAGGGAATAATCCTGAAGGTTCATTGCTTCCATTATGCCCTTGTGACCTTTGCTCTGTAATTTTATGATGGATCGAGTTAGGTTCAAGCCTGCTACAGGATAGTTATCGCTCAGAGCGGATGACTTGCTTTCTCATACCCTAGATTTGACTATGTCATGATATAAGGAGTGTATTCCTTTGGATCTTACCTATCTACAGAGTATCCTGAGCATCGTGGCTCCATTATGTAACCCAGATTGAAGGTAATGTTTACGCTTCACTATCGTATTTCATTCTACTTAACTATTGCAAGTTTATATATCAAATGCATATGCTAATGTATTCGTTGTTCACTATTGTAGGTGACTAATATTCTTGGAGTCGAGGGTTTGCTGGCTTGGGGAAGACGAGAGGAGATAACTTGGGTAAGCCTCCCCTTCCTCGATCTGCGATCCATATGCTTCAAGGTTGATTGGTAGGGTTCGAATCCTGTTTTTATCTCGTAGTAGTATAATTCGGCAGTATTGGCATTTCATGTACGGAAATTCGGAACAAATTCGAATTCGCCGAATATTCGGTGTAAGTCTAATACTCATACAGATTCTTAATAATGGAAAATTAATGTTTGAAAACCAATTTAAAAAAAAAAAAACTTAAACACTATAAAACATAAATACCATTCAATTTATATTTTCTTATTAAAATAATTATTAATAACTAGTTGCGGTCACTCACACTTGCCATATGGCAGGTTGTTGAAATTATATATATATATATATATTTAAATATATTTGATTTTATTATATAAATGTCTATATACATTTATCATATATTTTTGAATACTGGATTAAAAAATATTATATATAAGCAGTCTACTTTGGTATTTTATTTGTACTAGATTTTTTCATTACGTATTTTTTCCATATCAAATCGTATTCGTATCCTTATTCGTACTCAAATTATGCTACTATGGTTTATCTTACACTTCCAATCTTTGCTTGGAATATTTGCAACCTACCACTTCAGAATCTAGTCCTGGAAGTTTGATTTTGTGTAGAGCAACTTGTTTGAGTTTTTCTAAAATGCCCAGAACAATATTGCCTTGTATTATCCACTCAATGTTTCTAATAAAGATGTGTTACAGGGTTGTTTTATCCCATTTTGGATTGATGTGCGATTGGTTGGTTATTATAATTATTTATATGTACAACTATAGGGTTGTGATGCTTTCTTCTTAAACAAAGGCATCGAGCTCCAACTCTTTCACGTTAATGTTATTTGTTATTAAAAATGTGACGGTCTATTTCATTGTGTTTAAGAGGTTCGATGTCTGCTTTGTTTGCTCATATATTTACACATCTTGTTTATGTAATGGCCCTATCCTTTTCGGATTTCTTTACGGCCTTGACTATTTATGTGTAGGAAATATTTTGTGATCCTATAGGATAAACGAGTTCATTAGCTCAATTATTATGTATGCATCATAGTAGTATAATTCGGTCGTATCAATATTCGGTGTAAGTTTAATACAATACGAATTCTTAGTAATGGAAAATTAAAGTTTGAAAACCAATTTAAAAAAAAAAAAACTTAAACACTATAAAACATAAATACCATTCAATTTATACTTTCTTATTAAAATAATTATTAATAACTAGTTGCCCTCACTCACACTTGCCATATGGCAGGTTGTTGAAATTATATATATATATATATAGATATATATTTAAATATATTTGATTTTATTATATAAATGTCTATATACATTTATCATATATTTTTGAATACTCGATTAAAAAATATTATATATAAACAGTCTACTTCTGTATTTTATTGGTACTAGATTTTTTCATTATGTATTTTTTCCGTATCGAATCGTATTCGTATCCCTGTTCGTACTCGAATTATGCTATTATAGTATGCATATTATTATCTCTTTGATATATAGTAATTATATGCCCCTAAAGACTCATTCTCTTTCTATACATTTACATACAATTCAGTCATTTGCTTCGTGGACTTAACCAGCCATCACTAGCATATTAGTATATTTTCAAGTTTAAAATAAAATTTAGTTTGTTTAGTTTTATTATATAGTGGCCCAAATGTGCTCACCGCTCCATATGTTTTTTATTTTATTCTTACCCTACTCGTACATAGGTTCAAAAATTGATTGCTCGTTCTTCTTACTATGAGAGTGGTGGCCCTCATATGGCTGGATAATTCTCACATATATATATATACAAACTATGTTACGAAATGTGCATGTACAAGCTTTAATATGAATTGTAATATGAAATCGTGGCCTCCTTTGGGTTCTTATAAACCCTCTATTTATTTTACAATATTTATTCGTAAGTATTTTACTATTTGTTTATGAGATTTCGATTATTTTCCTGTAGGTTATCGTATCCATAATACGTTGTTCATACTCCTTTATATAATATGTATACATGTTGCTATAAGAGGTTTTGACCTCCTCTCATTTGGACTTTTATATTATGCAATGGTTTTGGTTATTCCCCATTATTTGTTTGCCTAACTTGTTTTCAATGTAGTATAGTCTTATTATATTATGGTTGTTCGACTCCCATCCTCGAGCTATATTGAGTTTATCATATTGTATATTTATTAATATTGTTTATTTATAAAGTATATCCCATCATGAACATAGGGTTTAATGGCCCTGGCAAGGGTTTGACCCTTACCCTGACGATTGGGATAATCATAGGAGTTTTGTCCATATTAATTAATTACTGTTATTTATGATATTAATAATTATGAATAAGATATTGCTATCACTGTTTTAACTGTAAAAAGGAATTCTACTCATATTTTCAATAAATAATAGTGATGCAATTCTAAGAAAGATATGGATATACAGAACGGAAATATTCTACTTGATAATAGGTTATTTGTTTAGCATTTCTAAACTAATTTAGAAGATTAATATTACTATAATAACACAAAAGAAGATTAAACATAATTATTTTCTCTAAAATAAAGAACTAATAATAATACTCAGAGAGGCCATTAATTCAAAAATAAAAGGATAATAATACATTTTAGTCTAAACCCTAGCTCAACCATCCATATATAAAAATATACAGAATTAAATAAACTAGGAACATAAAACTCAAATAACTTATCTGAACTTTCTTTCTTCCAACTTGCTATGGAACAATCATGTTCCACCCTACCATATATTTCTGCAGCTGTTCATAACCACTCAACTTGTGCAGAGAATCACCCCCAAGCGAGACCAAACTTACTAAGAAACTAGGACCTAGGGATGTTTGGTATGAAATATTCTTTAAGTAGACTTGCCATTAATATCTTTAATTAGTTCTCTGGTTCTTGCAAATATTTCCTTATTTTTCAAGGAGTGAACACTCCAAAACTCTTAGGCTTGGCCCAAAAAAACGGAGCGCTCAATAGGAAACCATGATGGACCTATATTGTGGAAATGGGAAGACTTGCCTTTGCAATCACCCTTATATAGTGTTCCTTTTTCGTCTTCTTAATCCATTTTTCATGAATGGATTTCTTTTCTCTTTTTTTCTTCAAGAAAATGTTAGCAACTGAGAAAAAATACTCAAGGGAAAAAGAAGTAAAGAGCAACATCCCTCCTTCTTTCTTTCCCTTTTTATCTTTTCTTGTTTTCAATAAGGAGTAGTTAGGGTTTATTTTATTTCCTCACAATTCTTGAAAATCAAAATTATTATTTCTCTCATCTTTTTTATCTTTTCCCTTTTTAAGATTTAATTACTCACTCAAGTCCTAATTCCCTAGTAAGCTTGGTATCTCTTTCAACAAGTTGTCCCATAGCAAGTAGGTAGAACATTTAAAAATAAATCATTACTTTTATCTCATAAAGTGTTATTTGGCCATGATGCCTTGCATAATTCATAGGTTCAAGTCTTAAAACATAATTACATCCAAGCTTATTTATTTATTTACGTAGGGGTAAAAACTCTTGGGATGCTACAAAACATGACCTATCACCAATAGGTCTAAAACATAGATACAAAGAGATAACCATTGCAAAAATGTTGTTTGATTGAACTCTTTACTTTGGTTAGTTTGGTTGATTGAGATGTCTTTAGTGTAGAATTTTGTTTCCACCTTTTAGATATTAAATTTAATGTCACACACAATTTTAAGTCACAAAATATAATTTTGTATACAAATTGAGAAATACGCAGTATTGTTTAAAGTTATATATTACTATTTTTTGAATTTTTTTTATGTCCCCGATAGGGGGACAATATAGTAATCGCGTAGATGCATTACTATGTGAATACATGATTTATTTTTGTGGGAGATAAAGTTAGATTTAGGCTTTCAAATTACATTATTTAATTGAATTTGTTTATTAGTAATATTTTTTTTAAATTGGATTGGTTGGTATCCAATTATCTCAGCCTTTTAGAATGGTTCCCTAAACACGACGACTTCCTTAGATCATCGGGAATTTATTATTATTCCATGTCATCTGATATCTAGCATGGTTATCTAACATCCTTGCATTTAGTGGGCTTGTAGTGACCCTCATAGCTTGGAGCGTGGTTATATGCATCCCATGTCACCATCAAAGCCCATAGCAAGGCTATCTACATGCATGTTAGCTAACAATGTTTTAATTGCTTGACAGTGCTTGTGTTGATGGAGCACTCTGAATATTTCAAAGCTTCGATCTTCGTATTCCATGACATTGAAAATATTGGCTCTTATCGCAAGAAACCATAGTAAATTTATTATTTGGAGTTCAATATTGACACATATTGCTCTTGGATAATTTGGGTTTGGGCAATGAATTATCCTTTCAAGAACAACTCTTCTTTTGGTTACTCTGATAGTTCAACCGTAGACGGAAAGTTCAGGATCCCAAGCACTCCTAGTAATGGCGATAATGGAAATAATAACAACAACAACTATGGCAATAGAATTGGATTTCATACTATTGAGTCTCTGGTTGAAGATGGTATCAAACACGCTTGCCACCAACTCACCATGAAATTGAGCGACATACACATGGTTTGAAGAAGAGATGCAGAAGCAAGTATCTTGGAATTTCTTTAAATTTTGTATAATTTCTAGATTTCTTTTTTAGAAGGTATGTTTATCCATAACAAATATCTACTTCATAAGTTTGCAATGAATGCAGGTAAAAAATTGACTGTATGAGCAACTCCTTTGTTCTTATTTTTATTTGTGCAACCCATCTATTCCTACCAGTGTGCCAGTAACCTATTTTCATGTTTCTGTGTTCTAGCTACACAAAGGTCTGATGTAGCGGCTTGGATCAATAGCATGTTTGTCACATTAAATCTCCCGGGAGAACTTTCCGAAGAGGATTTGAGAGCATGCTTGGGTAATGGCAGCATTATTTTCCAATTCATGAACATATTGAATCCTGGATCGATACCGCAGGTACATTTTCCTCCTCACTATCATGTATGTAGACCGTGTTTCACATTTTTAAAACAACAGGATTTAAGTTTTATGGACTTGATTGCGAAGGCTAAGCATGTATCGACAATATTTTTTAGTTCTAAAGCCAATAGTGTATTCACCAATTATACTGTAGTGGATATTGCATTTTACATAGAAGGAAAATTTGGGCTTGCATGTTAGTTAAAAAAATTGGTCAATCTTTTTCAAAGAAAAATATTCCTATCTTGGGGGGGTTTTCAACAACAAATAAAGAAAGTATGCCTCATTCTCAATATATGAGCTATATTTTTTTAGTTAAATTTGATAAGAAAGATTGAGTGATATATAATAGATATGAGTTGTATTGTTTTCATGTAAATCGCTATATTT
This sequence comes from Larix kaempferi, assembly GCA_027924585.1. Lineage (NCBI taxonomy): Eukaryota > Viridiplantae > Streptophyta > Pinopsida > Pinales > Pinaceae > Larix > Larix kaempferi. The sequence continues at coordinate 8,748,005 of BSBM01000797.1, read as the reverse complement.
GTTTTCTATTTTACTTAACCCATTATGTGATGATCATCCACTTCACCGTGGGGGATTTTAGTGGTGCATGGGTTTGTGATACCACTCGATGAATCGATTCCACAAGCACATGGGTGTGTGCAAGCTAATGAGGTTCTCTTTTGATATGTTAGATGTAATAATAGAAAACTGAAAAATCAGACATCCATCAACTTACATGGATTTTTTGAGACACATACACAATGTATCTTGCAATGAGTTAAAAAGATGAAACGTAGGAAATTGAATGAAGTTTCTGAATATATAAGTTTTTTCTATTGAAAAGTATCTTAACTATCCAAAGTTTGATGATTTGTAACAATCACTTTTTATTTTTTGGACAAATTATAAGGTATATGATTTTGTGGGTGCAACCTTTGAGTGCCTAAACAATGGAATCAACTTACGAAAACTAATATACATATAGGGAACAAGTAGTACTAGTGCACTACTATTTTCCCTAGAAAAAAATAATAATTTTTAATTTTTTCTAATTATCTAAGTGATCAAACCTCAAAAACAGTATGTCAATTGTGCATGCAGCCTTTGAAGGTCTTAATGCAACTATTTTGAAACGGTTTTTTTTATAGCATGTAGAGGTCGATGTCCTTTAGTGCACCATACAATTTTTTTTTAAATGGTTTAGAAACAAAAGAGTTATGGACGAACCACTACCAATGTGTTTTTTGAGTTAAGGAGTCATGACACAAGAAAAATAAGAAAAAATAGAAATATATATATATATTAAATTACATATTTGGAATCTGTAGAAAAAAATGATATCTGTGTCTAAATTTTCATCAAAAATGATGGTGTGCAACATAATGTAACCAGTGGCTAAACACGGGCACACTTAAAAAATTGGATATAATGCTCAATTAGCCATGGTATATCAGATTCCAAGGAATAGGCATAGTAAATCCAAATAAAAGTCTAAAGGAGACACATAGGCGTAGGAATGCCACACTAGTTCATGTGGAGGTTCGGGCATAGTGGTAAGTAATGTGCTCATGTTTTGTTTCAATTTAAATTTTAAATCCCACCAAAACACAATGCGCATGTGTTTTATATTTACATAACACATGCACGTTTTGCAATTACATAATGCGTGCACGTTTTTCAACAATATTTTTTTTCTCAAAAGGGGTTTATAATTTTATTTTGAGCGGATTATAACATTAAGAATAATTCTTGGTGGTAAGGGGTTGGGAGGTGGTAAGTGGTTAGAGGTAGAGAAAGGGGGGTGGTAAGGGGTTAGAGTTAGAGAAAAGGGGGGGGTGTTAAAAGGTTCGAGAGAAATAGAGAGAGAGACAAGTGAAGGGAGAGACATTGGGGGGTGGTAAGGGATTAGAAGTAAATTAAATTAGATATTATTGCAAATATATAACCCTCTAGTTTTCTTTCCTATTTTGAATGAAAATTTATTGTTTTCGTTGCAGGTATTGGATTTAAGAGTGTTTTCTTAGTTGCAAGCCAGCCTTGAATGTTTAGAAATGGATATAGGATAAGATTCAATGAACCCCCCTCAATGTTAAGATTTGATATATTATTCTGGAATGAATAGAAGATAGGCCATGTACAACACAACTCGAAGAAATTTACGTATGTTAGCTTCCCAATATTGTTATAGTTCTACCCCTACTCCCTGAGAAGGTTGAATATGTAAAGCAACAACTCTCTAGTTTTCACCCTGAAGTAATTTTTTTATGTCTAAGATAAAGAAGCTCTCGGTTCATGATTTGGAACATATGGATACTAACAGGATTTATACCATCTCTGCTTTACGAGAAACTGACCTTAGAACTTCTCAGAGAAACGACAATGAATCCTTCATTCTGCCTTTGTTAGTAGAAGAAGATCAATTTACGAAGACACAATGTAGTTATTACATCTAGAGGCAGCGGTTTCCTGTGGAAGATGAATGTAGGGTTGATCAGAGGAAAGATGTCAAAAATGGGCTATTGCATCACCTTTTCCATTGGCAAACGACTTACAGGAGGAAATATGGCAGATGAGAGGATTCTATGATTTTATTTCCACAGAAATGGTATTCTCCATGTATTCGGTCATCTGGTTGGTTGAAAGGCTTGGCTAAAAATATGTACATTGAACTCTTTTATTTATTTTCTGAAAATTGAAAGGGACTTTCAAGTCACCTGCAAAATGTTGCTTTGTTGAAATATGTAAGTTCTTCCAACAACACAGATTTGGAAAGTGTATCAAATGTTTCCATCTACACTGGAATTTACTCTCCTCGTAGCTGAATGTGGGAATATTTATTATTAGTAGGGAATGAGGCTCTCCAAATTTATTATTTCTGCATCCAGAAGTAACTGGGCCAAGTTAATGGAAATGAATCCTTGTACTACTATGGAATTTTAAACCCTTTCTGAATATCACCATACATTACAACCTTGTGTAGGAGTTTTGATGTATTAGTTAATGATTTGGTTCCATTCTTTCGAAGATACCTTGATGTAGTAGATATTCCAGAGCTATTTCCACCAAAATTCAATCTTCATGTTCTTTCCCATTATTTGAAAGACTGTAATTTTTCTAATTTAATGCACACAATCCAACAGAAAATGGTTGCGGAAGTTATCACTTGAAGGGCGAGATAACTCCTTCCAAACAGTGTCATAGAAAGAAATCCATGAAAATCTATAAGGGTGGGAAACAAATTTTATAATACAACCTAACCCCCGCCCATGCCCCCATCTCTCTCACTTACTCCTCTTTGTAACCCTTACTAACCCATAACCTTTAACCCCTCTCTCTAACTCTTACTAACCCCCTTATGTCTCTATCTCTAACCCTTTAACACCCCCCTCTTGTTCTACCTCTAAGCCATTACCACCCCCCAATTCCTTTGAATATATTTTTTCACTAAACCAAACAATATAGTTGTAAGGTTAAATATAGTGATAAAAGTGTAATGTTAAATATTGTCACAAAATTGTAATGTTAAATATCATGGAAGAATTGTGATGTTTCATATTGTGTATGAGCTTTGGTGAACATAAATCGTGCACGCATTCTGATTAAAAAAAATGTGTGTTCATTTGTGTTAACAGAAATGCGTACGCGTTATTTTTACCTATGCTCCTAACCACCCAAACCCACTAATCACTACTACATTTTTGGCCTTTAGGGGGGGTTGTCTTCCACCCCCAAAAGTGACCGACGGGGGAGGGTTGGCTTTGGGGGAGGTTTTGGAAAAACTGCCCCTAAAGGAACCGGTGTTAAAATTTTTTCCCTTTAAGGGTGTTTTTTGTTGAGATTGGAACCGCCCCCAAAAGTTACTTTTGGGGGCAGTTTGTGACCCCCCTCGTAGAGGTCTACAGAGGCGGTTTTAAACACCCCTCATAGACCCCTTCATAGAGATCTACGGGGGTGGTTTTGAACCCCATTCATAGAGACCTACGAGGGAAGGTTTGAACCCCCCTCATAAGCCCCCTCTTACAAACCTACAGGGGCGGTTTGGAACCCACCTCATAGAGCACTATAGGGGTGGTTTCAAACCCCCCTCATAGAGGCCTATAGGGGTGGTTGTGAACCCCCCTCATATAGTCCTACAGGGGTGGTTTGGAACCCCCATTGTAGAGGCCTATAGGGGAAGTTTAGAAACCCCCTCGTAGAGGCTTATAGAGGCGGTTTTGAAACCCCCTCATAGAGGCCTATAGAGGTAGTTTGAAACCCCTATAGGGGTGGTTTGTGACCCCTATAGGGATGATTCTTAACCCCACTCATAGACACCTATGGGGGCGGTTTAGAACCCCCCCTAAATGTCCTTATTACAAACCTTTGGGGGCAGTTACAAACCACCCTTGTAGGTACCTATGAGGGAAGTTACAAACCCCCCTTGTAGGTACCTACAAGGGAGGTTCTAAACCCCCTTCATTGTAACATACAAGGGCAATTTTGAACCCCCCTCGTAGTGACATATGAAGGCAGTTTAGAACCCACCTCATAGAAACATACAAAGGTGGTTTGAAACCCCCTCTATAGCCATAATAAATCATAATAAAATATATTTTTATTAAAAATATCAATATTGCAGTATCAATAGGGCATGGAGGAATCGAACCACCAACCTCCTTCTTGTAAGGCAGGCACTCTTCCATTGAGCTAGCACCCTTTCAGAATTAGGGAGAGAAGCAATATGAACATCTAGATTGCATCATTTGTAATTCTAAAAAAAGACAATAATATCCAAAGACAACCATGCTTAAAATCCAATTTATTTTTCACAACACACTGATAAGCGCAAAAATATACCATAATAAGGCAACAAAATATCCAAAACAATTATACAATCTATTAAGGTGGTCTGCAAAAGGGTCTAAATGCCATATTTTATTTTATTTTTCTACTCGAGCTGGTTGATCTCCTAACAATGGGACTTTGACTTGAGAACCAAATTGCCTACCAATGTGAACAAGGATACATTATCATGGCATGATTTACAACCATTGATATATCCCAAGATAATCCAAAGAAAAATAGCTCTAGATAAGATAAGATAAGATCATTTTATTAATTTCCAACAAATGACCATAGAAGTAGGTCAATGGGACTGTGTGGTAACATGATTTCAATACAAAGTGGGAGCTCTAAGCCTATATTTTTAATCAATGGGCTATGAACAAAGTGGGAGAGCTAAGGATATGAACATGATGTATGGAGGGTTGAGGTTGGGTGGTGAATTGGGCCATTCTGGACCAACTCATTTAATGCTGCCTCGTTATTGTTAAGTCTAGAGTTCGTGCTAAGGATTTTGGCCAAATCCCTTCTGGATGAAAAGGATAAATTCGATGTTTTTTTATTTCACAATATAAGACATTAGGGTCTGCAAATGGTTCCTGTTCTCCATGGCATTCACAGCAGTCGCAGTCATTCTCTTTACCTTTTTGTTGCCACTCCCTCCTTGGTATAAAGCAATTCGCAAAAATATTTCATTGTTTCCTACCTTACCAAGGATTCTTGCAACTTTGTTTTTATGCAAATTTAAAATCTCTATACCCAAGAGCATTGTATAAAGTAGAAAATTATAGCTTGCATAATGGGGCATCACTTTTGTAAATCTTGTGCAACCTCGAGACTCATCATGTCCGTCTTAATTTCCCTGTAGGAAACCAAAAGACTCAAATACATTGCTTAGGTGATGTAGTAACAAATTGTTTACCATCGAGACTAACCCTTTATCTAGAAACTTAAGTGCGAAAGGGGTTCTGGTTTTGTTGATTCATAAGTTGGTCGGGAAAAGAATCTTGGAAGGGAACTTGGGAAGGGAAGGCAAGAATGTTACTACAGACTAAGTCACAAGGTTTCTTTCAATTTTGAGTTCAGCAACCATCTGATTCAGTTCAAATTTGATTTTTTTTAGGTTTGGCATTAGATTCACTTACACACACACACACACATGAACATAAATGAAAGTAAAATATTAAAAAAATTAACATCAATATATGAGTAATAATCATGATTATATGATTATACGAGTAATAATAATGATAGTGGAGGGATTTGCTTGTGCCTTGGACTCTAGAAGTTATATGATATATCGGTGCCATTATCCACATGCACACTACATAGTTCAGATAAGTTATAATTTATAATCTCCCAAGCATCTTCCCTCACTACTTAATGAAAATGGGTTGTGGCAGTCTGTCAACTCTGTCCAGATATCAGTTAGTAGACAATGATCCTTATTGATCAATCACTACTCCACTTGAGTGCTAAAGCAGTGTCACCTTTCAAGGTTGTTGAAGACTAGAGTTGGGAGTTAAACACAAGCCGAAGACTGAATATTAAACTCTTGGAGGATTTACTCAATAATGAAAATTGTAAGCAATAGTCGAGCAATTGAAAGTGATAGTCAAGCAACAAGTGGGGCAACTTGCAAATGATATTGGTTGACTACAAGTTCCCTCTTCCACAAACATGTATTATACATGGAAAAAAAATGGAAAAACAACTTGACTGGCTTATAGATCACCTCATGGTCTTAGTTGGGAACATGGACTGGGCAGACTTGCTGGATGCACCTTATCGAGCTCTCTTTGAGTGCATGTTTCCAAGCACACATCGGTTGAGACTACTTGGGCACACATCTGACTGCACTTCATTAGGTACACATGTGGACCAACATTTGTTTGATGATGGAACAACACCATTGGACACAGACATCATCAGACAAGTCAAGAAGAGGGAAAAATGCACCTTCAAGAACAGATGAAGTTGGCCAATTGGGAACTTGTGTCCACTTTGACTTGAAGGGGCTTGCACACTGACTTAGAAGGAGTGCAAATGCAAGGACAATTTCATATAAATAATAAAAGGACACCTCAAATGTTATAAGGCAATCAAGAATTCATCTTTGGTCATTCACACAAGTGATCAAAGACCTTTGCAATAATGCCAAGTTCATGGGTTGGCAAAGTAAGGAGAAATAACATATGTTGAGTGAGCATTCAAGACCTATAGGAGGTAGTCATGTGGTGGCACAAGCTGAGTGAACAAAAGAGAAAGAAGATAGAACCTTCAGGAGTCAAACCTACAGACACTTCAAGGGTTGGACTGTGCAAGTTTGTTGGGCATAAGAAGAAGGGTTCTCTTGTGTCAAAGTGGTATGGAAGGAAAATCTGTCCCTAATTGAAGGCAAAGTCAAATGGGATGGTGCAAATTTGATTGAAGGTTTGAAGAACTAGATGGAATACATAGTTGTAGTAAAACATGAGACTGTTCCCTCTACATTTACTTGGGCTTTCTGGATTACTGGAGTGCCACTCTTTTCAAGGATAAAGCTTACTTTCCATTGTAAGTTTCTCTTTTATCAAATATATCTATAATGAAATTAGGAAGACTCCTAAAAATAAACCTAAGACAAATAAGGACATCACATATTGACATATCTAGTGCAAGATGTTTCTTTGACAGAACAAGTCAAGGAAATCCTACGAGGTGTAGAGCTGGAAGTGCATTGTTTCTTTCACATTCCCTTGTTTTCTCTTTCAATGTTGGGGTATGGTAAGGGTTATGGTAATTAAGTAGAAATGAAGGCCTTGGCATCTCTGTTCAGAATTGAAGTGAAGAAAGGATTAGCCTTTGGGTATATGGAGATTCAAAGTTGATCATTGAATGGATATATATCTATATTCAATCAGTTTTTGATCAGATAAAGCTTACAAATGGCATATTTAAATTCATTTCCTTCACTCTTGTATATAGGGAACACAACATGCGGGTTGACAGTCTCTCAAAGCATGGTTTAGAAGCTTCTGAAAAATACATGGTTCTAGTAGGACATAGGGAGGATGAGATGGTTCGACAATGGATTATAGTAGTTTATGACTATCAAGCTAAATGGTTTTTGTATACATGTCTTGTTGCACTTGCGAAATGTAACCATTTGTCTCCTTGAAATATAAAGTTGAGATTTTTTCCTTTGATCATTTGATGACAATGTTCTAAGCTATAGTTTCTAGATGACTAATGTTATATGTGTACTAAATGGTTGATGATTTAGTTATCATAATTAATCCAATATTTAGATCTATGTTTTTACAATGAATTACACGGTATGTCGAGTACGTCAAGGGACACAACCAGTTATGTCCCTGTCCCATTTATTTGCATCCCCATCAAACAGGGATGTCTAAAATTATTCCACCCAGTGGAGTATTTCGAGATGTGCATGTTTGCTAGGGAATTCTTTTATTGAATGAAAAATAAAGACTTGAAATTAAATTGTTTTTCGATTCATATCTAGTGGGTCCAACCAAGCTTCCCACACACTATAAACTGTAAAAGAAACCCTTAATCAAAACATAACATCATTTTGAAGAGTGATTGATGTTGTTAACCAGTTGTGTGGAAACTTGACAACTGAACTCATAACAACAAAAGGATATTTGGTATTTGTTGATGTATTTGTAACTTTGGAAGATATTCACTTGTATATTGTATTTGTACTTTATTGTATCCCCAATGGAGATGTATTATTCCTCCGATTGGAAGTGTCGTCAGTTATATTGTAAGGGTCGTAACTTATACTTGATGGGTTATTAGACCACCTTGATGGGGTCGGCCCTGTATGAGTCATGTGGTTCAAAGGGTTATTAGACCACCCTAGAGGGGTCGACCCAATCAGCATTATGTTAAGTGGTTAAGTTGAGGCCGACCTAGTTGAGTAAAGGTCAAGTCAAGTTAGTGTATAAATAGAGAGTGTGTCTCTCTCATTTTACACATTCTATTATTCATTCACTTCGCATTAGTGAGCTAGAGGAGGAGTGCGCACACATGGAGGAGGAGCATGCTGCTAAAGATGTCTATCTCTTGGGTTTGATCATGGTGATCCTTGTATTGATGCTTATTCTATCTGTGAGGAAGTTGTGGGGTTTTTCACCTTCTTGGTTTTCCCCGGTGAAATGTTTTGTGTCTCTTGTCTCTTGTCTCTTATGCTTGATTTGCTGTACATGTTGTTCTTTCAGTTAAGATCCAAGATCAGAATGAATTAAATTCTGAAAAAACTAACATGGTATCAGAGTTAGCCTGAAGGAAGGCATGCTATGGCATTTATGAAACTTGTTGCACTTGCGACAAATCGGAAGCTAGGGCTTGATATAGAAAAAACCAGTCATCGTGGAAATTTCGCTATAAATCCATTTTGCCGAAGTTTCAGGATCTGAAACCTTTACAGGTCGTAGATAACATCCTCGTGTACCTTGTGTGAGAAGCACATATTCTAATTCACTGTAATTTGTGATTTAGGATCAATACAATCTAGGGTTTCTGCCTCTTCCAAATCTCAGTCATAAACATCTGACCTTGGAAAAAAGGTCACAACATGGGCTAGGAAGATCCAAATGAAATTTCGTAAAAAGTGACAGGTAGGGAACGAACTTTAATTTCTCAAGTAATTTTTTCAGAGGCCGAAACTAAACCAGTGACACATGGCACGCAGTACAAGTTCACTGTCCTGTTTTATCCCGTAAACAGGTCACGTTGCGACACTTGTCATAACTCTCTCTCAGAGAATCCAATTGAGGTCAGACCTGTGGGGTTGGAAAAAAGATAGTTCAAGCTACAATAGGCCAAAGTTTCAGACCCTATGGATTCATAATTTCAGAGATGCACCAGAAACAATCAGGTACATATTTTTGTCCAAACATAATTGAATTCTGAGCACCTTCATTCTTGGCTTGTCACTGCTGCGGGAATTTAGGGCTTCGGAGAAAGTTTGAATTTTTGGAATCAGAGTCCACGGCTGAATTCCCCTCATCAAAATCGAAATTTAGAGATGAAGATCGAATTTTTTGGTTGGGCAGAAGGCTGGGCTTGATCAAACCCTATTTCGCGATTTTGAACGAAAAGGTGGAAAATTAGGGCTTTCGCAAAAGTTGGAATTTTTGAAATATGTGGCCATGGCTGGAAGATCCTCAGAAAAATCAAAGTTTAGAACACAAGATTGAACCTTTTGGATGGGTAGAATACCGAGATTTATCAAGCCCTAGTTCGGGATCCTGTCCAGTGAATCCAGAAGTTTCAAAGGCAATTTTGAGGGGTCAAATTTTGCAGTTTTCAAAATTGAATTATACCAGCTTGATCAGCTAAGCAAGCCACATCTTTCCATCCATTCAGAAGTTTAAAACTCAAAGTTTGAATTTTAGGGTTTCTTTGACAAACCCTAATCCAACTCGAGATCCAGTTTCTGCAAATCAAGTGGATTGGGCTAATACTAGAAGAGAATGAATTGGACACCTGCATAAGTGAAGAAGTTCCAGCTCCAGAGGGAGATGAGGCTGAGGCTTTACATGAGAAGGCTACAAGCAATATCGACAGGTATGACTTGAGGAGATACAGGTATGTGTTGAAATCTTTCATGATTAATTTTATGATATGTTTGTCTTCATATTATTGAGGTGAGTACAATCTTGATTATTTTTAGAATTGTCTTATCACCCTAGTAAAAGTATGAATGCATGTGAATGATAGAAGACATTCATTGATTAGGGTTATATGATTGTACTAATGCACTGTGGTATTTTACGAGGATGATGTTGTCCGCTAACATGAAAGGTACAAATCAAGTTCTAGATCAAGAACATATGACCATGGTGACATGAAGACAAAGACTCATGGATCACATAGAAGCTCTACATACGAGGTATGTATAATACGGTTCTACAATAGTTAACTTATGATTTATGCAGGTTACTAAGCACAAGTCATTGAAGAGAACAAGAAGACATTGTTTGGGTATGTTAAACATAACTAGCAAACATGATAACCAGGTATGTTTTTCCTATATCAAGTTAGAATCCTACCTTGTGTTAGGATCTTATACTTTTGATTATTCTTGAAGTTAGAAGTTTAAGTAATCAAGGGTGCATGCATATTATGTTTCTTACTTTGATTGATGATATGACTAACTAGAAGAGTCCTATGGTTAAATAAGAATATGCATGAGTAATAGAACTCTTCCCTGAAACTTTGAATACTAATGCTTATTTCCTATGTATGAAATAGTCATGACCATACATAAGATTATTTAGAATCATAATATTTTGATGGTATTGAGATTATACTAATATATGTGTGGTTATATATGAGATATTGAGGATAACACAATGATGACACTAGTGCACACTTAAGCATGTATAGTGGTCCAGGATGGATATAAGTTCAAGGATAGGTAATCTAGGAAGCAAAGATCAAGAGGGAGTCCACCCAACAACTAAACAAAGATAAGTATTTGACTTGTGATTTATTATATATATGATTACTTAAATGATGTTGTCCATTCATGTACATACTTATGTTCCTAGATTTAGGATATGTATTATGCATATTAGAAAAGTTGCATTAATGAACAAGATACTACTAATATGCAAGTAATAGGTAAGTGGCCTATGGTACTGTACAACATTCCATTGCTACTTATCTAGAATGAAACCTCTTTGCTAACATGTTGGGAGTTGTGAACGCTCTTAACAAATGTTATGGTAGAGATGGAAGGAATCTAGAAAGTTACGGGATATGGATAAACGTTGTATTGAAACATTGGCCAAGATAATTGCAAGAGTGTATGACATATGTCTTTATGCATAAGAATGTGTTTTTGAAAAACTATGAGAAGTTTCTAAACATGCAATTGGACTTGTCTTGTAGGAAAGACCGTGTACCATCACCTTCAAAAAGGACTACAACATTTGCTCTAGCAAAGAAAATCAAATAAAAACTATCTATTGAAGATATTGAAGAATCTGAAGTTCCTAGGATCCGGGATGCAGTAATGGAAGAATGCCATGATCGAGGAGTACTGGTCGACCATGAAGAATGATGTCTGGGATGTGGTCCCAAGACATGAAGGGAAGTCTGTTGTGACTTCCAAGTGGATCTACAAGATCAAGCTTGCTGCCGAGTTCGAGATGGACTTGGGATGATGCACTACTTTGTAGGCATGGAGGTGTGGTAGAGTGCAGATAGGATCTTCCTTGGACAAGGGAAGTATGCAGTAGAGATCCTGAAGTGGTTCGGGATGATCTACTGCAAGGCCATAGCCACACCTATGGCATCGAACCTGAAGCTTCTGTGTGATGCTTCATATGATCCGGTTGATGTCACCATGTATCGTCAGATGATTGGATCCTTGTTGTACCTAAAGAACACGAGACCAGAAATTTGCTTTATGGTGAACACATTGAGCCAGTTCCTGACAGATCCCAGAGGTGTTCACCTGGTTGTTTTAATGCACATTCTGAGTTACCTGAAGGGTACAATTGATTATGGGCTCAAGTATGATGCGAATCAAAAGTTTAACCTGCAGGATTATGTTGATTTAGATTGGGCAGGTAGCGCTGCAAATAGGAAGAGCACTTATGGTTGCTGCTTCAGTATGGGATCAGGTGCGATCTCTTGGTTTAGTAGGAAGCAGTTCTGTGTAGCACTGAGTACAGTCGAAGGAGAGTATGTTTCAGCTTGTTCAACTAGTTATGAGGTAGTATGGCTCCGGAAGCTACTATCTGAGTTATTTGATTTCCTGTTGGAGGCTACTAGTATCTTTTGTGACAACCAGAGTTGTGTGAAGTTGTTTGAGAACCCAGTGTTCCATGACAGGTCGAAACACATTGAGATCAAATATAACTATATCAGGGATATGGTGCAGAGAGGAGCAGTGAAGCTCTTGTATGTTGCGACGGATGAGCAAGCTGCAGATGAATTGACGAAACCACTAGCCAGAGTGAAGTTTGAATACTTCAGAGAGATGCTTGGTGTTCTTAAGATTGAAGATACTTCGAGGAAGAATTGATGGGACACATTTGCAGGAGCCATTCCAAGCATGGTGATAGGAGGATCCTTCCATAGATGTGGATGTAAGCACTGTATGATGAGCATCAGGACGATGCTCCAATTACTACTTTGTATGATCATTTGGATCATGTATGTTGGTATGCATTAGTTGGATGCTTTGTATGATCAGTTGCATCATGCATATGTATATGCATCAGGATGATCATGTGAGATGAGTATCAGGATGATGCTCTGGATGATATGCATCAGGATGATGGTCAGGATGATCATGTGTGATGAGTATCAGGATGATGCTCTGGATGATATGCATCAGGACGATGCTATGATAATGATCAGGACGATGCTATGATAATGATCAGGACGATCATATGTGATGATATGTATCAGGTGGATGCAATGCATGATCAGTTGGATCATGTGTGATGAGTTCCAAAGACACAGATGCACATGAGCCATTCTCACATGGTGGAGATATAAGGGCTGGGGCATTCTGACATGGTTGAATTGTGTCTTCCCATGGTCATTGATGTAAGAGATGTTCCATTCGAGCATGGTTGAAGTGTGCCTTCCCATGGCTACCATATAAGTGCTGTGCCATTCGAGCATGGTTGAAGTGTGTCTTCCCATGGCTACGATATAAGTGTTGTGCCAATCGAGCATGGTTGAAGTGTGTCTTCCTATGGCTGCGATATAAGTGCGGTGCCATTCCTAGCATGGTTGAAGTGTGTCTTCCCATGGCTATGGATATAAGTGTGATGACATTCTTGCATGGTTGAAGTGTGTCTTCCCATGGTGTAGATATAAGTGTTGAGCCTTTCACGGATGGTTGAAGTGTGTCTTCCCATGCCGGTGAATGTAAGTGTTGTGTGATGTGCATCTGGGTTGTGCTTCATGGACGATGAGATGACATGATCAGTATGATCATGAGTATCAGAATAATACTTTGTGGTCGTGGACAGGTTGTGCAATTGCATGTAAAACATCCTGGGAGATCTGAAAGGTTGAGCTGTGTGCTCGTAATCAGTCCTAGGATTCTCTTTCGAGCTTTTGTGGTGGTCACATATAATATTGCGCTGGGATATCTGATAGGTTGAGCAGTAAGCTCATAATCAGTCTTGGGATACTCTTTCGAGGTTTTGTGATGCACGTAATAAGTCCTGAGGATTCCATAGTATGGCCAGTGATGATGAAGACCTGCAGGTGGTGGGCCTACATCCAGCATGAAAAAGGGTGGGCTGTGTAGAACTTCCTATGACGAGAAGAATTTAGAGATAGCCCAGTGATCGAGATGACGAGTACAGCAATAGTGCTGATGATGATGCTCCGTGATCCACTGACGATGATCTAGCTCCAGAATTAAAGACTTGTGCCTATATGTATTGATGACTTGTGTCAACAGAATACCTTCCTAGTTAAGAGGGAGTGTTGATGTATTTGTAACTTTGGAAGATATTCACTTGTATATTGTATTTGTACTTTATTGTATCCCCAACGGAGATGTATTATTCCTCCGATTAGAAGTGTTGCTAGTTATATTGTAAGTGTCATAACTTATACTTGATGGGTTATTAGACCACCTTGATGGGGTCGGCCCTGTATGAGTCATGTGGGTCAAAGAGTTATTAGACCACCCTAGAGGGGTCGGCCCAGTTAGCATTATGTTAAGTGGTTAAGTTGAGGCTGACCTAGTTGAGTAAAGGTCAAGTCAAGTTAGTGTATAAATAGAGAGTGTGTGTCTCTCATTTTACACATTCTATTATTCACTCACTTCGCATTAGTGAGAGAGAGGAGGAGTGCACACAAGTGGAGGAGGAGCATGCTACTGAAGATGTCTATCTCTTGGGTTTGATCATGGTGATCCTTGTATTGATGCTTATTCTATCTCTAAGGAAGTTGCGGGGTTTTTCACCTTCTTGGTTTTCCTCGGTGAAATGTTTTGTGTCTCTTGTCTCTTATCTCTTATGCTTGATTTGTTGTACATGTTGTTCTTTCACTTAAGATCCTAGATCAGAATGAATTAAATTCTAAAAAAACTAACAGTATTTTTCCATAGGATTCAACACATTGAACACATTGGAGAGCATTCAAAAGTTGGATTTTATCCTTCACATGGGAAAAAAATTGTGACAACGATGGTTTTTATCTATTTCCCACTAGCATGGTGGGTGGAAAGCTGTAACAAAAGTTATTTTTTGTTGAACTTTCAGTAAAATGAACCTGGAAATTGTTGGTGAGGACATTTTTCAAGCCAGAATTACCTAGTATGTCAGGTACATCAAGGGACACAACCATGTATGTCCCTATCCCATTTAATGGTATCCCTTGCAAACAATAATGTGTTTCTAGATGTCCTTGTTTCCAAGGGAATTTTTTATTGAATGAAAAAATAAAACCCTGAATTAAAATTGTTTTCACATTCATGTCTAGTGTGTCCCACCAACCTTACTACATACTACAAACTGTAAAAGAAACCCTAAATCAAAACATAACATGATTTTGAGGAGTGATTGTTGGTGTTGAGTATTTGCTTGAAAACTTGGTGACTAAACTCATAAAGGTAGATGGTTGTTGGCATTTTTTCACAGGATTCAACATTGAACATGGTGGAGAGAAATCTAAGTTTGAATGTCATTCTTCAATGGACAAAAAAATGTGACAACACTGGTTTTTGGCAATTTCACACTAGAGCAGTGGGTGGAAACCTATAACAATAGTTATTTGTTGTTGATTTCACACTAAAATCAACCTGGAAATTATTGGAGAGTCCATTTCTTGAGCCCATGGGATATTGTTGCTGTCATAAATAATAATTCAATGTATTTTAGTATGTAACTTATTTGCAATTCATTTTTTGTTATTAATCATTAACCATTGATGAAAAGTCCTAGATTTTTTAATATTTAATCAACATATTTTTCTATAATTGGGGTGGGATCCCCTATGTTTGGTATCCCTGAAATTTGGGGGGTTTCTGCAAACATATCAAGTACAGGTCCCAACATACCTGCATCCACATGTACCAGAAACTTGGTGGAACATTTTTAAGAATCAAGGAACCATCTATGATTCACCCCTATTGAATTCTGCTTGGAATTACTGGAGTTATTCTTCTCTTCCTTCCACCATTGATTTTTCCAGTTTTGGAGGTAGCAATTGCCTCCTTTAAAGTAATGGCTATCAGCATTAGCTATGGAGTTACAAGATTATTTAATCCCTCAAGGGCTGCTAAAGTAATGCCTGCAAAGATAGGGTTGTGCCTTGACAAAAGTGAAGAAAAGACAAAAGGTAAAGCTAAACATAATAATGCTTCATCGAACGAAAAGAGAAATAAAAGCATAGAATTAACAAATAGGTTCCTTGAACAATATTTTCTATAAAAATCAGATGAAGATGAATATTTTCCAGAAAAATCAGATGAAGATGAATATCTTAGTGTTCTTAGAAGAGTAAAAGATACAATTATAGATTTGATGATTGCACACACTTCAAAGTTGCCAAAATATTCAAGATGTGTTATGTTAGTTTTCTTATCTGATCTAGACATAAGAATATTTATATGGTTGTCTATAGAGGGAGACATTTGGAATGCTTTGAATCCTAGCAGTCCATGTTTGCACACCTTGTTATCTCTCAAGATTTTTACTTACCTGTTAAAGTTGGTCCTTGGTAGTGAGTGAGGCTTATCAGTGACATATTGTTGAAGCTTTTCAATCTCCACCAATCTCTAAATATAAACATAATGCAACCTATGTTTGAAGAGAAAATTAGAGATATTTCACCATTGAACAATGGTTACATGGGCTTGGCCCCATTTCTATAGGCATTCTTAAAAAATAGTAAGGCAGTGAGCTATTCACTAAAAGGGATTGATTTCACTTTATCCTAAACAACACCTATGCCTACTTGAATGTCGACAACTATGAATGTAGCAAAGGATGAACCTAACATTAAGCATACTCCAACAACCAAAAGGGCTCAACAAGTTCAACTTGAAAGTGAAGAGAATGATAGTGAAGATGAGGATGCATGAAAAACATAAAAAAAAAAAAAAAACGAAGGAGAAGAAACAATGAAATTAAGGGCAAGGAATGAAAAGGTATTGTTAAAAAGAAGTTCATAAGATTTACAGTCACCTATATAGTGTACTCTCAGTCATGTTGATGTCAGAAATTTTAAATTGCTTGATTGTATTCACTACACAAATGTGCACGAAGGTGAGGCAGGCGGGATCACTTAGTAGATTTGAGAAACATACTTTTCCATGGAAAATATAAGGGAGAGAACCAAAGAGATAAACTTTTGTAGTGAACCACTCACCCAAAAACCCCAACTTGTCACTGAATGTTTCTACTTCCACTGGAGGGGTGAGTGTGGACTCTATTAAGATGAGACAAGATAAAATAAGATAATTTTATTAATGTCCCCGAAAGGGCAATAAGATAAGTCAACAGAGCATAAAAGTAGATTACTACTGATAAATTGTAGGAGTCTAAGCCAGATGTTAATGTCAAGCATCCCATTTCTAGTAGTGGTGATGAGTTTGATTTTTTTTTGGATTATGGAGGCTATTCAGATAATAGAGCCTCATTGATATTATATTTTGTTTCATACTCTGAGATAAGTAATATGTAGAGCACTTGGTTCCATTTGGATCTTCCAAATGATAAAACAGACGTACAAAAAGAGATGCAGTATGCTCCTTTCCTGAGGCTGAAAGTAGGTACACATAGGCCAATATTCAAAATATGAAGGTTGCTGCTGAGATAGAAGTTCAAGCCTCTCTACAAATATTAACTAGAGGTTGTTACAGCCACAGGACACCAATTTCTACTTGAGACAACTCGGATCTCATTTATTAGGGTTACTACAGTTGCGGGTGACATTTTCAAATGATTAGGATCACTGTTTAAATCCTATACAACACCTATAATTGACCTTATTGCTATTGCTATTGCTATAAAGAGGGATTGTTGTTTTCCATAACTTGCTGGTACAGGAAGGCTATTTTGCCAAACAAGGAATACCTATAGGCCTCCTTATGCTATCACATGCCGAGACACCTAATCTACAAAATTCAGAACCTAGGATCATCTAAAGTTTCCTCGCTATGATTGT
The DNA here is from genome assembly GCA_027924585.1 of Larix kaempferi. Taxonomy (NCBI): domain Eukaryota; kingdom Viridiplantae; phylum Streptophyta; class Pinopsida; order Pinales; family Pinaceae; genus Larix; species Larix kaempferi. The sequence continues at coordinate 8,730,557 of BSBM01000797.1, read as the reverse complement.
TGAAGAGAATACATATCATTTGCTATTTAAGGTGATTGGGAGATCAGATGTGATTATATTCTCAATAAATCTGGAATTTAGTGAATATTAACAGGTAATGGAGCATAAGGAGGTAGAGTATATGAATACTCAAAGGCATTCTTTATTTGAAGCCCGTATATTAATCCTTTTTGACATTTTTTCTATAAGCCATGATTTTATGTGTACGCTTTGTTCTCCCTCAATATGGGAATGAGCCTCACAACAATTTTTCATTGAAGAAATCTAAACGTTTGACAATTTCGCTTGTCCTGAGCTTTTGGAGATAACACACAAATGAAAACCATAAACAATCCTTGATATATAATTGCATTGCAATTATTTCATATAAGATAAAAACAGAAATAATTGAAATTTTCAAAAAATGATCCATTTTTCTTACGAATTCCAAACTGAGTGCGTTTTACAAGCATAAAATATTTTCAAACAATGTTACAATGATTCTATATGCTAACCTCTCATGTAAAAAATGTAGGCATTTTTATGTTAAGATTTAATATGCTAAGACAGAAAATAGCAGCATTGCATTCCATTTCACAATAATAGCATATACAGGATCACTGAAGAAACAACAAGCATAGCATAAACACAAGAGACACAAATTTATCCTGGGAAACCCTCATGGGGTAGAAAACCCAACAAAGCTTCCTCAATATAGATGACCAGCAATATACAAAGACGCAAACCAAAGACATGATCTCCTCCTCCACCATAGCAGACCTCTCCTCCACAAGTGCGCCACTCTCAAGTGAGTGAGTGTGTGTGTATAATGAGGAATACACCTCTTCTATTTATACACTACTCCGACTTGTCTTTTACACAAGACATGTAGGTTCGTATTTAACCATTGGATTAAATGCCCCATTACAACTGACTGGGCCGACCCCTCTAGGGTGGTCTAATAACCCTTTGACCCACATAACACATACAGGGCTGACCCCCACTAGGGAAGTCTAATAACCTAAGTTACCACATTCCGATGGAGGAATAAACATCTTCGAATATACAATAAGATCTTCACGGAGGAATGAATCATCTCCGGAATAATAAAGTACAAATATAATATTCTTTGAAGTTACAATATCTCAACACTCCCCCTTAACAAGAAGGATATTATAATAGCATCTGCACAAACAAGGAGTCATCAACATGATACATCTATAAATCATTGGAAGCTTTCTCAACATCATCAGTAACTCAAGCAGTTACTAGAACATCATCAACATCTTCAGTACTGAGTCTTTATCTTCTGTAGCACCCAAACAACTACATCAATATCTGAATCCTCACGATCGTCAACATCGTCATCACATGATCATTAGCATCGTCATCACACGATCATCAGCATCGTCATCACACGATCATCAACATCGTCATCACATGATCATCAGCATCGTCATCACACGATCATCAACATCATCATCTAGATCAACATGATCAGTATTGTCACATCATCTCGATCTACAGCATCTAGTTCATCACGATCAATAGCATCTAGTTCATCACGATCTACAGCATCTGGATCATCACGATCTATAGCATCTGGATCATCTCAATCTACATGATCAGCAGCATCGTCATCTGGATCAACACGATCAGCAGCATCGTCATCTAGATCAACAGTATTAGTATCCACACCAATACAAGTATATCATCAATACAAGTATCCACACAATACAAGTATACACATCATCAATACAAGTATCCACACAATACAAGTATACACATCATCAATACAAGTATCCACACAATACAAGTATCATCAATACAAGTATTCATACAATACAAGTGTACACATCATCAATACAAGTATACACATCATCAATACAAGTATTCACACAATACAAGTGTACACATCATCAATACAAGTATTAACACAATACAAGTGTACACATCATCAATACAAGTATACACATCATCAATACAAGTATTCACACAATAGCAGCATACCCTGAAACACACATGATCATATTACAGGATGATCAATCCTGCTCTCTTTAGGACATAGGTCCATGGATGATGCAGTCCTTTCATGTACCTTTTGAACCGAGGTCCAAGGATGATCCAGTCCTACAATGTACCTTTTGAACCGAGGTCCAGGGATGATCTAGTCCTATCATCTACCTTTTGAACCGAAGTCCAGGGAAGATCCAGTCCTTTCATGTACCTTTTGAGCCAAAGTCCAGGGACAATCCAGTCCTATTATTCCATTCTTGGAGACCTCTTGTCTACGGCTCAATTCAGAGGACTAAAGTCCGAGGATGATACAATCCCCTTAACTGTTCATTCAGGATTTTGTTCTCGGAGACATCTTGTCTACGGCTCACTTCACAGGACTATGGTCCGAGGACGATACAATCCCCTTACCTGTTCATTCAGGATTTTGTTCTCGGAGACATCTTGTCTATGGCTCACTTCACAGGACTATGGTCCGAGGACGATACAATCACCTTACCTGTTCATTCAGGATTTTATTCTTGGAGACATCTTGTCTACGACTCACTTTAGGAGTAAAGTCCACGGATGATACAATCCTCTTACTCTCGGAGACATCTGTCTGCAGATCACTTTAAGACTAAATTCCACGGATGATACAATCCTCACATGTCCACAAAGGACTTCATTCTCGAAGACAACTGTCTACGGATCCTTTTAGAACATATGTTCAAGGATGATGCAATCCCTCTTCTTTCTCGAAGACATCTGTCTACGGATCCTTTTAGAACATATGTTCAAGGATGATGCAATCCTATTGTCAACTTAGACCCTGTCTAAGGACTATCCACCAACCTTTCTATTGGCATCACTATTATAAGTATCCTCATCATCGACCTCATTGTTGATGCAGGCAATCTCATCATGAGTGATCACATCACTCCCCCTTTCAAGGAGGGTCCTTCTGAACTATATTAAGTTTGTCTCAGAAAACTTTACTTGAGGTAGAGGTTTGGTTAGTACATCGAATCGGTAGAGGTTTGGTTAGTACATCGGTAACTTGTTACAAATTCGAACTTTATAGTTCCTTTCTGCACCATATCTTGTATATAGAATTGTCAAATCTCTATGTGCTTTGACTTATCATGGAATACTGGATTCTCATCCATCTTGATACAACTCTGTTTGTCACATAGTATCACAGTTGGTTCTATCTCTAAGTCAAACAATCCTATAGTCATACTGCTTCACAACTAGCAGAGCAAGCAACCATATATTCCGCTTGTGCTGAGAGCCATACTGGACTGCTTCCTACTAAACCACAAGATCATGGATGATCCCAGACAATAACATCTTCTCGATGTGCTCTACCTGTCTGATACACTTTCTACTTAATCAACATCTGTGTAGCCATCTGAAGTCATGATCTCCAAAATAGCATAGATCAAGGTCTATCGTATCCTTTAGGTACCTGATCACATGCTTTGCAACTAATAGGTGAACACATCTAGTTTCCACTAGATACTGACTCAAGGTATTCATAGCAAAGCATATATTTGACCTAGTATTTATTAGATACATCAATGACCCAATAATTTGTCTGTACAGATTTATATACACTAACTCTGGACATTCCAACACATCAAGTCCTTTTAATATTTCTCGACATACTTTCCTTGGTTGAGAAAGATTCCTTCTGAGCCTTTCCATACTTCCAGACCTAGGAAGTAATACATTAATCTGAGATCTTTCATTTTCATTTATGCAGCCATCCATCTGTGCCATCTCTCGTTAGATGGGTCTACTGATATGAACCTGAACATCATTCGAACTCTGTGGTGAGTTCCTTCTTGCATCCATGTCATCTGTCTATAGAAACCATATTCAACCTTGTAGCAAAGGTTGAGATCCATATCACCCATGATGATCATTAAGCTCATCAATTGATTACCAATCCTGGGTATGTTAACACCCAAAAAGTGCTCACTAGCTCATTTTCCCTATTCACATGACCCATTTATCCACTTTTTCACCATCAGAGCCTCTTAAACCAACAAAAGGTCACCAAAAGACCTTAGTACACCCCTTTTCCATTAAAAAGGATTATTTTTCCCAAAAAAGCATAAAAAACCCTCAAAAAGGGTCCAAATTCCCAAAAATATTAAATAAGGAATTAAAATATTATTTTTATTTAAAAAAGGAAAAAGGAGGGAAAAGTACCTAAACCATGTTGGTCAATACCATTTGGTTTCCACAAAACCACAAATGGTATTTTCCACCACCAAAACCTATAAAAAGGTGGTAGGGGCTCCTCATTTCCCATCCATCCATTATCTCATCCTTATGCTGCTGAAATCTCTCCTGAGCATTTTAGCCATTGCAAACCACATTGGAGAAGAGACCATTGGAGATTGGAGTTGCTCATCCTTGGAGCCATTCAACCTCACCATTAGAGGTATTGATTCCGCAAGCACTTGCTTGCCCCATTCTATCAATACAAATTTATTATTTTACATTGTCTTGTTCTTGATTTTAAATTATTTTTGTTATTTGCTTAATATCTTTGCATAGATCCATGAATAGTCTTGTTTAATTAGTTTATTGTTATTTATTTCCATTGAAACTGCTGCTACTAGTTAGCAGGTGCCCATAGCACTAAGCCTGGTTGCAAAACCGGGCCAACAGTTTTTGGCGACTCCGCTTTGGTTTGAACAATAGATCTCTAGTTTTGCCTTTAATCTTAGTTTTTTATTAGTTTTTAACCTTTAGATCCATAGATCTGCCATCTTAGACAACAGATCCATTGCTGCTCTGAGTTTTGGCCCCATTAACAGCCCGAAATTCTTGATTTTCGGGTTCATTTTTCAGCTTCCGTGCATGGCTTTCGCCTCGCGGTTTTTAGCCTGACAGTCGCGCGGTGCATCGCGGCTTTCGGCTCTTTTTCCGCGCGGTCCATCGCGGCTTTCATCCTTTTTCCCGCGCGGTCCACCACGGCTTTGCTACTGGTTTCCGCGCTGCACATCGCGGCATCGCGGTCATTTACCGCGCTGCACATCGCGACTGCGCGGCCCTTTTCCGCGCGGTTCACCGTGACTTCTCGGCCTGTTTGCGCGCTGCACATCGCGGCTTCGTGGATTTTTTCCGCGCTGCACATCGTGCCTGTGTGTCCAAATCCCGCGCGGTCCATCGCGACTGTGCGACAGAAACCCACGCGGTCCATAGCGGTTTTTCTGTCAAAACCCGCGCGGCTGAATTTTTCATTCGGCCATCCCGATTTTAAAAATTAATTTTTACTGTACTTTCTGCCCATAGCACATTTTTTACAGTATTAAATTCTGCATATTTTACAGCTTTGAAAAAAATTTTACTATTTAAAAAAGCATATCTAGAATTCTTGTTAAAAATTTTCAAGAAAGTGAAAGAAAGACTCATTTTGCATTTTTATCTAGATTAAAATTTTTTCCTGTTTACTTCTTTAAAATCTTGCCCTGAGCAATTTACTTGAAAAAAGAAATCCATTTATTTCTTTTAAAGAAGTCTATTATTTGCCTTTAGAAATCAAAAGATCCATTATTTTTTGAGTTGATATTTGCAAAGCAATTTATTTCCCATTTATTTGAAAAAGTCATTTGCTTTTTTATTTTTTCAAAGCTCCTTTGTTTTGTGAAAATTTCCTATAAAGCATTTACATTTTTCAAGTTCAGTTTACAACACCTCACGTGCACTCACACGATCACTTAATTGAACTAAGCCTTAAAACCTACCCTAATTTGAACACACTTTTAACCCCACTTGGGGAACACTAAAAGAACTTTTGTAGCTAGGTAGTATTGGGGGGATAGGTGTTCCAATAACACCCCTCAGTTATTACATCTGAGACATAGAAGTTGTCCAATTAGGGAGCTAAAATCTCTTAGTACTTTTTGGCGCGGTCACAACCGGTTTGTGGGAAGGCCTCTCCCTTAGGAGGGTTGAAGTCGCGAGGATGGTTCCGGAAGCCTGAGTGGAATACCAAAATCCATTCAGTAACCGAAGGGCTACCATTCGCAGTTCTCGGGATATCCCTATATTGGGATATTGCAATCAAAGGACCAAACGGCAGATTTACCTTTTCTCGATGCCTCATGAACAGAGTATCCTAGTAGCCTATCTTTAGGATTGATTACCCGGTGTCCCTCCCGGTAGGGGGATATCTAGCCGTTGTCTCACCATTCATATTGTCTGACTTGGATTTCATCACCTTGCAGAGGATATCATCTGTTTGAGTCACAATACTTTTAGATTAGGTGTTTGCATGATTCAACCCACCCTTGGTCTAGTTACACCTATTTTTTATAGACGTTGTTTGCATGTTGGTACTCTGACCAGTTGTTGCATTCCTCCACTTATTGTAGCACAGCTGCTAGAATAAGTGCCTTTTTTTAAGATTGATTTTTGGCCTGAGAGCCTTCTTTTTTCACTCCCCTTCTTGCACCCTCGGTTGCATTAGGGTTTTGAGTCTTTTTCAGATATATCACCACCTGATACTTAAACAATTTTTATTTTTATTTTTTATAAAACCTTAATTCTCACCATTGAGAATTTTAGATGCTCTCGTCGTCTACAGGGCGAACTCCCAGAGTTTATTCCACTTGGCTCTCCACGTCACGGACGCAGAGCCTTATCCCTTGATTCGACACATCGTCAATCAACTACAAAGTCATCCGATTTTGACACACCTCACTTCACTTTTGATTTGGAGGTAGAATCCGAAAAACCCACAGAGTTACCACCAACCACCATTATGGCTGAAACACCATTTGATCCATTGTTTACAAGCACCATAGGTGAGACATCCACAGACCCTTCTGCGGCGGTGCCATCCATGGAAACAACCACCCCCCTGGGTATGCCCAACATGGGTAACACTCCACATTTAGGAATGCCCAACACAGGGCCACCACCTGTCATAGGTATACCCAACATAGGGGTCACACCCCCTCTGGTTTCCACAAACCCTATCCCAGGAATCCCCACTGCTATTCCTAACCCAAGTGTAACCCATGTTGCACTTGGAGGCACTGGCCCATACCAGACTACACCTATTGGAGGGCACATACCCTCCATACCTAGCATACCTTTAGGCGCTACTGGACCCCTACACCATACCACAATGGCTAGGCATGTCCTAGTTCCAGTTACCACATCTGCTAGCTTACCATACATGGCGAGTCTGAACCTGCCAGACTTAGCTAGGCTAACAAATGACCCCATCAGACATGATCCTGCGTGGCCTCATATGCCCACCAAACTTCCCTCTGACATCCCTAAGTTTGAGGGTAAGGCAGGGGAAGACCCCCAGAACCATATCATGTCCTTCCATTTATGGTGTTCCTCCAACTCCATAGTGGACGACTCAATCCGCCTCCGGCTTTTACAACGCACCTTCACTGGCTCTGCAGCCAAGTGGTATATCGAGCAGCCTCATGGGACGCATGCCACCTTTACCTCCCTTGCCTCTACCTTCCTGCAGTTTTTTCAGTTATCTGTCCGCTATGATGCGGGCGTTGAGATCCTACTGTCTTGCAGACAAACCACGGCCACCCACATCACTGACCACATTCATGAGTGGCGTCGACGCCGAAGCCTCTGTAAAATTAAGTTAGATGACCGTGTCTTTTTAGATTGGTTTCTAAAATCCCTCCTCCCCCTTATTGCAAAGGATGTGGCATCTGAAAGACCCCAGTCTGAAGAAGAGGCCATCCTCAAAGCCCAACAGTTTGATCTCATCTACGCCTAGTCGGGTTATCTATACACAATCATACCTGACGCCCCACGAGGTGACTCCTCACGTGGTGACGCACCGGGGGCATCACATGCCGCTGATGGCATCATTGGCCAAATCACCCCGCAACCTAAACCTTTCAGCATGGTGAGCACCATACCCGCCCCAGACCTCTCTAGGGCTACATCCAATTCCGGAGCAACAACTTCTTATGCTCCAACAAATCAGACCCATCACATTCATGGACCCTCTTGTCCACAACATTGTTATTGGCAAGCGCCATCAGCATATGTACCTCCTACATACTATGCTCAACCTGCTACACAGAACCCCATTCAGTTCTCACCACAACCGTTGCAGTACCCACAGCAAACTGCACCAGCTAATCCACCACATCCAATAGCTCAGGGGTACCAACAACCCCAACAGGCAACTGGACCACCTCCAGCTCCACCTGCATACTACCCACCGCAACCTGCTCCCGCACCTGCGGCTCCCCAGAATCTCCCCAATGCTCAAGGGCATGTGTACGCACAACAACATTAGCCCCAATACCAAAATAACCAACGCAACCAGGGTGGGCAACCAAACCGCGGAAGAGGACGTAACCGTGGAAACAACCAAAACCATAACCAAGCTCCACAACCTGCCCATCCTCTGCAAAACAATAACGCGGCGCCTGCTCATAAGAATCCTAATCGGCCACCTAAGCAAGCCAAAAATGCTAATTTATGAACAAACCATCCTTGTTCCATTTGCGGTGTCTATGGCCACTATACCCACGCTTGCCCACATCTGGAGCGAGCTCGACAACTATGGACAGATGACGCCCATCGTCAGGGGCAGGCGGCTCCTCAGCCGCCACCCAACCCCCCACCACCTCAGCAACAACCTTTGGTGTTACAAAACCCTTTTCCCACACAAGGAGTGGTGAACACTCAGCCGTTAGCCCCCCCACAGGGCAACGTGCAACCACAACAAATCACTTACGCCGCTCCTAATCAACCCATGTTTGATTCAAGCACTCACCACTTATTGATGATGTCCACTGCCGACGTCAATATCCAAACCCGTTGGAACCAGTATGGCCCTACCTCCGAAGCCCCCCCCGCCGATAAGGATACTAACGCTAATCCCACCGATCAGACGTTACGGATACCACCTCTTCCACTCGATGGCGCCTCTAAAGCACCTCGTTTCCCACTCCGCCATATCAACAACAACCCCAATGCACGGGCTGCGTCAAATTACAACATCGTAGATGACCTAGCTCAATCTCCCGCAGCCATGTCTGCGTTAGAAGTCTTGAAAAACTGTCCTACGCAGCGCAAGACTTTACTTTCCACCATTGGGGGAATTGACCCAAATGATTCGAAATTGATGACCTTTGATTTGGACCAGTCCGAACCACGTCTGCCTTCCACCATAGCAGTCCAAGTTTCCATTTCTATTCGGAATCTTGTCATCCATCGATGTATCATCGACGAGGGTGCCTCCACATGTGTCATGTCCACATTTGTTTGGCAGAAGTTGGGATCCCCTGCTCTCCAGCAATCCACCACTGCATTGCGGGCCTATGACGGCCGGTCAGCTCAACCTCAAGGTCTACTACCCAAGGTTCCCGTCCAATTGGGTGGGAAAAATGTGATCATCGACATAGAGGTCATTAACGCCTAGCTCGATTATAACCTTTTACTTGGCCGTAGTTACATGTACGCCATGAAAGCGGTCGCCTCCTCCATTTTCCGCACCATGATGTTCCCCCATGAGGGACGTGTGGTCAAAATCGACCAACTCACATACTATGATCCCAATGCCCCTGCAGCACCCGAAAATGTTCTTCCCATGATTGAACAACCAGCTTCTAGTGCAACTACCTCCTTTGTTTCGTCTGTGGGACCCGGACTTTACTCAGATACACCAATGACCTCTACATTCCAGGCCATTCCACCACCGTCACCCGAGACTCACGTCGCAAACCTCTGTACTCTTTCACAGAATACACAAACATCCGGTAGTCAACCACCATTGATCCCTAGTCACATTGGGGTTACGCCCATCCACACAATCCCCTTTCTATTTCCTCCTTCGGGTGTAGTAAGCTCCCCGGTTATGGCTACCCTTAGTCTACCCGGGGTAACATTGGGATTACCCGTGTGGTATATTTCGCCTCCAGTTCCACCGCTGACACCAAACATCATCCTCCAACCGGTACAACCTATTGTTACCACAAATCAACCTCCTCCTGGTGTCGCAATCCCTTCGTCGTCAACGAAACCTCCTCCCAGTCTTAGTATTCCTTCGTCGTCAACGAATCCTCCCCCTCTTATCAAGCCCACTGGGGGCAGAGGTCCACAACCATACACTGCTATACCACCTCCTAAGGCGGTTAGACCCACACCGGTGTTTCGAGCTCCCCCTAAATGCTCATTGTGCGATGAGATAGGCCATCCAACTCATCAATGCCCACAGTTACCAGCTCTCCAAGAGCATATGAATATGTTGGACGATGACGCCGACATCCCAGTCATTAGACTTGAGCCACCTCCTCAGCCTCGCGACAGATCACTGCGCACCAACCATCCTTGTGCCATATGCAGTGTTTACGGCCACTACTCTCACCATTGTCCGGATCTCCCTGACTACAGAGCAGCTCTCTATGAGATTAACAATTTGGACCTTGAGACGGCACCCCCTACTATCGAGGAGATCTACCCTCCCCCATCATCCTCATCCGGAGAGATTAAAACCATCTACATGATCTCTTCGACTACCACTACCTCATCGCTCGATTTGACCACTCAAAGCTCCCGCAATGATGAAGAGGTTCTCGAGACTCCTACTACCTTTGATTATCCTGGGGAAGATATGCACCATCGTCCATACTTCCTCCTGGAAGAGACTTCATCCACCACCGCTACCCAATCCGCGGTTAAGTCCAAAGATTTCCTTCCTACTAAAATCGACTAGTTAACGGATCCCATGGCCGATATTTCTCCCGTCATCCACATTGACATCTCTGACCCACTTGGTGCCCTTCATACCATCACATTAGGAACCTCCCACAGTGAGCATGAGATCGGAGAATACCAACAACTGTTCCAAGAATTCACTGATGTCTTTACTTGGTCAGATACCGAAATGCCTGGCCTTGACCCCGCCATTTATACGATCTCCACTGGATACCCCTCTGTCCGGTCGGCCCCTTCCATTGATCCCTTTGACACACAGGTTCAACCCTTTCAAATCGACCAGGAAACCACATGTCCACAACATGGGGGCAGGCCCAAAACCTTTCCTACTCATCATCATCGTGATCCTCATCGGAGATACTGGGGGCATCCACCCCACAAAGGGAATCCCCCATCATCATATCATCACTTCAGTATGCCACCACGACCCACAGCCTCATGGTATAACACCCCGCCAGCAGTTGCTCAATGCCCTATTGATCTCTCTCTGAGACAACATCTGCACCACATTGACACCTCTGAGTTAGGGGGCATAATAGATTACCTCGACCCTGGGATAGGGGGCATGATCAATCATTTTGAACCTTCCCCATCATCTCTATCTCAACACCTCAATGAGCCCATCGTTCAAACCAACACATATGTGATCCACAATCACAAACCCCATGCACATAGCATGGGGGCAGGTCATTAACCCTGCTCACTTTTTCATATTTGTGATCTCAACCATTTTTGAGGTCACGTGTCACTTGTATATTTCAGTTGATTTGACACACCTAGTATTTTGCACCCACGGGTCATCATTTCTACCCCCCACTGCATCCTTCGCTTGGTGGGATCACCTTTATTTGTAGCCATTTTTTAACCTAGTTCTTTCCTTTAACCATTCCGGAGTCCTTATGACCTCCGTTTTTCGCACCCTTTGCACTACCGGATTCATATTTCCGTGCCTGTGATGATGCTTGAGATCATTTCTCGCTCTCACCAGGACCAATATCAACATTGTGTCCCGACACCTTGTCGCCCCAGTTTGCGTACCACTTTGGCTGCTCTCTGTTTTTGATATATTTGATATCATCGGATTCATTTTTCCGAGCCTGTGATGATGCTTGAGATCATTTCTCGCTGTCACGTCCCGATTGTCAGGGCATTTTTTCCATGCCCCCCTCGTCGCCTCGGTTTGCATGCCACATCGGCCGTTCTCCATTTTCGACGTGCCTTATATCGCCGGATTCAGTTTTTCGCGCTCATGATGATGCTTGAGATCATTTCTCGCTCTCACCTTTAGATTTTTCGGGCATTTTTTCCACGCCCCCTCGTCACCTCGGTTTGCGTGCCACATCGGCCGTTCTCCGTTTTCGACGTGTCTTATATCGCCGGATTCAGTTCTCCGCGCTCATGATGATGCTTGAGAACATTCCTTGCTGTCACGTCCTAATTTTCAGGGCATTTTTTCTTCCCCCCACATAACCTCGGTTTGCGTGCCACATCGGTCGTTCTCCGTTTTCGACAATCCTTATGTCACCGGAACCAGTTTTCCACACTGATGACGATGCTTGAGACCTTTTCTCGACCTCATCAATCCATGTTTGTTCGGTATAATTTTACCCCTTTTTCAGGCCGAGCAATCCCTTTTTACGAAAAAGGCACTTAGGGAGTTGCTGTTAAGCTCTTTTCTGACTCCTAAAACAATGAAAAGATCGTCGAGCAATCTTGCTTCCTTTCATGCTCGCTAAACGTATCTGAAAGGGCGTCTACCTGGTATAATTTTACCCCTTTTCCGGACCTTGTAGACTAATTACGAAAAAGGTATACTCTAGTCACATCGGCTAGAAGAGTTCTCCATCCGCATCATTTTATGCTTTTTCGGGCCTTGGAGACTAAACTTACGAAAAAGAAACACCAATAGAGTCCACTTACCGCTTTCAGACTCTCAAAACATGAAAGCAACCATGAGCATGAGCTGTCCTGGGCTTGCAAAATCCACAGGACCGTACCATTTCATAGCACACTTTTATCCCTTCTTGGAGCTCATTAAAACTACGAAGAAGGAATCAATGGTGCCTCTTGGCGCCACGACAGATCATGTCTACTCACATGGCAGCTTCCCCATTTTGGTCGCCTTTGTTCAGAGTATTCTACAGTATGTCACCCTAAAACTCCCTCGACAGCTACCATCAGCTTCACCCCTCCCAAAGTCAGTACATACCCTTCAGTCCCTAAAAAAGCTATGATCCCTGCTCCTGCAAGTCAGTCCCCTACGCTGCCAAGTCAACCATTCCTCCATGCTCTGAACAAAGGAAGTCTGAGTCTACCAACTTTTTGACCCAGTTATTTCCCATCCCCACAAGTATGTCAATCCTACCATCAGTACTACAACACTTCAGTTCTACACCTTGTGCTCCTATCAAGAAAAAATCATTGCCTTGTTAGTTGCTGGTCTCCCTCTGTCGACGACAACCACATTTACTCCAGAGGATAGACCTAGAGGTCCCTGTGTCTTGGACTCATTACCATTTATGATGAGTGCCTACGAATCATTTCGAGAGGAATCCTCATTGCCTCTCCAAATGGTTGTTTCTCACATGCTCGACTTCAACACCTTGATCGCATCGTTGAGACTCGCACAGGGTATTGGTCCGTTCAGTTATTAGTCGAAGACCTCGGATACCACCTGACTCCTCCACATTTGAGTGTCTACCTATGGATACAACCAGTTACATTTTTTCTATAGATATCCGGGTTGCGTATGGCGACAGTATTCCAGATGGCTCACAATCATTGAGTCCATACAGATGTTGGACACCTTCAGTTTCAGCAGTTCAACAGTTATTCCAGTGTATCAATTATTGAGATCAGCCATGATCATGAGTATATCCCACAATAATGTCCCCTCTGGACCATTATGATGTACCAGTATATTTCTTTACGTATTAGATCCCCCTTCTTGGGACTAATTGTTTTGTATATGTCTTGATACGAGCATGGGAATGCCCGCCTCGTCCTTTATCAGAGATTATACCTCATTCATATTGAGGCCATGTAATATTTTTTGTTTTTGCAGCTTCCAAGGGCCGTGGCTCCAGTCTCCAACCGGTATTTTCTCTCCCCTAAAACCCCAGAAAAAGACAAATGAACTATGATGTCTATCGGCCATACGATGAGCTCCTGCCCTCACACATCAGAGGGCAATCTGTTAACACCCAAAAAGTGCTCACTAGCTCATTTTCCCTATTCACATGACCCATTTATCCACTTTTTCACCATCAGAGCCTCTGAAACCAACAAAAGGTCACCAAAAGACCTTAGTACACCCCTTTTTCCATTAAAAAAGATTATTTTTCCCAAAAAAGCATAAAAAACCCTCAAAAAGGGTCCAAATTCCCAAAAATATTAAAAAGGGAATTAAAATATTATTTTTATTTAAAAAAGGAAAAAGGAGGGAAAAGTACCTAAACCATGTTGGTCAATACCATTTGGTTTCCACAAAACCACAAATGGTATTTCACACCACCAAAACCTATAAAAAGGTGGTAGGGGCTCCTCATTTCCCATCCATCCATTATCTCATCCTTATGCTGCTGAAATCTCCCCTGAGCATTTTAGCCATTGCAAACCACATTGGAGAAGAGACCATTGGAGATTGGAGTTGCTCATCCTTGGAGCCATTCAACCTCACCATTAGAGGTATTGATTCCGCAAGCACTTGCTTGCCCCATTCTATCAATACAAATTTATTATTTTACATTGTCTTGTTCTTGATTTTAAATTATTTTTGTTATTTTCTTAATATCTTTGCATAGATCCATGAATAGTCTTGTTTAATTAGTTTATTGTTATTTATTTCCATTGAAACTGCTGCTACTAGTTAGCAGGTGCCCATAGCACTAAGCCTGGTTGCAAAACCGGGCCAACAGGGTACCCATATAGAACCTAATTCACACTTCTTCTTTAATTACACCATTAAGAGAATGGTCTTATCTAGTCACTTGGAGCAAACATCTCGTCATGATTCTCTTCCTCTTTCTAAGAGAATCTTCTAGCCACGAGCCTTCTATATTTTGTTTGATTTGTAAATCTTCTTGTTGAACATCCATCATTTGTTCGGTGTTCATCATTCTTCATGATCTTTCCTATAAATCAAAATTAAGTACATGATTAGTAATACTTCATAATCATGAAATCATGTTGACATGATAACCTATTATGCATACAGATATCATTTACATAGTTATGCAACTATCTTGACCAATACTTTGGCACAACACTTTTCCATATCCTGTATGCATACAGTGGCTATCTAGATGCCTTCCATCTCTACCAGAACATACTATCGAGAGTGTGCATAGCTCTCAGCATGTCAACAAAGAGGTTTCGTTCTAGATAAGCTACAATGGAATGTTTTGTCCAACTTACCAATCATATGCATATTAGTAGTATACTGTTCAATGCTCTATGAATGTTTACACTCAGCATGAATACAAATATGCATACAATCTATTTACTATTTCAAATAACAACTCAAATACTTATCTTTTATGTTTGTGTGGTTGCCTCCTGCTTGATCTTCTAAATGTCTTTTGAACTTCTATTCATTCTGTACCATTGTGCATGCTCAAGTGTGCACTAGTGTTATCCTCATGATCTCATACACAAACATACATTCATTAGTATATTATAAATATTATCAAAACATTATAATTCTAAATAATCTTGAATATGTATAGTCATGATCATAGATAATAAACATTAGTATTCAAGATATCATCAATCAAGATAAAAGACATAATATTCATAAACCCTTGATTACTAGCTTTATGAATAAGCATAACCAATCATACCAAGTATACTTATATAAGGGATCCTAACACAAGGTAAGATTCTAACTTGACATAGGAAAACATACCTGGATTAGTATACCTGCTTAGTTATGTGCAACATACCTAAACAATCTCTTCAATGATTTAGAGATCCTGAGCTAGAACCTGCATGTCTCATAGGTTAAGCATAATATAACAAAGTCATACATAGCTCGTAAGTAGAACAAATATTATGGATGAGTCTTTGTCTTCATGTTGTCATGGTCATGGAACTTGATTTATCTTTTGTGATGTACCTGTATCTTGTTAGCAGACAACATCAACCTGACACAACACCATAATGCATTAGTACAATCATATAGCCCTAATCAATGAATGTATTCGATCATTCACATGCATTCATACTGTTACTAGGGTGATAAGACAATTCTAACATTAATCAAGATTGTACTAATAAATAATATGGAGACAAACACATCATGAACTTAATCAAGAATCAGATTTCAAGACATACCTGAACCTCCTTAAGTCAGACCTGTCGAGACTTCTTGTAGTCTTCTTATGTAAGGACTTAGCCTCAACTCCCCCTGAAACTTGATCTGGAGCTTGATTAGGGTTTGCTACAGAAACCCTAAAAAATCAATCTTTGACTTTCACACTTCTAAATGGATGGAAGGATGTGTCTTGCTAGCATACTTCAATTTTGAAATCTCCAAAATTTGACACCTCAAAATTGCCTTCGAAACTTCTGGATCTTCTGGAAAGGAACCCGAGCTTGGGTTTGATGAAGCCCACCCTTATGTCCAATCAAAAGGTTTGATCTAAGGCTCTAAACTCTTATTTTTATGAGGAGCTTCCAGTCGTGGTTACAGACTTAAAAAATTACAACTTTTGCTGAAGCCCTAATTTTCCATCTTTCCGATCAAAATCCTGAACTGGGGTTTGATCAAGCTCGGTCTTCTACCCAACCAAAAAAATCGATCTTGGTCTCTAAATTTCGATTTTCTTGAGTAGCATTCAGCCGTGGATTCCGATTCCAAAAATTCTAACTTTCTCCAAAACCCTAAATTCCGGAAGCCATGAATGAAGGTGCTCCAAAAATAATTCTGTTTTGACAGAAATATGTACCTGATTGTTTCTACTGTAACTTCGAACTGTTCGCTCCAAAGGGTCTGAAAACTTTTTTTGTGGTAGCCAGACCTGTCATCTTTCCATCCCAATAGGTCTGACCACAATTGGATTTTCTGAGAGAGAGTTATTCCAAGTGTTGCAACGTGACCTATTTATGGGATAAACCAGAAGAGCGAACTTGTACGGTGTGCCACATGTCATTGGTTCAACTTCGACCTCTGAAAACGTTTCCTAAGATAGTAAAGTATGTGTAATACCTGTCACTTTTTACAAAATTTCATTTGGAGCTTCCTAGCCCAAGTTATGCCAAGTGTCACAACGTGACCTGTTTATGGGATAAAACAGGAGAGCGAACTTGTACTACATGTTGTGTGTCACTAGTTCAACTTCGACCTCTGAAAAAGTTTCCTAAGATAGTGTAGTCTATGTAATACCTGTCACTTTTTACGAAATTTCATTTGGAGCTTCCTAGCCCAGGTTATGACCTTTTTTCCCAGGTCACCTGATTTTGCCTAAGATCTAGAAGAGGCAGAAACCCTAACTTGTACTGATCATAACTTACAAAGTACAACGAATCTAAGGGTTCCCTTTGGACACAAGATACCTGGAGATGTTATCTACAACCTGTAAAGGTTTCAAAACCTGAACCTTCACCAAAATGGATTTATGGCGAAAGTTCCACGATGACTGGTTTTTGCTATATAGAACCCTAACCTTCAATTGTCGTAAGTGCCATACATTGCCTTCGTTCAGGTTAGCTCTGATACCATGTTAAGATTTAATATGCTAAGAAAGAAAATAGCATCATTGCATTCCATTTCACAATAATAGCATATACAGGATCACTGAAGAAACAACAAGCATAGCATAAACAGAAGAGACACAAATTTATTCTGGGAAACCCTCATGGGGTAGAAAACCCAGCAAAGCTTCCTCAAAATAGATGACCAGCAATATACAAAGATGAAAACCAAAGACATGATCTCCTCCTCCACCATAGCAGACCTCTCCTCCACAAGTTCGCCACTCTCAAGTGAGTGAGTGTGTGTGTATAATGAGGAATACACCTCCTCTATTTATACACTACTCCGACTTGTCTTTTACACAAGACATGTAGGCTCGTATTTAACCATTGCGTTAAATACCCCATTACAACTGACTGGGCCGACCCCTCTAGGGTGGTCTAATAACCCTTTAACCCACATAACACATACAGGGCCGATCCCCACTAGGGAAGTCTAATAACCCAAGTTACCACATTCCGATGGAGGAATAAACATCTCCGAATATACAATAAGATCTCAACGGAGGAATGAATCATCTCCAGAATAATAAAGTACAAAGATAATATTCTTTGAAGTTACAATATCTCAACATTTTACACTAAAATCAACAATGCCAATAAGCTAATGCAAGATCCCATTACAATTTGCTCCAAACAAGTTTTACTTCCTCTCTTTTGAATGGAGGATATCTTCCAAGGCCTGGAGTAGCAGTTGCATCAGTGGATACTATGTCAAGTATACACAAAGCACCTATTCTATAAGCAACTCCAAGGATTCATATTGACATTTTTCCTAAAAATAATATGTAATGCCAAATTTGCTATAAAAGCCCTAAAAAATGCCAAAAATGTGGTCAAGCCTTAAACATTCCTCTGAAATTTAATACACTGAAATACTTGGCAAACTTATCTTATGTGTGGAAAAATCAATAAACATTCATATATACCAAGAATCCCTATATGTGTGATATCCTCCTATAGTCGATTTATTGTGTGCAAAAAAGCAAACCACAATCAACAAGATCACATAAGAATATTCAATGCACCTAAATAGAGATTTTCAAGCCCGATTAACAGTAGAAATTATGTAAAAGACAAACCAATATTTTGCAACTATATTAGTCAACTACAGTGTCAGCTCTTGTTAAGAATACTATCTTTTAACTAAATTTCAATCTGATGCCACAATGAAATTTTAGAAATAATTGAAATCCACTTTTGTTTTGATGAATTCAAACAAGAGGTTAAGATTACCTCGTCAACACAAAGATGCGCAGGTTCTTTGGCTAGCTCCAAAACTCCTTTTATAAAAGCCTGTATTCCATTATCAGGGGATATGATCCGGATTTATGTAGGAATGAAATAAGATAGCATATACAGAATCATATACGAAGATATATTGCAAACAACATAGTAATACAGTAAACACATATTCTATTAAATAGCGGAAATAGAACAGACTGTAAAATACAATAGCTAGAATGGTGGTAGCTATCTCTGAGAAGAGTTGTGGCTGCTATGCTCATTTGTGCCAAGATGAATACAAAGAGAGGCCAAAAGGGCCTATTTATCATAATAATGAGGCAAATAGTCCCAAACATCCAAAAACCTAGCCCTAGAAGATGAACCATCATAAAGTTTACGGCCCCAAGTTGGTTAGTTGAATAGTCAACTTCCCGGGGTCATAACTTTTGCATACGATCTTCGTTTGGGGTGCTTGGTAGCCCATTGGAAAGGTCTATCCGAGATTTACAACTTTCGAATGGCTCCAAGTGCATGCCATTCACAACCATTTTCCCCCCAAAATCGCAAAGAAAAGGTCATTTAGGGCCTCAAAACGGCCCCGAAAGTTTAGGACCCGAAAAACTGTAGAACAATTACTAGAAAATTGGAAAAATTGGAAATTGTTTTGAGCCAATGGAATAGGTGGGTGGCCACCGATATCCATCTGGATCAATCCTCCCCCCTTAGGAAGCAATGGTCTCCATTTCGTCAAATCCCTTATCATATGTCGAGCTTTGTGTCGAGTTGAGCTCCTGGTGAGGCATTTGCTGAAGTGGAAAGGTTGCCTTACTTTGACATCTTCACAGGGTTGTAATTGTTGTTGGTGGATGCGCTGGAACTGTTCAACAGTTTTGGTTGTTGTGGTATCCTTGGTCTTCACCAGTGTGGATGGTTTCTTTTTGGAGGAGCACCTTAAATGCGTGGCCTTGCACTGTCGAGGTACCTGAATAGGCGATGTTGCATTAACTGTGTGTTCTTCTTGTTTCTGCTGAGTAGAAGGATAATGTGCAGAGGTTGTGGATGTCTCTGTGATCTGATGTTCTCCTTCAGCGGCAATTGTCCATAGGGAAAATTTCCCAGTGTTGGAAAAAGTCGTTTAGGGCCTCAAAACGGCCCCAAAAGTTTAGGAACCGAAAAACCGTAGAACAATTGCTAGAAAATTGGCAAAATGAGAAATTGTTTTGAGCCAGTGGAATAGGTGAGTGGCCACCGATATCCAGCTAGATCAGGATACAAGATATGGATGATATCCATCTGCTTCTAACACAATCTACATTCAAATAAAAGTATCACAGTCAATCTCCCTTTACATTTTCCAACAATATCATGTCTAATGCTTATAACTCAAAAAATTGAGAACAAAAGACATGTAAAAAGAGCTGGAAATATGTTTCCATAAAATCAATACAACCCAAGTTGGGAATCACAAATGTATGGTTCATTAGGCATGTAGAGGGGCATTTTATCACAATTTCTAAATCAATTCAATACTTTGCAATGGATGCAAACAAACACACACGCTTATTCCCACCCACAAATTGCAGTAACACACAAGTATAAGAATCATAGAGATAATATAATAATAGAAGAGAAATATATGCTCATGCCCTGCTCTGCTAATGCGAGTTCTGCTTCCAAAGGGTATTTACAACATTTCAGTGATTTGATCTCCACTGTTCTTCATAAGCATTATATTGAAATTTTAAACAGTGAGCATTCCATCTCCTTTATCTAGTTTTTCGACAGCAATTATGTGTGCTTGTCTCTACATATTTTTAAATGATTTAATTCAAAAAACTGGAGAACTTGTAACTTCAATTTATTAACTTCATTTTTCACTTTCCACAACAAATCCTCCACTAATTGTTCAAAAACTTAAGTTCAAGATACTAGATCTATCATTTTTATGCAAGATTGTTATATTAAGAAAATAAAAAGATATTAAGATAAGTGGATCTGTACTCACCAGGGGGGCTTGACTTAACTGAAACTGTCAAAACCCCTAAAAGTTTCCCAAGTTTTAGTATGATCCGCCAAATTCATATGATTTCACTTTTAAATCTCATAGTTTTAGCAGGGTCATCCAAACCATAATTCAATTTTGTCTCTCATTTATGTTTTGACTCGTTTTTTATGTTTTTCACTTTTGACATTAAACAATTTAGTGTTTGAGTTTTGCAGTTCAACTGGCCACTGCCATTTTCTATTGTATTTGCACTTCCTATAAGGAATAGGCTGAGAAACAGGAAAATCACATACACAGATGACAGTTTCTAAATACTAAATGCAATAATAAAAGCATAGATAGAATTAATTTGTTTCTCTTGGGCTATCAAAATTATACAAATACTTAAGTACATATGTTACACACTTCTGATATAAACTTGTAACATCCAAAAGTATATTATATTATTGAATCTTAACAGTACTATTGAAAATGGCTACTTTGTTCTTATCACTTCAACGAATACTCCCGTTTTTGCATAACTTTCCATTCCCAACCATCAATTTAATAAATAAAATAGAAATATGAAAAGAACAACAACTAAAAGTAATCTATGGCAATGATAGAACCAGAGCGAGAGCGAGAGCATGTGTAAAAGTAATCTGAATAAACAGAATTGAAAGCATATGCTTCTTTTCTCACATTCCTTCCTTTCTTGGTAAATAAAGCAAGCATGCAACAACTAATGACCAACCCCAAATAATTATTACTTTACCTAGAAAACCCCACCAATGGAGCCTGTGGGTTTTGATTTCATGTCTTTCTCTGTCTCTCATGTAAATAAAATGCATGACATTGGTTTCCAGTAAACTCATTTGACCAAGTAACATATCTGCTCTCCTAAGACACCAAAAGTCTTGGTCTGTATTATTATTGCAATGCTTTACTCAACATCAATTTCCATTCTTGGTATACACGTCCATGTGAGTGATATTATCTGAAACAAAATACTGAATTTGTTCAGAGAAGTAAACAAAATTGTGTTGCTTCTTTTTTGCAGTGTCGCTCCAGTGATTGTAAACGTTCTCTTAATTCTTTTTTTTTTTCAGTCTCGTACAGTCTTGGAATTTGATGGTTGAACAGTCCAATACGATCTTTTTTCAGCTTGGTACAGTGCTAAAATTGGATGGGTAAATACACTTGTCTCATCCTCCTTCAATCTAGGATAATATAGTTATAAAGTTTCAAAACTAAGTATTCTACAACCACTCAAACAATTTTTTCTATTTCTATATGTACCAAAAGCCCTACCCCAAGGAAAGAAAAAAGGCATTTCCACTTATAGTATAGAATACTCCAAAGCTAAACTTTTGAACTCTATGAACCCCAACATTTTACTGAAATGAACACGGCTAAACCTATTATGGATGTTACTACAGAATCCCAGACCTATCGTTAGAGATTTTAGCTTTGGTGGCTTACTCTATCCTGGTCTTTCAATTTAGGGATTCAATAACATTTTCAGCCGAGATCTGGAAAAGATATATGAAATTTGATGTACAATAAAAAAAAATTATTCTTTTACTATATATGCCAATCGCTAAACCTATTACGCATGTTACTACAAAATCCAAGCCAGTGTTCTGGCTCCTTTATTTTACTGAGGTTGAATCCTACCCAGTTGTCATGGATTTTAGCTTTGGTGGCTTACAGTATCATACTCTTGCAATTTAGGGATTGGATGTTGTAAGTGTTTATTAGGTGAAGGTGAATTCAAAATGCAATATAAATAAGTTTTCAACAAAGAAAGGAATGTCGAAAACCCACCTGCACAGCAATGTGTTCTCCTTCGCATAATGTTTGAAAATCCCTACCCCCGGGGGCTATCTGACCTACAAAGAACATAAAATTGAAGGGATAAAAGGTAAATGTAAAAGAAAAACTATAATGGAGGGATTTTGGGACCCTTTCCACCCAAATCTCCGCTACACCAAAACCCAAATTGTCCAGTTCAAATCCTGCGTTGCATTGTGTGTGGTTTGGTAGAATGGAAATTCATTTTTGTTTTTTTATTAATTTTACATATTATAACAAATATATATTTATATTATGGAGATTATGTATATATATATATATATATATATATATATATAACACCCATTTTTTACCTATAGGCCGACAACTGACTACATACTAAAGTTTTTGGTTTATTTTTTTTAATGCTTTTAAATTTTAATAGATCCTACTACTATAGTTTACGAATAGGTTAGTCTTAAAATTAAAATAATAATAATAATAAATTTTTTAATTACTTATTAAAATTTTCAACCTAAAAGCTACTAAAGCTTATTATTTAAAAATATAATCTTCCTACTAGGAATTAGGGAAGCTAAAAACTAGATCTATGGTATTTAAGGCTTATTATTTAAAAATATAGTCTTCCTACTATGAATTAGTGAAGCTAAAACCTAGATCTACGGGATATCCTAAAAATACTAATGAATATCCTAAACTAAGAGAATTCTTTTTTTTAAACATACTAACTATAGATTATTAATGTTATTAAAACTAGGGAATTCTAAACCCAAACCTAGAGCAAGGGAAGATCCACTAATAACTAGGGAAATGAAAGATTCTAAATTCAATTTAATAATAAGGTTTCTTATCATAATAAAATACCTATTAAGGAAAGTGAATAAGTAATGATAAAGCTCCTAGATAAGCTTAAGCATAGAAAGAGAAGATACATTCTAAGCTTAAAACTAGGACGAGGAAAGGCAAATTCTAAATATGATCGATTATTGTTAATGACTAGGGATTAAGTTGTTAGAGGGGTCAATTTGTGATGTGATATTTAGTATGATTAGAGTGGTCTATGTTACTCTTGTTAGTTGTCTCCATACTATTGAATTTATTTCTAAGGAGGTGAATGACAAGCTGTCAGCATTCCCCAATTTTCAATCCATCATCCATATTCAGGTTTATGGGACTCTTCTCAATTTCAATAGCCTCCCAGATTGTTCCTCTTCTATAGTGATCCTTTCTCACTACCAACTTGGAATCCTCAATACAAATGTGGTGTTTTGAGGTGCAGTCATGTTCAACTTGTGTAGACTTCTTATGTTTATCATGTATTATATCAACACTGTTCTCCCTGAGTCTTAAATGTATTGAGTAATGTATCCCAATGGACGCTTGATACAGGTAAGTCTAAGGGAGCATGGTGGTGACATATACATGACAAACATAAGAAGTTTGCGTGAGTTGAACAAGCCCGCACCTCAAAACACCACATTTGTATTGAGGATTCCAAGTTGGTAGTGAGAGAGGATCACTATAGAATAGGAAAAATATGGGAGACTATTGAAATTGAGAAGCATCCCATAAACCTAAATAGGGATGATGGATTGAAAATTGGGGAATGTTGGTAGCGTGTCATTCACCAACTCGTAAATGTCCATTATATCATAGGTATAAATAGGATTCCTACTTTGTCATCTCCAATCCAAGGATAATTTTAGGGGCAAAATTTAGCCCATGGTTTATCTTTCCATGTTTTTTTCCAAAAAGCGATTCGCTAATTTGCATTTTTTGAAGCCCCATTTCGCCCAATTTTGATGGGGTAAACTTTTTTCACTCTAAATACTGCCAACTTATTATATAAACTATATAAAATCCTTATAAATTGAAATAATTTTAGAAAAATATCGCCAAATATTTTATAGTTGACATTTTATGAATTGGTAAGATTCGCCAAGTTTTATACACTTTTAAATAAGTATGGGTCCTTAAAATTATCCCTGCTCCAATCTCTGACATATAGGGCATTCCCTTGCATTTACATTTTATAAACAACTATATGGAATCTTTATAACCAAGATTCATGAGAAAAAATTTGTCCACATATTTTTTAGTTTGGAAACGTCTAGGATTCCTCCACATATGCCATTTCTAGGTGTTTGGATTCCATAAGTCCAAAATAAAGGCCCTTTTGAGGCAAGCTTTACTGGCATACCATGGAGAGAGCCCAATTTGACCTTTGTACAAGTGGTGGCTTGGGAAATTTGATGCCCGACCCTAGGTGGTGGATTTCACAGGAAATTGGGTGATATTAATAATGGATGGGGTGTGGAAAATTTAAGAAATCACTGCTTACTGAAAATTCAAAAGTTTCACCACATACACAAGTTAGCCCAAGAAAATATACATTTAAAAATGTACTTAAAGGTAAATATGTTGTCATCCCTTAGGGCACAAATCCCAACATATAACCGATCTAAAAATTACTTAATTACAACAGAGTTATTACAGTCATAAATATATCAACATAGATTCTATATTTTTTTCAAATCACGCAACAAACTCTCCTAGCTATTCATGATAAATCTACATAATAAATAACCTTAGAAACTACTCATTCACCATGAGATTATAATATGAAAATCGTACCTACAAGTACACAACATTTAGACAACAAAGTACTCTTCATATATACATAAGAATGAAATTACACGTACATACATACCAACAACTTATCACAAGTTAGTACAAGATAGTTCTTCAATCTTATTACAAGTTGGGACTCTCTTGTACTTTTCAAACCCTAGCTATATCATTCATCGTCGATACAAAACCCCAACCACCAATACAAAGGACTAGAAAGGTGTCCCACCAAGTTATCCAGCCACATCAAAGGCTTCACAAAAAGCTAGCATCAACACCAACAAGTCCACCCTTGATATTTTACCAAACTCACTCCACACAAATCTGAAAGAAAAGTGCTTCAAGTCTTCACTGGGGTTTTTTCCACAAACCCTAGGTCCTTCTCACACAATGACTCAAACCCAAGCACTTCAACCCTCGTCTAGGAATTTCCTCTCACAAACCCTAGCTCCTTCCTGCCTTGCATAAAAATAAGCATAAAGACTCTAGAAAAGTTCATTTTCAAGATACAAAATGACTTAATGAACTCCTAAGCAAGATAATGTAAATGATTGTGTTCAAATAAAGATTCTCTCCCTTTATATAGAATAGGTGACGGAGGCCAACAATAGTAAAGTGGACAAGGTACACAATTCACATCTATCTCAAGAAACCTAACTAATCATTAGTTAAGTCAAATGTGTAGTGCTCTAAATCTAACGTGACATATCTCAAGCTTTGAGGTAGGCATGCATATTAATCAAGGGTCCCATGGTGAGTACTCACAAGAAAAAAGTACAACATTCTCGTCCAAATGTATCCAATGCTCCAACACTACCTCCTCATTCATGTGCTCCTCTGAGTCCACCACACCTCTATAAATGATCCTCAACCCAAGCATCCTCAATTCAATCACAATCCTCCATGTAAAAAACCTAAGGCTCAAGGACCTCCTATTGCTACCAAAGGCTTAGTGGCCTCCCGTTAAATCCTCCAAAGCTCCTCCTCCATAACTTGATGGTACAGGAAGACTATTCTAGAAGAAATAGCTACGTACAAGTTTTGCATGGCTAGGAATTGAATGATAAATTTAGCAACGGTCCTTTAATAACCCTCACAAAAAGTGTCACAAAAGAAAGAATTGGCAACGGGCCTTTAATAACCAGGGAAATTTTGAGGGGTGAAATTTCGCCAATTGGCTATTTTTGGGGGATTTTTTCAAAAAATAAATTCGTTATTTGGTCATTTTTAGTCTATAATATCGCCTATATTTACATAAAATATGATTTTTTATCATAATATTCGCCAAAATTTACAAGTTTCAATAGCAAACTGTATGTTTCATACTTAGTATTCGCCTGCCAATCTATATATATGTTTTTCTCAATCCAAAATAATCGCCTAGAATACTATACTTAAGTATATACTTTTATTATCCTTAAAAAATACCCTGTTAATAACCCTCACAAAAACTGTCAATGAAAAGAGTTTTGGTGACAAACCTTAAATGACTATCTCCAAATACAATAACAATGACGTTTTTTAAAGATTCATCATCATTTGTGACATTGGTGACGATCCTTTAAGGCCCGTCACAAGCATGCCCCTCACCAATGTCCTATTTTGTATTGGTGGGTGGTTTAACACATCACATATGGTCCATGAGTCCCTAAGGCAAATTGTATGGCCTTAGACTATGTTGTTTGACCCTAGATCATGAGAACATTAATTGGCATAGTTATTATTGAAATGGGTGCCACTGTATCATAGAAGGCATGTTTGATTTCCTAGGGATTCAAGTGTGGACCATGAACCTCAAAAGATAGTGTTATTTCTTAAGGAATGTTGTGTATGTTTAGGGAATTCAATTTTCTAGTGGGGTGTTGATGGTCTACTTTTATCTAATAGAATCAAGGTACATGGCCACATGACCTTTGGTATATGATTTTAATCCTGGCTAGTATTACATTTGCTTCATATTTAGGTAGGTGTTTCGATATCCCAAGTGTTCCAATGAATAAGGGGCACCATGGGACTCATGGAACACTATCATTCTTAACTTTGTCTAATTCGACACATAAATCTAATTTCTCCATAGAAAAATCTATGGTGTATGCCTTTAATCCTGATTCTCTTTAGAGTTAGGTAGATCTTTTGATATCCTGAGTACCCTAGTGAATGCAAGCATCATGGGCCTCGTCAAACACTAACACTCTTAACTTGGGCACATACATTTGATTTCTTCACAGTAGTACTTCACTTCAACTAAATGTTAATCTTCATATTTTTGACTTCCTTCTCCATCCAACTCTCATTTCTTAATAGAGCTTCACACACCTCTTGGTAACATTTGTCATCATTGGATAGTCTCCTATCATTTTCCTTAAATTTGATTAACCTTGGGAGATTGAATATATATGGCATATTCAACTCAAGGAATATGCCACTTCATTCTCTTCCCCTTTTATGTGAAATAACTTGTAATCATAGTTGGCCAAAAACTTCACCCATCGCTACTACCTAGCATTCAATGGTGGGTGAGTCTACAAGTATCTCAAGATCTCATGATCTATTATTAATAATTCAAACTTTCTATCAATCAAATAATATTTCCATGCATTTAGGACATGGGAATCTATTGTTACTAAGAGATCCAAGTTGTCATGATCTGCTTACTTTTGCTTGTGAATGTTTAACTTCCTAGACTCATATTCCACCACTTTTCCTTCCTTCATGAACATTCCCTAAATTCTCTCACCACTCACATTTATGCATACCATGAAAACCTTATCAAAGCAAGGAAGTATCATTAATATAGGTGTTGTCATGAGAATTCTCTTTAAGTTCTCAGTATATTTCTTCATGTATGGTTTTCCACATAAATTTGACACCTTTATCTTCTAACTTCAGCAAGGATCTTATAATTAATTTTTAGAATCCTTTGACAACTCTCTGATAATATCCAACTAATTCAAAGAAGCTTCTTACTTTGGTCTCATTCTTTGGGGTTGGATAACTAGACATAGCTTCGATCTTATTAGGGTGTATCTTTAATCCTTCTTTAGATATGAAAAGCTTGATATATTTAATATCATTCTTAAAGAATTTTCATTTTATTTACTTAGAATATCGATGGTATTCATGTAGCTTCTACAACAATAGGAAGAAATGTGATAAGTGTTACGTTCCTCCTCATTTTGAGAATATATTAGGATGTCATCAATGAATACCAAAACACACTTGTCTAAATACTTTTGGAACACATCATTTGTTAATTAAATGAAAAGTATGGAGCATTTGTCAATGCAAAGGGGAAAACTAGGATCTCATAATGCCCATATATAGTTCTAAAAGAAGTCTTTGGTATGCTAATTTATTCCACTCTCATATGATGATACCCAAAACGTGAGTCAAACTTTGAAAAAAAAATTCCCATTTGAGTTAATTAAGAGGATCATCAATTTGGGTAGGAGGTACTTGTTTTGAATTGTAACATTATTCAACATTTTATAACCAATGCACATCCAAAAGGTTACATCCTTCTTATTGACTAGCAATATGTGTGCTACCCAAGGTGATGCACTTGGTCATATGAACCCTCTATCTAATAATTCTTGTAGTTGCATCTTGAATTGACCCAACTCATTAGTTTGAAATATATTCTAGGCCTTAGATATTGGCATTGTGTTATGTTATGATTTATTGTTGCCATTGTTGTCCAATGGAAGCCACTTGAGTCACCTTTCACATAAAGGGGAAAACAATGAGAAGAAAGGGTGATGGAATGAAAATAACTAGCATGTTGAAATTGGAAGGAAAAATTTAATTTTTGGTGTTACAAATCTCAAAATTACCAACATGATATCCCACTTGTATTTGAGATATTCCTTCTATATATATTATGTGATGTGTCAAGGCCATAATCATCACTCATGAGAAACAAAGGGAATGGTAATTACATATAGGCTAGATATTCCATACGTAGGTCATATGTGGCAGTCTAGGTTAACATGCATGGACCATCAACCCCATAGCGAATTAATATGGTATTAGGCCCTAAACTTAGTTTATAGGCCATGGTATAGGCCACGAGAACCATCGTCAATGTTACAAATATTGAAATGGCCACAATATCTCGCTTGTAAGGTAGAGTAATTATGTGTAGGGCCCTACACATGGACCATGAATCATATAGTAAATTTATTAACCATGGACCATTATTTAGGTTATGAGAACCACTATTAGTTTACATAACCTATAAATATTAAACCATGGTTGGTTTATTGGTTTACATAACCATGGGCAAACCAACAACAACAATGACACCGACAATGGTGACAATGATGATCATGATGATCTCACATGTAGGCTAGAGATTGTTATGTTGTAATCTAGGTTAACATGCATGGACCATCAACCCCATGGAAAATTAATATGGCATTAGACCCTAAATTTAGTTCGCATGCCATAGTCCAGGCCATGAAAACCATCCTTTGAGTTACAAATATTGAAATGGCCACCATAAATAATTCCACTAATTAGACACTGGCCTAACACAACCAACCCATGTAAATGAATCGTGCACTTGGCACACTTGATCTGTGCAATGAATTCATGCACCTAGGAAGCTTCAACCTCTAACCCCCTCACCTCGTACATAACCTTAACATCTATCCCCAAACCGAATAACATGATAACTTATAAACCACTTAACCACTAGTACCAACAAAACCAGAGCCCCATGCCCACTAACCCACTGATCCCTTAGGTGCCTCACTTCTAATCCAAAAACTCCTGAAATCCTACCACATTATGAAATTGTAGAAAATATCCCCTTAAGCCAATGTCCCTCTAATCCTAACCCACTACCCCCTAACCCAATCATTAACATGCCTACTGCACCAAATCAACACACTAACACAATAAACTTTGACCTTGGTTTATTTATAACCAAAGTTTTAGATCAAAGACTTTGACATCAAGGTTTGAATGATCACTGTATGGGATTTTATCAAACCAAAATTAGTGCAAAAATAAACACAAGAACTTAGAGTATAAACAAAATATTCCCTATCTAG
The DNA here is from genome assembly GCA_027924585.1 of Larix kaempferi. Taxonomy (NCBI): domain Eukaryota; kingdom Viridiplantae; phylum Streptophyta; class Pinopsida; order Pinales; family Pinaceae; genus Larix; species Larix kaempferi. The sequence continues at coordinate 8,700,383 of BSBM01000797.1, read as the reverse complement.
GGTATGTATAATGACTCAAGTCCCTATGCATGGCCCATGAATCTCAAAATAAATTTGTATTTCCCAAGAACCTACATTTTGGACCTAGACCATAACATAGGCTCCTAGAACCATCTACGACATGAAAATACTAAAAAAAATGACAATGTGTTACTCAAAATCTAAATATTCCTTGCTTATGGCTTATGTGGTGGTACAGAGAAACGCCCATAGGTCATAGGACCTTGAGGTAACTACCAGTCATTATAAACTAGATTTTGATCTAACACCATGGACACCATGGATTAGGCTTCAAGAACCATCCATGATGCTGTAAATATTGAAATGACCACCATACCCACTTGCAAGCTAAATATTCCTTGTGTAGGAATCATGTGGTGATTAGGGCCCTACACATGGCCCATTAGCCATAAAGGATAATGTTATGGCACACGAGTTTGTATTTTGACCATGGATCATGGAAAGTTGGAGTGTGAGAACCATCTTTGATGTGAAAAAACTAGCATGATTGCCTCAAGTGTAGAGCTCTAATGGGATATGTTGTTGAATGATGATGCACACCCTTCCTAACACTACAATAGCTTGTGTGCGCTTAGCTCCAATGTTTTGATGAGATGCATTGTTGAACCCATGTGACACACCTAACCCACGTACATAAATGAATTTTAGAAGGTTTTAAAAAAACTTCCTCAAAAATTTCAATTCACATGACTTTTAGGGGGGGTTTCAATAAACCGCCTACAAAAGTTCAATTCTGATTTCTTTTAAGGGGGGTTTCACAAAACTACCTCCAAACATTCAATTATCATGACTTTTAAGGTGGGTTTTAAACAACTACCTCCAAATTTTTAATTTGCATGACTTTTAGGAGGGGAGTTCAACAAACTACCTCCAAAAGTTCAATTCTCATGACTTTTAAGGGGGGTTTCAAAAACCCACCTCCAAAAGTTCAATTCTCATGACTTTTAAGGGGGGGGGTTCCAAATAACAGCCTCTAAAAGTTTAATTCTCATGACTTTTAGGGGGGGGGGGCTCCAAGAAACCATCTCAAAAATCTCAATTCTCATGACTTTTAAGGGGGTTTCCAAAAAACTACCTCCAAAAGTTCAATTCCATGAGTTTTAAGGGGGGTTCCAAAAAAACCGTCTCCAAAAGTTCAATTTTCATGATTTTTAGTGGGGTTTTTGACAAACCGCCTCCCAAAGTTCAATTCTCATGACTTTTAGTGGGGGGTTGACAAACCGCCCCCAAAGGTTATGAGAATTGGGCTTTTAGCAGGTTTTCAAACAACTGCCTCCAAAAGTTCAATTCTCATGACTTTTAAACGAGGGCTCCAAACAAACTGCCTCCCAAAGTTCAATTCTCATGACTTTTATGGGGGGGTTTGACAAACTACCCCCAAAAGTTATGAGAATTGGGATTTTAAAGGGGGGGGTTTCAAACAACCACCTCCAAAAGTTTCATTCTTATGACTTTTAAGGGGGGTTCCAAAACAACTGCCTACAAAAGTTCAATTCTCATGACTTTTAGGGGGGGTTTTGACAAACCGCCCCCAAAAGTTATGAGAATTGGGATTTTAGGGGGGGGTTTCCAAAAGCCGCCCCCAAAAGCCAAATTTTAGGACTTTTGGGGGGGGATTTAAAAAAAACCGCCCCCAAAAGTCAAATTTTAGGAATTTTGGGGGCGGATTTAAAAAAACTGCCCCCAAAAGTCAAATTTTAGGACTTTTGGGGGCGGATTTAAAAAAACTGCCCCCAAAAGTCGAATTTCCATGACTTTTAGGGGCAGTTTTAAAAGACCGCCTCCAAAGGTCTGCAAAAAGTTTTAGGGTGGGTTTTACCAAGACCCCCGCAAGCCAAAACCACCCCTAAAGGGCTATTTTGTTGTAGTGAATACACCCCCCAACAACTGCCAAATACCCCCACATTAATTTATAAACACCCCCCCAACCCACTACCACCCCATTCTCTCTCTCTCTCACACACATGCATCCATATGCCTCCTCCTACCACTGACCCCCCTCCTCTCTCTCTCTCTCTCTCTCTACCCTCCACTCCCTAAACCTTACTAACTCCTCCTCTCACTCATTTTCCCTTGCTCCACTTACCCCCAATCTCCTAACACCCCCCTCTATCTCCACCTCTAACCCCTTAAAAGTACCCCTCTGTCACTATCTCCAACCCCTTATTAATCCCTCGAAACCCCCTATCTCTCTCTCTCCCCTCCTTTTCCTAACCCTTACTAACCCCTTCTGTCACACTCTTTCTCCCCTACAGGTAGAGGAGCGGGTAAGCCCCCTCTGTCTCTACATATAACCCCTTACCAGCCCCTAAAGTATATCCCTTTACCTCTCTCTCTCTCTAACCCAAACACTCATGCTCGTCACCTATACCCCCCATTCTCCCTAATCACCCTTCTCATCCCCAAACCCTAAACCCCTCTCTCTCTCTCTCTCTCTCTCTCTCTACCCCTTTACACCCCAAATTATCTCTCTCTCTCTCTCTCTCTCTCTCTCTCTCTAACTATTACTAACCCCCTATATCTATCTCCCCATAACTCTGACTTACCCCCAACCTCCTAACACCCCCTATGTATCTACCTCTAAGACCTTAACAATCACCCTTTGTCTCTACCTCTAACCCCTTACCACCCCCTAAAGTCTCTCCCTTTACCTCTCTCTCTCTCTCTCTAACCCAAACACTCACACTCATCTCCTATATCCCCCTTCTCATCCCCAAACCCTTATTCGTCTATCTTTCTCTCTCCCTACCCCTTGGCACCCCCCACCCCTTGACAATCCCCCTTCATATCTACCTATAACCCCTTAACAATACCACTCTCTCTCACTCCCACACTCATCCACCTACACCTAAGCCTGACCTCCCCTCTCTCTACCCAATATCTCCCTAACCATTAATAACCCCTTCTCTCATCCTCATTCTCCCTCATAGGGAGAGGAGGGAGTAAGCCTGCATGGGATAAAGATAAATAGAGAAGGTCTTAGTAAGGTTTAGGTAGTGGAGGGGAGAGAGAGAGGAGGGGGGTTCGAGGTTAGGTGTAGTAGGAGGAGAAGGGGTGTGGGAGAGGGGGTTAGTAAGAGTTAAGGGGAAGATGGTTGGGGGGAGGGGAGGGGGGTATTAGTGGTATGTGGAGGCACATGGGTGTGTGTGTGTGTGTGTAGAGGGGTGGGGGTTAGGGAAGATGTTGAATCTAAAGTGAGAGAGGGGGGACTAATTTAAGAGTTGTGGGTTTTATGGGTGTTAGGGGGTTAAGACATTAGGGGGGGTGTTAGGGGCTTAAAACATGGGGAGTTGTTAGGGGGTTAAGACATAGGGGGTGCGGGAAACGTTCACTAAAATGTTATCCGTGGAACTACCTTCTTAAATGTTGTTGATCGTTAGTACAAAAAACGCCTACAACTTATATAACTACAAAACATGCACATGTTGTGTACAAGAACAACACGTGCATGTTTTGCGCCTGTATAGACATTTTGCATCACTGTTTGAGAGACACTGTAACAGGCTCACGAAAAAACAACAAATTGTGCAAAAATTCGGATTGTATACATAGCACACAATCATTATAGAAAGAAAGTTTGAACACAAATTGAGTATTTCATTGAGACCATCTCCATAACAAGTGGTACAAGGATTGCTTGGAGGGGGAAAATACATTGGAAAATATTCAAGAGTCCAATAGAAAAACCATCTCCAATTATCCAGCATTAAAATTCTTATAATTTATGAACATCAAATGCAATATTCCATTTACAATTGTGGTGGGGAATAGATTCAATTGAGCAACAAAAACACTAAGGTTAGAGAATGTCATATTTAGGAACACCATAGGCCATCCCCACCATTGATGGTCTTACCATTGAGGAGCATCAAGGGCATCATCGCATTGATCATTGAGGTGGAGTGTAGAAACTATTGAGAAAGAAAAATACTTAGCTTGAAGAATATCCAAATGAGAAGCACCATAAACCATCTCCATCATTGATTTGTATTAAAGGCAATTTTTCTCATTGATCATTGTGGTGGAGTATAACACAATTGGTTAAGACAAAAACTAAGCTTGGAGAATCTCCAATTGAAGAGCACTGTAGATCATTGATCATTGTGGGCATGGGAAATATACACAATCAAAAAAGAAAATCCGCAAGGAAGAAGCTACCCGAAGAGATCATTGAAGAAATTAGAGAAAAGAGAAGAAATGACATGACCAATCAAAGACATTCTATGGACACTCAACCAATTCCAATTGTACAGGATGTCATGATTCTTCCAACCAATCCACAACAAGAAAGAATTTTGTAGCATTCACTTGAGGGGCCTTCAATTTCCACAATAGTTGAAGAACAAGCACCCCATGGCCCTGGTCAAGGAGTAAAACGTATGTGCACATCAAGGCCACCTGAAAAAATGGGCGATTTGACAGGTTGTGGTTATACAAGTGATGAAGTTAGAGAGGCATTGCATGATGAATATATGCTCGAAGAAGACAATGTCATTGACACCATCCAAGAGGATGTCCTATTGCCATCATCTAGCTTCCAGCAAGAGAAAGAAGGACATGAAGCTACTGTTGAAATGCCAAATCGACCAGGTGATGAAGATCCAACCTCCCTACCTCCATTAGCAAGTTCACGATGAATAACTCCAAAGTGCATACATATTGATGAAAGTCCCATTGGTTCGCTTGAAGCTATGATATCTAAACGCAATATTGCATATCAAATTCAACAAGTAATTGCTAACTATTTTGATTCTAAAAGTGATGGAGATAAATGTAAATTATTTTTATCATTATTAAAATCTAGGAGTATGACTGTTGTTAGGAGAAAGTTAAATGTAATGGTAAACAGTTCTGAACCAATTTCTCATATTGTTAAAATTTTAGTATATGCATTTGGTACAATTGGAAAGAAATCTCATTCAAAGGATCTCAATGTGGCTCACCGTGTGTTGTCACAATCAATCATGAACAAAAACACTAGGTCCCTTCGTCTTCTTAAGCCTACATCCAAAATTATTAATTCGAATGTCAAAAGAATCTGTAGGTATTGTGTTAGAAGGAAGAAACATGAAACTAATCAAATAGATGTTTGGGCCTTCATTGGTCAGTTTCCATGCTATAATATGAAGCTCATAGATGCGGTAAAGGGACTAGTGAAATATTTTTGGCATGAAAACACTAGACCTTATTCCAACCAAAAAGATATACTAAAATTGAGAAGGGTTTCAAGGGATCATGAACCCCACATTAAACATTTTCTTGACATGACACAAAAAAAACTATATGAGAGATTTATGCATGAACATAATGAACTTTCCTTGGGCAAAAATAAACAAACTCGTAACACATGTTACTGTCGATACCACATTGAGTACGGTTATTATTATGACACACACACACACACACACCCACACACAGCCACACACACACACATATATATTGTGTGCGTATTGCATAACACTCTTGTGCGGGAATGCTCAACTACATTGTCGCCAATGCCATATAGAGACTTTATTCATAGCGTATTGTGCAGTAGGCCAGAAGGTTGCACATTTTATCAAAAATATTGTGTAGATGGGACATGGCAAGTGTGCGGTGGAATGGCATTATTGGAAAAATGCACACATGTGACCGATGAGCATGAACTTGGGAGGCGTGAGGTGAACTTGTAGTCATTCAAATATGTCACATATGATATTGACGGAGGGAATTAAAGAATAAAAATACAGTTAGTCACTTCTCAGGTTAGTAATGAGTTCTTGAATACTATTTTTTTCTTTGGATTGAAATTTCATATGCAACAATCTACTGATATATGTCTTTATTATTGATTTACTAGGTATGGGTTTGCGACTTGATGGATGGATTCTTAGAAAAGACACAACAATATGTAAATCATGTACATGTAGCTCATTAGTAAGATGAGCAGTTTAGAACTTGCACGGAGACATTTCCCATTGGGACCATCTTATCAGTGGTCGATTTTATGGAAAAATACACCCTTCAACTGCAAAACGAGACTCGGATTCAATACTATCACTTAGACCAGGTCAGCATCATGGTCCATATCACCTATAGACATGGGGTAGATAGTACTAAAGACAACAGAGTTATATTGAAGGAGTATCACTTCTACATAAGTGATGACAGGTGTCACGACTTGGCTTTTGTATAGCATAGTTTTCAAATGTTCTACAATCACTTGAAGGATAATAGTATATAGATGGAACAACATCGATTTTGGTATGACAGTTGTGTAGGGAAATTCAAAAATGCTCGTGTCTTCCAATGCTTGTGTATGCTCCAAAAAAGGCACAAGGTGCCACATATCTGGAACTATTTTGAGACCGTACATGGAAAAGGTGAACATGATGGAGCAGGTGCATTCATCAAGACTGCATTATGAAAGCAAGAAATGAAGTTCACAAATGTATCATTCATCCGAGATGCAAATACCATTGTTGAATGGTGTTCTTCAGTCATGTGGGAGGGAGCAAGAAGGCATGAAGATCAGTCAACAAAGAAAACATATGTACATAGATATTTTTGGGAGGTGGTGGATGTAGAACGATCATAGTTATATGAGTGCAAGACCATCCAGAAAACACGTTCATGTTTCATTCAATTAGAATGTTGAACAATTCTATACTTGAAATGTGGACAAGGAAGCTATCTTTCTTTTTTTCTTCATGCAGTGGTGGTGAATGGGAGTCATGTGAATTCATGGATTGGGTTGATAGGTAGGACCATGTATAACTCCCAATTGGTCGACGTATAGCTACAAAATTATCCCAGTTGGAGGAGGACCAATCAAGCATATCAACAGACTATGACCATATATCATATCTTGTACAACTAGGTTCGATTAATATTTTGAAATTTTTGACAACTTGTTGTGTCCAGTTAGTTGACTCAAATGTTCGCACTATTTTTTCTGCAGGGCGAATATATGAAATGGTTTCCCTCAGATGCAATGCATGGCCAACTGATTATTGGCTGGCACGTTGCTTGGAGGGGAAGTAGACCCTTAATGTCCCATTAAGGGATTGCGAGGACAAGGATTTTCTTATTGGGTCGATGGTTATCAAAGGAGAGTATTCGAACCAGGTTTCCCACTTAGATGCTATAAAAGGATGTGTGTTTGAATATTATAGACCGGGTTAGATTGTATACCATTACACACACTTAGTTATTGGCACAATCCTCCAGCTGCAAACAATGCCAAGTAAGAACTCATGAAAGGCACGATACTTATATCCTGACTCCGAGCACGATACGTTAAAGGAGACCATCTGTGTTAGAGATGATCCCGATGGTCTAGTCAAATGTTCATAGGTAGGTAATCTGGTATGTGGTTTGCATGTTATATTGTGTTTTTATGTTTTACGTGTATATTATGATTTTGTTTTATGGCCGCTTTGATTATCGACATTAATATTTTGACTATTGCAACAAGACATTGCTAACTTTCAATAGAATGATAAATTTTACAAGCTTCGTCATGGAAACCTAATCACAAACATAGAAACCTAATATATCCTTATAAACGTAAACTACGCTAGGAACAAATATATAACCCTAGCAACCTAATCTATATGAATGTAAGCCTAATATCTCCCCAAAAACCTCCATCACCATTTGAATCCAAACCATTATGCTACAAATATGCACAAGAGTCCAAAAACCCTAGTTTGTATTTTAAACCCCTAGTCCATAAACACTAGCCTATAAACTAATTTGAATTCCAATCCTTAGAAACCCTAGTTTGTAGCCTAGATCCTAGTTTGTGTTCAAAATCATTAGAAACCTCCATCACCATTTGAATCCAAACCATTGTGCTACAGATATGCAGAAGAGTCCAAAATACCATAGTTTGTGCATTCATGTGCATCCATTTGAATCGACACCATTGTGCTACAAAGATACACAATAGTCCAAAAAACCCTAGTCTATGAATTCATGTGCATCCATTTGAATCCACACCATTCTGCACCATTATGCATAAAAGTAAAAAAAAGATCATGATGCAACTATATATGCATGCCAACAAATCTTGTTATATTCATGTGCATCCATTTGAATCCATACCATTGTGCTACAAATATGCACAAGAGTCCAAAAAACCCCTAGTTTGTGCATTCATGTGAATCCATTTAAATCCACACCATTGTGCACAATTATGCAAAAGAGTTAAAAAATCTCCTCTCCAAACCCCTATCCTAGAAACCCTAGTTTGTACTCTAAACCCCTATCCTAGAAATAGTAGCCTATAAATCCTATCCTATAAACCCTAGAGAGAATCCTATAAACTATAGTTTGTAGCCTAAACCCTAATTTGAATTCTAATCCCTAGAAACACTAGTTTGTAGCCTAAACCCTATTTTGAATTCTAATCCCTATAAACCCTAGTTTGTATCCTAGAGCCTATTTTGTGTTCAAAATCCTTAGAAACCTCCATCATGTATGAATCCACACCATTGTGCTACAAATATGTACAATAGTCCAAAAAACACTAGTCTGTTCATTCATGTGCATCCATTTGAATCCACACCATTGTGCACAATTATGCACAAGAATAAAAAATTCTTCATGATGCAACTATGCATGCATGCCAAAAAAGCGTGTTGTATTCATATGCATCCATTTGAATCCACACCATTGTGCAACAAAGATACAAAAGAGTCCAAAAAACCCTAGTCTTTGCATTCATGTGCATCCACTTGAATCCACACCATTGTGCACAATTATGCACAAGAATCCAAAAAACATCATGATGCAACTATATATGCATGCCAAAAAAACTTTGTATATTCATGTGCATTCACTTGAGTCCAAACCATTATGCTACAAATATGCACAAGAGTCCAAAAAACCCTAGTTTGTGCATGCATGTGCATCCGTAAGAATCCAAAACACCGTACGCAAGTATGCACAAGAGTCTAAAAAACTTCATGTTGCAACTATAAATGCATGCCAAAAATATTCCTATATTCATGTGCATCCATTTGTATCTAGGCCATTGTGATACAGACATGTACAAGAGTCGAAGAAACCCTAGTTTGTACTCTAAACCCCTATCCTAGAAATCCTAGCCTATAAACCCTAGAGCGAAACCTATAAACTCTAGTTTGTAGCCTAAACATCTATATTTGAATCTCGAATGACTCAAACATCTATAGTTAAATCGAATGTCTCAAACATCTGTATTTGACATCTACCTAGAATATATAACCTTGAATTAGATTATTTCTATTATTATTAAAAATCCTAATGGCAAGGAAACATACAAGTTTGGTGTTCCTTAAACATTGAACATCAATTTTAGTATCCCTTTGAACTCAATGGGATCTACCAAACTTGGAGATCTATTCAAAACACCAAGTTGTCTCTGAGAGCCTTTAGGGTGCGATTTGTAATGGGCCATAGAATGGTGACCTTGGCTCGAATCGGGAAACCGTCAAATCCGTTAGATTCAGGACATCGGGATAGTTCTAGGGGTGACACTCTCCTCCGGGTCCATGGTCCATTGATCATGTTTTAGTTCGATTTTGGAAACTAGGGTTTTTCTCAGTAAGGATCTATGCAATTTTTTCACATATGGGTAAATTTTGCAAAATCCTCGATAGGGAGCATATGGATATATTACCCACGTGGAACCTTCCTAGACACACTTGCATGAGATCCATGAACTCGGTTTTGTTGCACACTTGGAATTCTATGCCCACGGTTGGTATTCAACAAGTGTCCCTGAAATCCTTTTGGGTGCGATTTGGAATGGGGCATAGAATGATGACCATTAATTGGATCGATAAAATATCAAATATATTGGATTCAAGACATTAGTATAGTGCTAGGCGTGCCCCTCTCCTCTAGGTCTATGGCCGATTGATCATATTTTAGGTCGATTTTGGAAACTAGGGTTTCACTAAGTAAGGGACTATACAAGTTTTTCACATCGGGGTAAAATTTGAAAAATACTTGACCGAGAGCTTATGGATAGAGTTCCCATGTGGAAACTTCCTAGACACACTTACACGACGTCCCGGAACCCAGTTTTGTTGTACGGTTGGAATTCTATGCCCCCGGTCGGTATTCAACATGTGTCCTTGAAAGCCTTTGGGGTACGAGTTGGAACAAACCATAGAATGATGACTGTTGCTCGGATGGAGAAATCGTTGAATACATTGGATTCAAGACATCAAGATAGTGATAGGGTTTCCCCTCTTCTCTAGGTCCATGCCTCATTGATCATCTTTTAGGTTGATTTTGGAAACTATGGTTTTATTTAGTAAGGGTCTATGCAAATTTTGCACATAGGGGTCAACTTTGCAAAATCCTCGACCGGGAGCTTATGTATAGCATTCCCATGTGGAACCTTCCTAGACACACCTACAGGACCTACTGAAACCTAGTTTTGTTGCGCAGTTGGAATTGTATACCCCCAGTCGGTATTTAACAAGTGTCTCTAAAATCCTTTTGGGTACGAGTTGGAATGGGCCATAGAACAATGATTGTTTCTTGGATCGAGAAACTGTCAAATCTGTTGGATTCAGGACATTGGTATAGTTCTAGGGGTGCTCCTCTCCTCTGGGTCCATGGCCCATTGATCATCTTGTAGGTTGATTTTGGAAACTAGGATTTTGCTCAGTAAGGGACTATGCAAATTTTTCACATAAGGGTCAACTTTGAAAAATCCATGAATGGGAGACTATGGCTAGTGTTCCCATATGGAACCTTCCTATACACACTTGTAGGACCTCCCGGAGCCTAGTTTTGTTGCATGGTTGGAATTCTATGCCCCCAGTCGGTATTCAATAGATCTCCCTGAAACCCTTTGGGGTAAGAGTTGGAACGCACCATAGAATTATGATGATTGCTCGGATCGACAAAAACCATCGAAACCGTTATATTCAAGACATCGGGATAGTACTAGGGGTTCCCCTCTCCTCTGGGTGCATGGCTCATTGATCATATTCTAGGTCAATTTTGGAAACTAGGGTTTCCCTCAGTAAGGGTCTATGCAATTTTTGCACATAGGGTTAAACTTTGCAAAATCCTCGATAGAGAACTTATGGCTAACATTTCCACATGGAACCTTAATAGACACACTTGCAAGACCTCCTGGAAGCCAATTTTGTTGCAAGGTTGTAATTCTATGCCCCCAGTAGGGATTGAACAAGTTACCTTAAAAGCCTTTTGGATGCGACTTATAATGGGCCATAAAATGGTGATCGTGGCTTGGATCGAAAAACCATCGATTCTATTGGATTCAATACATCGTAATAGTGCTAGAGTATCCCCTCTCCTCCAGGTCTATGGCCCATTGATCATCTACTAGGTCCATTTTGGAAACTAGGGTTTTGCTGAGTAAGGGACTATGCAATTTTTTGAAATAGGGGTCAACTTTGCAAAATACTAGACGACGAGCTTATGGCTAGTGTTCCCATGTTGAACCTTCCTAGACACACTTGCAAGACCTCCTAGAACCTGTTTTTGTTCCACGGTTGGAATTATATTCCCTTGGTTGATATTCAATAGGTTTCCGTGAAAGCCTTTGGGGTGGGAGTTGGAATGGGCCATAGAATGATGATCGTTGATCATATCGATAAACCATCAAATCCATGGGATTCAAGACATCGATATAGTGTTATGGTTGCCCCTCTCCTCTAGTTCCATGGCCCATTGATCATCTTCTAGGTCGATTTTGGAAACTAGGGTTTCTATTAGTAAGGGACTTTGCAATTATTGCACATAGCGGTCAACTTTGCAAATTCCTCTATCAAGAACTTGTGGCTAGCATTCCCACATGGAACCTTCCTAGAAACACTTGCAGGACCTCCCATAACCCAGTTTTGTTGCATGGTTGGAATTCTATGCCCCCGGTAGGGATTGAATAGATGTCCATGAAAGCCTTTAGGGTGCGAGCTGTAATGGGCCATATAATGGCGATCATGGCTCATATTGATGAACCGTCGACTCCGTTGGATTCAAGACATCGAATTGATGCTAGGGTTACACCTCTCCTCTAGGTCCAATGCCTAAAGATTGCCTTATAGGACGATTTTGGAAAGTAGGGTTTTGCTTAGTAAGCATCTATGCATTTTTTGCACAAAGGGGTCAACTTCACAATATTTTGATTTTGATTGTATAAATAGACATTTAAAGAGTGGAACTCAAACCCACCACATTGCACTCTTAATAGATTTCCATGTCCTTAGTGTTCCACGTCATTCTGCATGTCCTTAGTGTTCCACTATATTTTCATTTTGAGCAATTAATGTAGTTTTTAAGAATTCGAAGTTCCAAATAAAAAAAGGTAGGTGGTGTTTCATCGATGATACCTCTTTGATCCTATCTAGATTTATCACTTTCCTTAACTTGTCCTTGTGGTTTCTTAGGAGCCACTTGCAAAAAATATTTTGTTGGGATTGCTAATCTCTTTCATTTGAATTGGACAAGTATTCAAGTCATTTGTAATTTTTTGTGGGGTAAACAATTATTCATTTATGTGGGCTACATAGGTGCATCACTTCGGTGTGTCAACAATGCGCATCCTTTATGTTTGTTAGGTTCTTGTGTGGGTAAGGTGCTTATGTGTCCCAATTGGTTGGGTCAACTGCTTGGGTGTGTTAGGTATGTTTCAAAGTGACTTAGATAGTTAGGGTTAGGATCATTAGTAGGTTGTGTGTTGGGGTTTTTGTGTCTAGAGGGTTTTCCTTAAATAGTAATGTGGTATATGGATTACTGTTATAGGGGTTGCATGGGTCAAGGTAAAAGATGAGTATCACCTATGTGGAAAAAATAATTATGTTTCATAGGTCTTCCATCTATGTGTATCCTTTAATATGTACAATAGGTGCTTATGTAAGTTAGGTATTCATGTGATTGAGTTAGATTGGTTTGTTCCTTATGTGTGTCACTTGAGTACATTGGGCGCTTATGTCAACTGAGGTGAAACATGAGATGCATTAGGTGGTTAAGATTAACAATGTTAGTGTGTTATCATAAAAAGGATTTGAGTGTAGTTGGTGAGTTGTGAGTGGGGCTTATGATAAAGGGATTATTGATTTAGGGGATAAGGGTCATGTTAATATGATAGTGTCACATTGAAATTATGCGCATGCCCATGTTCATTTTTTTATATGAGTGTCATCACAATAAAATTTAACCTGTTTATATGGGTTGCATGAGTGCATCACATGTGTGTGAAAGTTTAGATGCATAGCCTATGTGTGTTTGTCCCACATGTTAAGTTTTTATGTGGGTTAAGAGTTTATGTACAACACTTAGTTGTATTAGTTTCTTACTATGTAGGTTAAGTGTGTTAGTAGATTGTGTGGATTAGGTGTGTCACTCACATCATTTCACATGCAATTTCATATAATTCAATTGTGGTCAAGAACATGCTATAAATGTGCATTGTTATGGATACAATTTAACATTGTATATGCAATTGGATCATTGTCAAGAAAATTGTAAATGTGCATTGTTGTAATTGTGCATTTTTCTCAACATTATAACTGATATCTTCATGCAATCATCCAAGCTATAAAAGATTGGGAACATTACACATATAACATTATTGGCCACACATGTATGATCACACAGAAGACCAAACTGTGAACATGTCAAGAGACAATCTAAAATATATAATATATCATGGAAGTCATATAATAAAAAATTAGAAGGCCCTTAGATGGTGTTTCAATGTACATGTATCAAAAAGGTCAATGATGTACATGTAAACAAAAGTACAAATGTCCACGATCACACATCAAAAATCTAACTTCTTCTTGTAAACAAAAGCATGTTTTTCCTATACTACACATCAAAAATCTAACTTCCTCTTGTTTTTTCCAGACTGTGATGCATCTTGCCTTTGTCTAAGACCCCTGTGCATCTCTGGTTACTGCAAGTCAAAGATCATATTTCTTGATCAGGTAACTCAACTAATAACAAATCACTAACAAACTTAAATTTTTGTAAATATGACTCAATTGCTTATAAAAAACACTCATTGAATCCATTCGAGGATAGAGGCCCGTGGTGTCCTCCTCCTAGCCGAAAGAATCTTTGCAATGGTACTCTGCGAATAAAATATCCAATGTCAATTAGCTCAACAATTATCAACATGTATGTGTGATAAAGTACTAACCAATTTTAGACCTGATGAACATGTCTCACCAAAAAAATATGCTTTGGGACAGAAGACTTAGTGTCATTTGTAGCGATCAGAGCCATAGGTTGAACATGAACCTGGGTCACATGCTCTACTGGACTAGACTTGGGATACATTCACCAAATAGTAAAATGGTTAAAGACATCATTCATGTGCATACACAATAGAAATGAAGTGTACATGTACAAATATTGAAGTAGATACTTCTGCATGGCTTGTTCCCATTGTACATGCAACCTAAACATCAACATCAACAACCCCGCTAATGTCTGACATGGAGCACTCTCTATCCTGATGTTGTAAACATGCGAAAAAAAAACATTAATAAAACAAGTTGTGGAGTGAATTGAAATCTAACCAACAACTATCATCGAAGGCTATGTAAATTATACCATGGAATCAGTAGGTCCACCCACTCTTTTTACAGAAGAAGGCCATCTAATGTAGACAAGACCCTTCTCTACATTTGGATTGTGGGGAGAGCCAAACCAAAGCGGTGGTGGATTGAGTTGCATTAATGCCTACAATCATAGAGTGTTTTCATAGTTAGACATGGACATGAATATATGAAATAAGATGTATTTAAAAACTAACATGTTGTAATACTTACCTCTTCTTGGGACATATATCCCACATGGTGATGGGAGGGATCACTACTACCAAATTCTTTCCCCTCTATAGATCTAGATAAAAAGGTCTGCAATTTTAAAGATTATCAATGTTAGCAATCTATAAAGGAGTACACTAAGAAAAAATAATTTGATCAAGATTAAGTCATTAACCATGTACTTACATTCGTAAAAAAATCATACAAGCCCGTTGTGGGGAATTCGCTTAGATCAATGTCTCTCGCATCCTGTTGAGAATCCATTTCCTGCAAATTCAAAAATTATAGATATTATATGATCTAAGAAATTAATCAACTAAAATGTATTAATGAAATTACATGTACTAACAAAATGACATGTTGAAAATATGACCTCGGTGTTGGTTGTTTCCGCCTCAGATACAGAAACACTAGGTACACTACCACTTGCTGCAGAGGCATCAAGATTCTGAAAGATTGAAAATTTTATATATTGACAATATTTTAATCTGTACAATATGGAAAAAACTAATTTCAATGGCAAAATGATGTTTTAACTATATCCTTACCTGACCAGAAATCATCGTGGAGGTGCCATGTGTTGGTCCATGACCATAGCAGGATTGGACACACGCCATGCACACATGTGGCTCAATTTGTGGCTCATGTGATGTCATTATATCTCCACTAGTGGATGGTCCTTTGCCACTGGAAACTGGTGGCTATACCCCACCAAAGGAAGAGGTCCCTTCCTGGTCAATAGTTGTATTTTCGGGTACAATGACTTGAACTAGCATTAGAAATGCCTCCTGTGTATGGGGTATCATCATATGTGCAGGAGGGACGTCTGGCCTGATTAGTTTGCTACAAGGTGGAGGTATCAGTTGATTGGAATATCTATGCCTAGCATTGGGACGAATTTGGGGCATCCCCATACTAGCGCCCTGGAACCACAAGATATCGAAATAGTTGACATGTTTACCCATCACAAACTCAACATAAATTTTTCGAAGGAAGTATAGTGGTACTTCCCTGTTGTTGTGTGGGGGAATTTCAAATACCATATAGCATCGATCCATCCAGTTATCTCTGATTGGTGGATAAACACACCACTCAATTGAAATATGTGCTCTAGTAGTCTCTAGAATGGCATTTGTCCCAGACACTCTAAAAAGTGAATATATTAAATCTTTATCTATTTCTACTTTCTTCACCTCATTGTAACTCAATCCATTGGCATATTCTTGTCATGTTCTTTCATTGTACGATGTTGTGTTGTACAAAGCATCGTTTGAGCGACTGATAGTATCCACAATAGCATCTAGTGATGCTCCCAATGAGTGGCGGAGTTCATTTGCACCCCTCCAAGCTGTACCGATCTCTGTCAAATTAGCGATCTCTCTCAATATCTCTAGATTCTGATCCATAATAGCCACTGCAATCATAAATACAAAAATAAATATCATTAGAAAAATGCATCTGGTATAATGACATCTCTAAGCAATGGAAAATGTAAAACTAGTGTACAACAAATAACAACATGAACTGTTTATAATTTAAAACTTAAAATTGAACAAATTATACACTAAAGACTAAGCATTTAAAAATTTTCCATCTTAAATTCATGTCGTATTTGTGTATTAATTTCAGTTGCCAGATACATACATTAAATGTCCTAAGTGTATATGTTGATTGGGAATCTTCTCTACCTTATTTTTAGGTTTGGATTATGAAGTTTCATCAAAACTGTAGGGTGTTGAATAATTCCCTTGGAGGACCATCTCTGAGATTCTGTGTATAGGAAAGGGCTAGAGCCTACAGTAGGGGGCGCATGGTGATGTTGATGAATAAAATCCCAATATAGGCAATGTTTTATATATGTAATTATTTGTTGTGTCGTGAAGTGTTTTGGACTCTATAGACCATTTAGCATCTTTGTTTATATGTAATTTGGGGCATATATGGATTTCACCTGATGTTATTTTAGTTGTATGCACTCTTTCTAAACACACATGAGAAACTTTGGATATTTTTTATAGTGGTTTGGGATCTAGAATTCAATAGAATTAACAGTTTTCATTATTTTAGGATTGCAAGGTTTCCACTAGATTCTATCATGTAAGATATTATTGTCACATACCCAAGTTCTAGACATTTTATGTTATTGAGAAAACATTATGTTTTATTTTTATTGTAAAGTTTTATGACTATTGACCAAGTAAGGTCATGGATGACTGTAATTAATTACTTTGAATATTTTATTATAAATAAATAAAAGTGGAGACAAACATCCAAAGGAGATTGTTGAATAAGTGTTCACTAACCCACTAGGGGGAATGGACTGTGGTTCAGAGCAAACTGACACTTGGAAGCATCCTCAACTCACTTCTAACTGTTGCAGGGGGAAACTTCCCTACTTTTATGGTCATGTTCCCCAATAAAGTGGAACTGAGCAGGTGGCTCATTTACTAAAATAAACTGACCAAAAGACCTAGGCATGCAATTTATCTACCCATTGAATTCAGTAGGAGGTTGTTCAGTCTTATTTTGTGATAATTTATGAGCACAAGAGATTTGATGAGGGGAAATTTAGAAGTGTTTGAGTGAAATAAGACTACATTCTGAACTAGTGCAGCCACATTGTTGAGTTCAATATTGCTAAAGGAAGGAAGTGCTAATGCTAAGTACTCCTGCTGAGTTGCAAGGGAATTTATTCCATTAATACACACAGCATCTTCGTCCTAGTAATTCAGTGAACAGGCTCGGGGGTCCTAAGGTAAGTAACTTGGTTGTCTTCAGGAGTTGGTTGGGTGGAACGGGTTCCTTTGGCTATTTGTTTCTTCTACAAGTTACCAGGATTATTTTGTGTTATCTTATTTTACTTCTGTCAAAATTATTAGTACAAATATGATGTCATTATGTTATTAGTTTCCATTTCATCATTAGATACTCTAGACTGTCAATAAATGTTTTCTTTCTGCAATTTATCTATTCTGAAGAATTTAACAGCTGTAGATTTATTTGATAAATGATTAATTAATATTTATTTAAAGAATGATAGAAATTCATTCTTCCCTGCATTTTTCCACACATTGTTTAAATGTCGTTCTCTAGTACAGGGAAGGGTGTTTAAAATAAGATCAGAATGATGTCACAAATAAGTAGGCTTGATGACTTATTTCCATAGAAATTTGTAGTATTGCAGCACTATATTATTGTGTCAGTTCAATAGACATTTTAGATTTTAAAATAGAAAATACAAATATTCCAAATATTTCATCGTTTGTTCTAACACTAAAATCCTATCTTTGTTTATACCAGCATATTATTTTAAGTATTTTTCCTTTCAAACAATAGTAGAAATAGACCTTTAAACCAAATACTTTATGTATAGATTCTTTTATCAAACTCTCTATACAATTACTAACAGGCTTCTCGTATCACTTTTCTATATCATGGAAACATATCTAAGATAGGCTAAACATTATGATAATATCAACAATGAATCCTTACAAATAAACTTAAGTATTAATATTACAGCAAAGAATAGTAATCTTACAATTGAAAACAGAAGTAGACATTATTAATTTACATCATCAATATATGTCGAATATAAATCTAAATATAGTTACAAGATATTATTATCTACTTCAAAAAAACTACGAGGTCTCGTAGGGTTCAAACCCTAAGTTTAAAATCCTCTTAATCCTTTTAGTTTTCAATCCTTTTGTATCATTAAAACAAATGAATGTTCTGAGAACAGGGTTTGAAACCCTTCATAGTTTGCATTTACACAAAAATGTATACTTAGCATTTCAACCATGACAGGGTCACAACCAGCTTACGGCTAGGATGGTCGAACAAAACCTTAGTAGTTAAATGCAGCAACAGGCCAAGCTCTACTTTCTTAGAACAATAGTTTCAAGGTAACCTGGAAGTGCCGAAGGCATACTTCTAGTTGTTCATTAACTTCACTTTTGCAAACCAGGTTCGACATAAAGCTTGCCATCCTTTTATTTTTCGAAATAACCAAAATCATAGCCTAGACGAAGGTTCAAAACTCACAATATTTCATCCACTCTTATGGAAAACAAGTTTAATTAAAACAAATAGTTAACACAGACTATTTATTTTTTAAACCGTATTCCATTAAGACATCGAAACTAAAAGCTTCTTTAGGAAAGTGCAAACAGTAATCGAAAAATAACTTTTTAAAATGTTGTGAGCTCAATGCTCAAGGGTCAAATCCCTCATACACACAAGCCTGATGGCTTCAAAGTTGATATACAAATAACTGCAACAACCATGTTTACACCTTCACATAT
Organism: Larix kaempferi; assembly: GCA_027924585.1. Lineage (NCBI taxonomy): Eukaryota > Viridiplantae > Streptophyta > Pinopsida > Pinales > Pinaceae > Larix > Larix kaempferi. Next base: position 8,681,272 of record BSBM01000797.1, on the reverse strand, counting down.
CGGCAGAGCTAAAATAAACAAAACCTTCGAAACTGATGGAAATCCCCTGATGGATGTCTCTGAGGCTTACCCAAACTTTGAGCACCCATTCCTTTTCGGGCCAAACCCAACATTTGACGAAGGTAGGACCTGCCAGGGTTGCAAGCACAATAACTGGTTAAACACGGGAAAATGAAACAAAGAAAATAGAAGACAGTATCAATAAACTTTCTACAGAAGGTGTATTTGTTTTGAATACTTCACCTGTAGTGATTGGAGCAAGGATAGATTGCTAACGTTGAAGCACACATGAAACTGCAAACTCCATCAATGCCTACAGTACAAAGAAGGATACACCATCGATACTCCAAGTAGAGTAACACCTGTACACACTGTGAATTTATTCTTAGAAGTCTAGTTTTAGCAAGGTTGAGGCATCGAAACCCCTGGAGGCACTTTCAAACCTGTTTACAATCCTTGAATGATATGGATCCGGTCGGCCTCACCCTAGCACTTCGCATAATGGACTAAGTGGTGAGGAGTTTTGGCATATCAATGCAGTTAGGGTTAAACCCTTAATCCCAGTATTACTTTGGAAATCGACGGTGTAGATCCTTCCACCAAAGAAAAGCCTGCATACGATCACCAACTTCATTAACGAGCATTTAAAACCTCAACCATCAAAGCTCGGTGTCATGCCAGCACTTAATCCACTTATTCAAAACCCAGCACAATTGAACAGTTAAGGTTTCACGTAACATAGGTTGTCACCATGGTCCTTGGTTTCATGCATGTGAAGTTCAACAAGAGCTTCCAGTAAGCATTCCACTTAAACGTAGTTAATGAACCATTAATACAAGCATTGGTCCAAGAGTATGCTAGCACATAACTACTATCACATTATTACTATAGGTCAAACATTCATTCAACGAGCATATAGTTATGCATATAGCTCCCAATAATTTAGTCCATGCATAAATTTCCAAATCAATAGTGAAGCCCATAGCTATCGGGCTTATGGTTATGTAAAATATTAAGAATATACATATATTTGCATATCATACCTTTAACCTATTGCATATAGTTTTCATACCTTCGGTTAGGAGATTAAATATATCGCTTATACATAGAATTCATACATATAGTTCGTGCAATGGGTTTATTTTGTATAGTTAATACAAAATCACTGCATATAGTCTATGCATATAAGGGTAAATTTTATGGAGCATATGTATTTCTAGGATAATTAAAATGTATTACCAATGCATTCTTATAGTTTAAAGAAAATATAGATAATGTAATGCTTTGAATATTCCTTAGTCAAGCTAATAGTAAGTATTGGAAATATATGTACATCGTTATAGTTTCCAATAGAGTAGGTCTTAATGGAATGAACATAGTTCAACGATTATTTCAATAGTTGAACAAAGAATACAGATTTAATCAATCCAAAGACATTAAATACCTAAGAAGCTTGCAGAACAGAAAATTACTCTAAAACTCCCGTACGTAAATCCTGGAGACTAACTATGTACAACAACTATTATATGGTTACGTTTTTATGTGTGGATTGAAATGTTTTGTCTTACCTGTATCTCTGCATTAGAATTCAGGAGCTTTAGCTAGTAATAGCTAAGTAAGCCTTGGGGCTATTCAAGGACCCCTTCTTTTCATCAAGATGGACATATAGCCTCTAGAAAACAAAATGAATAATATAAGACAAAAGTGACATTGTGCATATAGACAATTAAGTTAAACATCCGACGTTGACTTGACGATAAAAGACTTACAAATTTTAAACGCTAATTAAATTAACAACTATTAAGACATCTGATGTGCAATTCATAAGTAATCTAACTCTTAGTAACTAAGGTTGAATCTTATGAGTTGTTATCGATAAGTACGCTGTTTAAAGTTTAGTTGTGTTGAAGTTAACATTTTAGCTTAGCGATACAAGCATTTATTGCTACTTAAAAATTTTAAATCTTAGTGAATTTTTTGGGATGTTACTTGTGGTATCAGAGCGCAAGTTCAAATACTAGGCCTAAAGTGGCTCATGCGTGCAAATGAAAATCTATAACAGAATTACAAATTACTGATTTAATTTATTTTGTTTTCAGTTTAAGCATTTTATAATTTGAGTCTGCAGGTATGGAAGGACCAATAGAGTCGGTTGAGGACAAGTCCCTTAATAACGAACATCTTAATAATGAACGAGGACACATAAATTCAGAAAATTTATTTGTCGAATTGAATGATAATTCATCTAAATTATTAAGGACTGTAAAATATTTAAAAATTGAAATAAAAATAGTTAAGGAAGAAAACGAACGAATCCTGAAAGCTCAAGAGGAGCTGAATCACATCCTACTGAATAATATTCATAAAAATGATCAAGATAACGAAACAACAAATAATGTTGAATCTGAAACAATGTCCTATCAACGTAAGGATAAAAAGATAAAATTAACTGATTATGACAGCATTTCATCTTCTGAATTTGATGCAAGGGCATACATGAAAAAGCATAAGTACTCTAGTGATAGTAGTGACAATGATTGCTACAATAAGAAAAAGAAGTATAGGCCCTACAAAGAAATTTCTGGCGAGTTTAAAAAGATCAAACCTCTAACTTTTAATGGAGAAACAAAAAAGATTGAGACAGCTGAAGCATGGTTGTCCGGAATGAATAAGTATTTCCAGATTTATAATTACTCAAGTCATCTGAAGACTAAAATGACAATTTATAATTTAACTGGAAAAGCAGACATCTGGTGGCAAGATCTGAAAAGAGTTAAAGGTTTAAAAGAGAAAAGTGTAAATTGGAGTAATTTTAAGAAATATTTTAAAAGAAAATTTCTGTGAGAACAGTATTATGAGGAACGAGCTAAGGATTTTTATGAGTTAAAGCTAGGTTCCATGGATATGAGAGAGTTGTGCAGCAAATCTTTGAATTTATTAAGGTATGTGCCTTATTTTGTTGAAGAAAAGCCTAAGGTACAGAGGTTTCTGAGTTGCTTGCCCTCTCACATAAAGGACGGAATTGAATATGATAGTCCTTGAACTCTTGAAGAGGCCATGAGAAAGGCGAACATCTGTTATGAACATAATAAGAGAAGAGAAGGCATACCAAGATGGAAAGCAAAAAGGCCTAACAACTTTGAGCAAAGGAAGAAGCAGTTTTCTTTTAATCGTAATTTTGGGAATAATAATTCACGTAACTACTCTAACAGAAAGTTTCCAGGAAATAATGCAGCAAGTAATACACAGTCAAAATTTATAGCTGCAAGGAAAAGTGAACCACCTAAAAACTTTGTTAAAATTAATGAACAGAAATAACCTATTAAGTCTTGGGAATGTCAGGGACCTCACTATGCATCGAATTGTCCACTCATAAAGAAGCTTGTCAACAACATACACACTATACAAGAGGAGGATATTGTTGGTGAGTTAGAAAGGGAGATGCCCAGGATAAATGTAGCTTTGGAGAATAGGCAAGCAGATCATCAAACTTCTATGGTTAAAGTGGAAGGTATGTTAAAAGATAAACCTGTTTCTATTTTGATTGATCCAGGGGAAAGTCTTAGCTATATTTCACCTGATTTAGTTAAATGTTGCAATCTGAAAGTAGATAAGTTTGATAAATCATGGTTGGTTCAATTAGCTACTAGCACGAAAAGAAAACTAACTAATTATGTAAAAGAATGTGAATTGCTGATGAATCAGTTTAGAACTCATGTTAAACTAAATGTGTTACCTTTAGGATCTTATGATGTTCTGATTGGAATAGATTGGTTAGAAAAGCATAGAGTTGTATTAAATTGCTTTGAAAAGACTTTTACTTGTTTAAATGATGCATTCGAAACTGTAACGGTAAAAGGGATTCCTAAAAAGATATCTGTTAGGCAAATTTCTACATTACAAGTTAAGAAAGCTGTTCGAAAGGGGTGTAAGTTGTTTGTTGTAAACGTAATTAATAATGAACAGTACACTAATGAAGATAAGTTAAAGCTGGAAGATATACCCGTTGTTAAGGAATTTTCTGATGTATTCCAGGAAGAAGTTCCAGGACTACCTCCAAAAAGGGAACTCGATTTCACAATCGAGTTAGTACCAGGAGCAGTACCAAACTCAAAGGCTCCTTACAGAATGAATATTCTCGATCTTAATGAACTTAAGTCACAGCTTAACGAATTGATTGATAAAAATTATATAAGACCCAGTGTGTCTCCATGGGGAGCACCTAGAATTTTTGTTAAAAAGAAAGACGGAACTATGCGTTTATGCATAGACTATCGTCAGCTAAATAAGATGACTATAAAGAACTGATATCCTTTGCCCCGCATTGATGATCTGTTTGATCAGCTGCACGGTGCAACGATATTCTCTAAGATAGATTTAAGGTGGGGGTATTATCAAGTTAGGATTAAAGATGAGAACATCTTTAAGACTGCGTTCAGAACTCGCTATGGACACTACGAGTTCGTGGTTATGCCCTTCGGGTTGACCAATGCTCCAACAGTCTTCATGTGTTTAATGAACAACGTATTACATAAGTACTTGGATAAATTTGTAGTATTATTTATTGCTGATATTCTAATTTATTCTAAGACGAAAGACGAACATGACGAACATTTAAAGATAATTATACAAGTGTTAAGGGAACACTAACTTTACACTAAGTTCAGCAAATGTGATTTTTATAAAGATAAAATACATTACCTAGGGCATGTAATATCCAAGGATGGGATTGCAGTAGACCCAGACAAGATAAAAGCAATTAATGAATGGCCTACCCTAAAAGACGTAACTGGTGTACGATCTTTAGGAGAATTACAGGTTACTATCGTAAGTTTATCGAGGGAATTTCTAGGATAGCAAATCCTATAACATCTTTACAAAAGAAAGGTAAAAAAATTGTATGGGATCAAAGATGTGAAGAAATCTTTAAGAAACTAAAAGAGTTATTAACAACAACACCTATTCTAAAAATTGTTGATCCCAACAAAGATTTCATAGTATGCACGGATGCATGCAATGATGGACTTGGCAGGTCTTAACACAAGAAGGTCACGTGATTGCATATGATTCTAGAAAGATAAAGATTCATGAGAAGAATGATTCAACTTATGACCTTGAGTTAGCTGTTGTAATACATGCATTGAAAATGTGGCGACATCATTTAATTGGATGAAAATTTATCTTAATGATTGATAATAAAGGATTAAAATACTTGTTGGATCAACCGAATCTGAACGTAAGGCAAGCTAGGTGGCTAGCTTTCCTTAGCGAGTACGATTTCAAGATTCAGCACATTAAGGGAAAGGAAAATAAGGTTGTTGATGCATTAAGAATAAATGCAAAAGTAAATTTTATTTCAGCAATCAGCGCTTATAAAACTTGTTCGGGTACACAGGGTACTACCAAAGGACCGAATACCAAGAGCAACCACTTCACACAAATAGATTACAGATCAACACACCGATTTTTTGACGTGGTTTAAACCCTCTTGAGGGAAACAGTCCACGGCCCCGGCAAAATAGCTTCTACGGGACAATTTATTATGCAAAGAAAGAAAGTTACAAATGAGCTTCTCATAATCGATCAACTAAACAATGACCCTCCATGCTCTTTAAATAGATTTCATGGACCAATAGGGTGTTAAGCCACGGATCAAGGTTAGGTTTGATCTAAGAGAAGTTGAGCCGTCGGATCACTCTATGTTGGGAACATATCGTGACCGTCGGATTAAGTATTTACAAATGCATACTAATACATACTAAAGAAACACACTATCCCTAACAGATATATTACACAAGTTGATCTTAACTAACTCCTAAGTGTCTAAATATCCTAACATCCCCCCTTAAGAACAACTTGGGATAGGATTGAAGGATTTACAAAAGTGACACTATAAGGAGAAGGAAGGAGGCATTAGAGCCTATCCCCCCTTAATGACAAGTTCTTGAACTCCTAACATAGATCGAAGTTTAGAAAACTTCGCTTCCGTAAGAGACTTGGTGAAGATGTCTGCAACTTGATCATCTGTAGGGCAAAAGAGCACTTCAAGAACACGATCATGAACAAGATTTCTGATGAAGTGCATATGTAGCTCAATGTGTTTGCTGTGTTGATGTAGAACTAGATCTTTGGCAATCTTGATGGCACTTTGATTGTCGCACCAAAGTGGAGTAGGCTACTACTGCTCGAATCCAAACTCTGAAAGGATCTGTCGAAGCCATAAAGATTCCTGATTGGCATTAACTACTGCTCGATATTCTGCCTTTGCTAAAGAAAGAGAAAGAGCTTGTTGTTTCTTACAAGCCCAAGTAATAGGTCCAGATCCTAGACTGAAAACATAACCTGCAGTAGACTTTCGATCATCAGGATCGTCGAACCAATCTGAATCAGTGAAACCAAGCAACAAAGGTTTCCCCCCTGTATTGTAATGAATCCCAAACTGATCTGTACCTCAAATATATCAAAGTATTCTTTTAGCTGCTTTCCAGTGACTTTCATGAGGTGTCTGCATATAACGGGCAACACGACCAACGACAAAGGAAAGGTTAGGATGGGAATGAGTCAAGTATAAGAGACTACCAACAAGTTGATGATACAAGGTGGCATCGACATCAGGTGAAGTACAAGTGGTAGAAAGTTTGAGTCCAGACTGGAAGGGAGAAGGGGCTGGTGTACAATCTTCCATGTGAAAGTGACGAAGAAGGTCACAAGCATACTTAGACTGAGAAAGAAAGATTCCTTCTTTGGTTTGCAGGACTTGGAGACCAAGAAAATAATGCAAATGTCCTAAGTCTGACATTTCAAAATTTTGTTTAAGACTGGATTTCACATGGGTTATAAGCTTAGGGTCACTACCAGTAAGAATAAGGTCATCAACATTTAGAACAACTATGATGAGATGGTTTCCTACTTTCCTGGTATAGACATTGGGGTCAGAATAGCATCTAGAAAAACCAGTGTCAAGGAGAAAGTTATCCATTTTGGCATACCAAGCTCTAGGAGCTTGCTTAAGGCCATATAAGGTTTTATTAAGGCAACAAACGAGGCTAGAGTTATTCTGAACATAGCCAGGAGGTTGTTCCATGTAAATTTCCTCATGTAAATCACCATGTAAGAAGGCAGACTTGACATCCATTTGATGGACTTCCCAATTGTGTAAGGCTGCAAGGGAAAGAACAAGGAGGATGGAGTTCATTTTTGTGACGGGAGCAAATGTTTCATTGTAGTCAATCCCTTCAACTTCGGAAAAACCTTTGGCAACTAACCTTTCCTTAAGTCTTTCAACACTTCCATCTGATGCATACTTAGTTCTGTATACCCATTTACATCTGACAAGTTTCCTTCCTTTTGGAAGAGGTACAAGATCCCAAGTATCGTTCGCCATTAAGGAACGATATTCTTCATCCATGGTTGCATCCCAATCTGGATTCCCTGAAGCTTTTCCAAAATTTTATGGATCATGATTCTCGAAAACTTGAGCCAAAAGAGAAGAGGCTCGCTGAAATTGAGAACATGTTCGACGTTGATCTCTAGGATCACTGGCAAGATCACCAGCTGCTTCACATGTTGAACGGACCCATCGAGGAAGCACTTGTGCTGGTGCAACTAGAGGAACATGAGCAGGCGGAGGTGGATTTTCATCCTCACTGTCATCATCAGAAACTGGAGTTGGAAACCTGTTAAGGAAGTTGGAAGAAGAAGAGGAAGGCACAAATGCCGAATCAAGCTCGCAAGCCAAAGATGGCACAATCACTGAGTTAGGCTCGCAGGCCAAGGGATTTTCATCAAATTTAACATCTCTTCTAATGATTATATCATGAGAATGTGGTTGAACAAGTCTATAACCTTTTACATCTTCAGAATATCCAGCAAATATGCACTTTTCACTTTTAGGCTGCAATGCTTTTCGTTTTTCATCCGGAATGTGAACCCATGCTTCACTGCCAAACACACGGAAGTGACTTACATCAGGTTTAGTTTTACTCCATGGTTCTTCCGGTGTTATATCTTGTAATGCTTTAGTGGGGGTGTGATTAACTATGTACTTTGCACAATTAATGGCTTCAGCCCAAAATTGAAGACTTAGTCCCTTAGATTGGATCATACAATTAGCCATTTATTTTAAAGTGCGGTTCTTCCACTCAGCTACACCATTTTGTTGTGGTGTATATGGAACAGTGTGCTGTTGTTGGATACCTTGTTTAGTGCAAAAAGTAGTGAACTTATTGTTAACATATTCTCCTCCATTGTCAGATCTTAACTGAATAATTTGATGACCAGATTGTTTGTCCACAAGGGCCCTATAGGCCAAGAACATGTTAAATACTTTGCTCTTAAGTTTTAGGAAATAAACCAAAGTGCGTGTGGTGTAATCATCAATGAAAGTTAAGAAATATTTGAAACCAGAAAAGGAAGCAGATGGAAGAAGACAACACAAGTCACTATGCACAAGCTCCAAGGGAACCGAGGCATGCCAAGAGGCACGTTTGTAAAAACTGTCCCGATGATGTTTTCCAAGTACACAACCGGAGCAAACACCATCCTTGCAAGATACCATCGGAAGACCTATCACCATATTTTCTTTACATAGTTGTTGCAATGAGCGATAATTTAAGTGACCAAATCGCTCATGCCAAAGTTTGCTCAAGTTATCACTATGAGCAACAAAAACTGAAGGGAAAGGTGATGACCCAAAGTTGTTAAACTTGTACAACCTGGTAATATCATCAACAATTCCGGTAGCTAGGACCTATTGAGGATCTTTAAAATCCTTGATTACAACTTGGTGAGGTGTAAAGGTCATAGTTTTACCTTCACCAGAATAAGTGATTTGATAGACTGATAACAAATTGCAGAAAATTCTTGGAACACATAGGACATCACTAAAATGACCATTATTTACTGGAACTATTCCAACTCCTACAACACTTAGAGATCTATTATCACCAACAAATATTTGTTTGGTGTTACATTCATGCATAGTAGAAAAGATGGCTTGATCCTTAGCCATATGATAAAATGCTCCAGAATCAATGAGCCATTCATTTGAAGTAGAATAAGAAGATGCATTATAAGAATAACCAGAAGCACAAAGTGCATGTCCATGAGAGGCAGATTGTGAAGACGAATCTAGGCTGATGTGGTGCTTCTTCATTGCTGCTTCCAAGGCTGCCATCTTCTTGAAACACTTAGATTCATCATGATTATCTTTCCCGCAATAGTTGCAATGATGCTCAGTCTTCTTGCCTTTTGGCTTGGATCCTTTGTCATTTTTTAAAGAAGGAGCTGACTGAGAGGGTTTTGGACCCTTGTTTGACTTATTATTGCGAAAATTTTGTTTCTTGAGAGGCTTGGACTTTTCTTTCTATTGGGACAATAAGGCTTTCCCAGATGTATCTGCATTGTTGATTATTCCAAGATGAATGAGTTTATCTTGTTCTCTAATCAAGGAATCACAAAAGGATTCAAGACTAGGCTCTTGATAGCTAGCTGCATTCAAGGATGCTTTCATGGAGTAAAATGTAGATACAAAAATAGAATATGCAGGTCCAAGTTTGGAAAGAATATGATAAATGCATTGTTTGTCTTCCCTCTCAATCTTACATTCTACACATAAGAGTTTAAGAGTTATGTACTTAGATAAATAATCTTGAATGCATGAAAAGTCACTTGGATTTAAAGAAATCAACTCATTTTTGAGTTGGTGACCTCAAATTTCATTGTGTTTACCAAACACAGATTCCAACTTGTCCCAAGCAGCATTAGGTTCATCAATTTCAGTTATGTGGAATCGCAAATCAGTAGATATTGACATCCCAATCAATCCATGAGCTTCATCACATCTATTCGACCATTTTATTTTTTTATCATCATCAGTGGGTTCTTTTTCTTTCCCTGAGGTAATTCTGAAAAGTCCCCTACTTCGTAGAACATCCTCCATACGAGATTTCCATGAGAAATAGTTGGAACTGTTAAGTAGAATATCACAAGTAGCGGCCATATTTGTAAATTAATGGCTATAAAAGCAGAAACCAATAGTCTGGATGTGAAGAGCTCAAAAAAATAGGCGGTTTAAAAAAAAAACGGCACTGAAAACTGACTCTGTATGATGAAGTTATGTTTGAACAAAGAAACTGTTTAAGATGTCCCCAATAGTGACGTGGCAGCTAGAGAATGTCCGGCAAAAAAAGAACCCCCCTCTTCCCAAGATGAACCTTTTGACAATCACTTTACAAGAAAGTTGCTTTAAGTGAACCACTTTTGTAAAATAAGTGATTTCACTTTTACAATGATATTACTTTTAAATAGTGCAACAATAAAAAAAACTTAAGTGACTCACTTGTATTTTTATTTTTTATTATTTAAGTGAGATGCACTTTTACAATAAAATAACTTGAAAATAGAAATTGCATGCACTTTTTCTCTTAAAAGTAACTTCCGAAGACTTGAACTCAAGACCTATTAAGGAATAAAGCAACTTTGAACCAAGTGAGCTAGATTAAAAGGTATGTAAAATATGGGAATGAGGAAGGGGGCCTTTTTTTTTTTTTTTTTTTACTCTTCTTGCTCGGTTTGCATGCTTGCCTTTTTTCCTGCAAAACAAACCACAAATCAAAACAAAAAAACCTTTTCCACACTTTTGGATTTAGATCTTGTTAGCTTGCCCGGAAAGTCTACGTTTTCTCTCTGTTTCTGATTTGCTGAGATCGCGCAAAGTGCACGGCAAATAGCATACGCAGCCAAGAAAAATCATTTCCCTTTCTGTTTCTAATTTGTCGAGATCGCTCAAGGTGCACGGCAAAGAGCATACGCAGATGGGAAAGAAAAAATCCAAACCCAAAAAAAAATCTAACAATAAAAAATGATGAAATATGAGATTTTTTCCTTTTAAAAAAAGAAAATAAAAAAATGCGTCACTGTAACATTATACCTTCAGTTCTTATGAAATACGTGTTTCTGGAGTAACCGAGAACCGTTTTCGATCAACCGAAAACTATTTCCGAATGGAAACAATGCTCCGGACGCAATGGAACACCTCCCATAGCCCATAAATGCACAAAAATTCCATAACTAGACACCCTTTCGAGTTTCGGCAACAGCAGTTCAAGATATAGATCATAACCGGAAGCAGCACTTCATAAAAGCTCTGATACCATGTTCGGGTACACAAGGTACTACCAAAGGACCGAACACCAAGAGAAACCACTTCACACAAACAGATCACAGATCAACACACCGATGTTTTGACGTGGTTTAAAACCTCTTGAGGGAAACACTCCACGGCCCCGGCCAAATAGCTTCTGCGGCACAATTTATTATGCAAAGAGAGAAACTTACAAATGAGCTTCTCATAATCGATCAACTAAACAATGACACTCCATGCTCTTTAAATAGAGATCATGGACCAATCGGGTGTTAAGCCATGGATCAAGGTTAGGTTTGATCTAAGAGAAGTTGAGTCGTCAGATCACTCTATGTCGGGAACATATCGTGACTGTCGGATTAAGTATTTACAAATGCATACTAATGCATACTAAAGAAACACACTATCCCTAACGGATATATTACACAAGTTGATCTTAACTAACTCCTAAGTGTCTAAATATCCTAACAAAACTGATCTAGAAAATCAGATTAAGGAAAGAATCAGAATGGATGAAAAATATCAGAATTTACTAAATAAAATTGCTGAAGATACTGCTGAAAATTCTATAACAGATTTCTGAATTGATGAAAGAGGGTTACTGCTGTATAAAAATAGACTTTATGTGCCTAATGTTGTTGAAATTAAATTGTTGATTTTAAATGAATTGCATACAAGTTCATACTCAGCACATCCTGGTTACTAGAAAATGATAACCATGCTGAGAAAAGATTATTTTTGGCCATGTATGAAAAGTGAAGTAGCTGAATATATTGCTAGGTGTATAGAGTGTCAGCAGGTAAAGGCTGAACACCGACACCCAACTGGTTTGTTGTAGCCACTACCTATTCCAGATTGGAAGTGGGACATAATTAGTATTGATTTTATTGTTGGTTTACCTAAAAATCAGAAATAGAATGATTCCATAATGGTAGTTGTGGATAAGCTCAGCAAAGCAAACCACTTCATACCTGTTAAGACAAGTTACAAAGTTGCTAACACTGCTGAAATTTTCATGAAATAAATTTTTCATTTCCATGGCATTCCGAAAGTTATAATTTTTTATAGAGACTCGAAGTTTACAGGAAATTTCTAGAAATCTTTATTTAAAGGTTTAGATACTACTTTAAATTTTAGTACGTCATTTCACCCACAAATAGATGGGCAGACTGAAAGAGTTAATCAAATTCTTGAGGACATGCTAAGATTGTATGTTAGAGATCAGCCAGGTAAATGGGAGGATTACTTACATCTTGCTGAATTTGCTTATAATAACCATTACCAGGCTTCTGCAAAGCTTAGTCCCTTTGAAATTTTATATGGCAACAAATGTAATGCTCCTATCTCTTGGAGTAATCTAGTTGACAGGATAATGCTAGGACTTGATTTGTTAAGAGAAATGGAACTAACTGTGAAACAGGTTCAAGGCAATTTGAAAATTGCACAAGATAGATGGAAAAGTCAGGCAGATCTAAAAAGAACTTAGAAAGAGTTTCAAGTTGGTGAACATGTGTTCCTTAAGGTAAAACCTAAAAAGAGTTCCCTAAGATTGGGAAGCTATGCTAAATTAGCACGAAGGTATTGTGGACCTTTTTAAATCTTGTCCAGGATAGGACCAGTGGCATATGAATTGGCATTGCCACCAGATCTTAAAGTACATAGTGTATTTCACATCTCTCTTTTGAAAAAGTATGTGCATGATGCTACTAATGTGATTAATTGGAATGATGTACAGGTGGAACAAGAAGGAGATTTTCTCGTGGAATTGGACTGTATCCTCGACAAGAGAAAAATTTTGCTTCGTAATCGTACCATTGGACAAGTTAAGGTGCAGTGGAAGCACCTTAGTCTGGCCGAAGCTACGTGGGAATTGGAAAGTAATATGCGGGTGGCATATCCAATGTTGTTCCAGGAGGAACAAGAGGATGATGAATAAAGAAACATCGAGGATGATGTTGAACTTAAGAGGGGGTGTTTGTCACATACCCAAGTTCTAGACATTTTATGTTATTGAGAAAACATTACGTTTTATTTTTATTGTAAATTTTTATGACTATTGACCAAGTGGGGTCATGGATGACTGTAATTAATTACTTTGAATATTTTATTATAAATAAATAAAAGTGGAGACAAATATCCAAAGGAGATTGTTGAATGAGTGTTCACTAACCCACTAGGGGGAATGGACTGTGGTGGAGAGAAAACTGACACTTCGCAGCATCCTCAACTCACTTCTAACTGTTGCAGGGGGGAACTTCCCTACTTTTATGGTCATGTTCCCCAAGAAAGTGGAACTGAGCAGGTGGCTCATTTACTGAAACAAACTGACCAAAAGACCTAGGCATGATATTTATCTACCCATTGAATTCAGCAGGAGACTATTCAGTCTTACCTTGTGATAATTTCTGAGCACAAGAGATTTGATGAGGGGAAAGTTAGAAGTGTTTTAGTGAAATAAGACTGCATTCTGAACTAGTGCAGCCACATTGTTGAGTTCAATATTGCTAAAGGTAGGAAGTGCAGTTGCTAAGTACTACTACTGAGTTGCAAGGGAATTTTTTCCATTAATCCACACAGCATCTTCGTCCTAGTGGTTCAGTGAATAGGCTCGGGGGTCCTAAGGAAAGTAACTTGATTGTCTTCAGGAGTTGGTTGTGTGGAATGGGTTCCTTTGGTTGTTTGTTTCTTCTACAAGTTACCAAGTTTATTTTGTGTTATCTTATTTTACTTCTGTCAAAATTATTAGTACAGATATGATGTCATTATGTTATCAGTTTCAATTTCATCATTAGATATTCTAGACTGTCAATAAATTATTTCTTTCTGCAATTTATCTATTCTGAAGAATTTAACAGCTGTTAGATTTATTTGATAAATGATTAATTAATATTTATTTAAAGAATAATAGAAATTAATTATTCCCTGCATTTTTTCACACATTGTTTAAATGTCGTACTCTAGTACGGGGAAGGGTGTTTAAAATAAGATCAGAATAATGTCACAAATAAGTAGGCTTGATGACTTATTTCGATATAAATTTGTAGTATTGCAACACTGTATTATCGTCTCACTTCAATAGATATTTTAGATTTTAAAATGGAAAATACAAATATTCCAAATATTTCTTCATTTGTACTAACATTAAAATCCTATTTTTGTTTATACCAGCATATTATTTTAAGTACTTTTCCTTTCAAACAATAGTAGAAACAGACCTTTAAACCAAATACTTTATATATAGATTCTTTTATCAAAATCTCTATATAATTACTAACAGGCTTCTCATATCACTTTTCTATATCATGGAAACATATATAAGATAGGCTGATCATTATGATAATATCAACAATGAATCCTTACAAACAAACTTAAGTATTAATATTACAGCAGAGAATAGTAATCTTACAATCGCAAATAGTAGTAGACATTATTAATTTACATCATCAATATATGCCGAATACAACTCTAAATATACTTACAAGATATTATTATCTACTTCAAAAAAACTACGAGGTCTCTTAGAGTTCAAACCCTAAGTTTAAAATCCTCTTAACCCTTTTAGTTTTCAATCCTTTTGTATCATTAAAACAAATGAATGTTTTGAGAACAGGGTTCGAAACCCTTCATAGTTTACATTTACCCAAAATCATATACTTAGCATTTCAACCATGACAGGGTCACAGCCAGCTTACGGCTAGGATGGTCGAACAAAACCTCAGTAGTTAAACGCAACAACGGGCCGAGCCCTAGTTTCTTAGCACAATAGTTTCAACATAACCTGGAAGTGCCGAAGGTATACTTCTAGTTGTTCATTAACTTCACTTTTGCAATCCAAGTTCAACATAAAGCTTTCCATCCTTTTATTTTTCGAAATAACCGAAATCATAGCCTAGACGAAGGTTCAAAACTCACAATATTTCATCCAGTCTTATGGCAAACAAGTTGAATTAAAAAAAACAGTTAACACATACTATTTCTTTTATAAACCGTATTCCATTAAGACATCAAAACTAAAAGCTTCTTTAGCAAAGTGCAAACAGTAATCGAAAAGAACTTTTGAAAATGTTGTGAGCTCAATGCTCAAGGGGAAAATCCCTCATACACACAATCCTTACGGCTTCAAATTTGATATACAAATAACTGCAACAACCATGTTTACACTTTCACATCACGGCAGAGCTAAAACAAACAAAACCTTCGAAACTAATGGAAATCCCCTGATGGATGTCTCTGAGGGTTACCCGAACTTTGAGCACCCATTCCTTTTCGGGCCAAACCCAACACTTGACGAAGGTAGGACCTTCCAGTGTTGCAAGCACAATAATTGGTTAAACATGGGAAAATGAAACAAAGAAAATATAAGACAGTATCAATAAACTTTCTACAGAAGGTGTATTTGTTTTGAATACTTCACCTACAGTGACTGGAGCAAGTATAGATTGCTAACGTCGAAGCACACATGAAACTACAAACTCCATCAATGCCTATAGTACAAAGAAGGATACACCATCGAGACTCCAGGTAGAGTAAGACCTGTACACACTGTGAATTTATTCTGAGAACACTGGTTTTAGCAAGGTCGAGGCATCGAAACCCCTGGAGGCACTTTCAAACCTGTTTACAAACCCTGAATGATAGGGAGCCAGTCGGCCTCACCCTAACACTTTGCATAATGGACGAAGTGGTGAGGAGTTTCGGCATATCAATGCAGTTAGGGTTAAACCCTTAATCCCTAGATTACTTTGGAAATCGATGGTGTAGATCCTGCCACCAAATAAAATCCTGCATACGATCACCAACTTCATTAACAAGCATTTAAAACCTCAACCATCAAAGCTCGGTGTCATGCCAGCACTTAATCCACGTATTCAAAACCTAGCACAGTTCAGCAGTTAAGGTTTCACGTAACATAGGTTGCCACCATGGTCCTTGGTTTCATGCACGTGAAGTTCCACGAGAGCTGTCAGTAAGCATTCCACTTAAACCCATTTAATGAACCATTAATACAACCATTGGTTCAAGAGTATGCCAGCACATAACTAATATCACATTATTACTATAGGTCAAACATTCATTCAGCGAGCATATAGTTATGCATATAGGTCCCAATAATTTAGTTCATGCATAGTGAAGCCCATAGCTATCAGGCTTATGGTTATGTAAAATATTACGAATATACATATATTTGCATATCATACCTTTAACCTATTACATATAGTTTTCATACCTTCAATTAGGAGATTAAATATATCGCTCATACATAGAATTCATACATATAGTTCGTGCAGTGGGTTTATTTTATATAGTTAATACAAAATCATTGCATATAGTCTATGCATATAAGTGTAAATTTTATGGAGCATATGTATTTCTAGGATAATTAAAATGAATTACCAATGCATTCTTATAGTTTAAAGAAAATATAGATAATGTAATACTTTTAATCTTCCTTAGTCAAGCTAATAGTAAGTATTGGACATATTTCTACATCATTATAGTTTCCAATAGAGTAGGTCTTAATGGAATGAAAATAGTTCAACGATGATTTCTATAGTGGAACAAAGAATACAGAGTTAATCAATCCAAAGACATTAAATACCTGAGAAGCTTGTAGAACAGAAAATTACTCTAAAACTCTCATATGTAATTCTTGGAAACTAACTCTGTACATCAACTATTATCTGGTTACGTTTTCATGTGTGGATTGAAATGTTTTGTCTTACCTGTATCTTTGCATTAGAATTCAGGAGCATTAGCTAGTGATAGCTAAGTAATCCTTAGGGCTATTCAAGGACCCCTTCTTTTCATCAAGACGAACATATAGCCTGTAGAAAACAAAATGCATAATATAAGACAAAAGTGACATTGTGCATACAGACAATTAAGTTAAACATCTGACGTTGACTTGACGATAAAAGACTTACAACTTTTAAACGTTAATTAAATTAACAGCTGTTAAGACATCTGATGCAATTCATAAGTAATCTAACTCTTAGTAACTAAGGTGGAATGTTATGAGTTGTTATCGTTAAGTACACTGTTTAAAGTATAGTTGTGTTGAAGTTAACATTTTAGCTTAGCGATACAAGCATTTAATGCCACTTAAAAATTTTAAATGTTAGTGAATTTTTGGGGATGCTACAATTATGGGATTGACATGTAATCAAACACATCAATCTCCCTATGATTCTTGATGTTCGTAGATCCTATTGTTGAACTCCTCTTTCTCGACCCTAACCAAAATGCACCCTTCACTCAAGTGAAAACATTTATTAAACATGTGAAGCTTCTCTAGCCTATCTTAAAACTTGGATTAGGAAGTTTCATCAAAACTATAAGGTGTTTACTAATGTCCTTGGAGGACCAACTTCGATATTCTGGGTAGATGCAAGGACTAGAGCCTACACGAGGTAAACAGTGCTATTGATGATTAAAATCCCAATATTGGAAAGGATTTTGATATGTTATTATTTGTTGTGGCATGATTTTTTCTGGACTCTATAAGCCATTTAGTGTCTTTGTTTATGTATTTTGGGGAATTGTACTTCAATTTTTTTTAGTTGTAAGAAACCTTTTTATATACATGAGAATCTTTGGATATTTGTGAATATTGGTTTCGATTCACAAGGATGCTTGAAGGTATATATATGTATCTATTGAAATTGATTTGATTTTTATAAATGAATTGAGGTTTTATTTTTTGGGGGCATACACGTCGATGCCCAAGTGACAATATTAAATACACGTCCTCAGCTTTGATGATCCACCGGTCCATCAAATCCACATAGCCCAGCGGTTTCTCACATATCATCTTATTGTTTCATCCAAAATTTGTGAAAGTATATATATATCCTACTTAATACTAACTTTTCTTCATAACTGTTTTTTGAATTTAAGTTCAATTAAAATTAATAGTGTCTCAATATTTGAACCCACTATGGATATAAGAATAATCATCTAAACCGTCACATGAAATTGATCACATATATATTCTCTAAATATAATCTATTTAGTTCAATCTCCTTTAACTAATTTTTTCCATCCTTAAGATTAAACCATAAATTAACTATGACTCTTCCATCTTTTAACCTAAGATAACAACTTGTTCCCGGGCTCGTTTCCCCTAAACATCTGTTATCTAACTACAACAGGCTTAACACAACGTCATCACGTGTATTAACGAGGAAAGTTCAACTATCTGCTACAACTTGACAGAATTGAGGTAACATGGACAACCTGGCTCTTAATGCCGACAGAACTGGAAGTAAATTACTATTGACATATATATAATAGATAATCCAGGCCACTTAATCTTTGATATATCTTTCTTTTCAATTCTAAGGAATTATAAATTAATATATTAATTAATATATTAGCAAATGTATTTAAAGTAACTGAATCTTGTACAGATCCACCATGAGTACAAAATAAATTTCTCATGACAGCAATTGCTCCGTCGTCCAATTCGACAGTGGGGGAGCGATGTCCCTCTATTTCTTACTCATTAGATTGCGCTTAGTGATATGGGTAATGAGAAGAGTGGATGATATTTTCATACACAACCCCTAAAACACATTCTTTAACCTTGCATTCACAGATGACGTATATGGGTTCATTGCAAACTTAAATATGTAATCGGAGGCTAAATAAGTAGATTGACTTTTTTAAGGTTTTTTTTTTTTTTAAGTCTTAAGAGCAGTGGAGAGAGTTGTAGATTCAGTCTCGACATCAAATGTGGAAACATCTCTCACGATGAGGAGGAACTTATTGCTATGTTACATAGTTAAAGAAAGTCTTATTTTATTGATTTCATATTTTTTTTATCAAATGTGGTAAAATGAAAGTGTTAAAAACTTGTTTTATTTATTCATATTTATTTTATCAATTGAATTTGTTTCACTGATTGCATTGCCACCAAATTCAAGAAAACATAAAAGATCAAATTCTTGACATGGACATGCTAAAATGCAAGTCTTTATCCATTCTTCATAGCTAAAGCATATTTTATCACATCAATAGCGAGTGTAAGTAACAATGTCGGGGCATTGCCACCGAGTGGCTCTTATTATTTTCACAAATAAACTTTTTAATTAATTTATATTAATAATAAAAACACCTAATAAGAAAAAACTTATCATAATTCTTTAGTATCCATAACATCCTTTTCACAATCTAATAGATATAGCCCACTTGAATGTCATGCAATGCAATAGAGACAACATAGATAATGTCAATAAATATAATTATAAAAATTCATAAGAAAATACAAATCCTTTTTTATCTTTTTGAAATAAAGTCATATTTTATATAAATTTTCAATAAAAAATTTTAATGAGATAATTTTGAAAAAATTATATATATTTATCAACTATTTTGAAATCTATTTAAAAATAATTAAAATATAATAAGCATATAATTTAGTGTATAAATTTTATGTATTATTTATTTTTTAAATTTTAATATAATCACTATTAAATTTAAATTAATTTTCAATTTTTAAAAAATACATCTAAAACATTGTTGTCAAATTGCAAACTCATATTTATATTTTCAATTTTTAAAAATACATCTAAAATATTGTTGTGAAATTGCAAACTCATATTTATATTTTTTATTAAAATGAATGTTATGATCTTGTAAAATAATATTTATGTGTTAAGATTTTTGGAAAATATGTTAATAATATTTAATTTGTAATACACTTTTAGTTTACAATTTACAATTTCAAAAGATATTATCAACTTGCAACTTGAAAAACTTCCACACAATTACTTCAGTATCGGTTATGAAGCAACTTAGGTGATCATACGTCATTATTGAAACTTGAAAACTCCACACATGGAGTAACCTATTATGACTACCAATGACTAATGTGAACACGCAGAGGTTTAATACCTAGCCATAGCTTAACGCCAAGAGGCGTGACGACAATCGGTGACTCGGAGAGACTAAGCGTGAAGAACAAGCAAGCAAACGAAATTTTCGGTCATGTCTTTACACCTTAACAAACATGTTCCATGAAATTTACACGTAGTGCCTAAAGCGTCATTGCATTAATGTTTTTCGGTATGGCTGTCTAGATGTGCACTATATCCCAAAGGCACTAATATTTTGTTGCTAAACACTTCAGTCCCAACACTCAACCATCTTTGTTACTTGACCTTTCGCTTGCCATTTTCGGGTGTTTCTCTCGTAAACGTCTGACCTTTCGCTTATCGGGATGTTTCTTCGGCTTATTAATTCAAGGCTGTTTCATTCCATGTCTAATTTAATCCAACTAATATTTGGAAATCTCTTTCATTGAAAGCTATATGAAGCCCGACAATATCGAAGAGATCATTCGGAATGGAATGAATTTCCAACTCACGAAACATAGCTTTTCGTGGAAACACCTGAGCTGAGTTGTACCGCAGTCTATGGAGTTTGTATTTAGCGTAGAAAGGGAAAGCGAATCAGATACAGCCGGAGGAAGTGCTCAACGCTCTATAAAATAATTATGTCGAGTCCCCGTGACGCCAACAGCGTGACAAGTGGGCCCTATACAGCCGCCATTGATGGCCCAGCAATTTCCGCACACATTCGTCCAGCTATAACAGACAATCCTCCTATTTAATGTCGCCCTCCTTCCTCTCTTTCCATCATTCCATCCTTCTCTACATCTTATGCAATGGAGAATCTTGGAGCCTCTTCAACAGAGGGGTGGTGGGTATATGCCATTCCTCTTCTTAAAAAGAATGTTGTACGTGACTATTTCTTACAATCCCCTGACCATATTTCTGGATGGGGGCAGTGGCCTCTCTATATAGCACTGCTTCTCGCTGCTGTTTGTGCTGCTATGGTCTCTTGGTTCAGCCCTGGAGGCTGTGCATGGGCTGGAAGATACAAGAAAGGCGTCGCTATTCCTGGCCCCAGAGGATGGCCGGTAATCGGAAGCATGATGGACATGAGCGTCGGTCTTGCTCACCGCAAGCTCGATTTTCTGGCTCGTCTTCATGGCGCCAAGAAGCTTATGGCGTTTAGCTTGGGTTCAACTCCAGCCGTGATTACATCGGATCCTGAGGTTGCCAGACACTTGCTCAGTTCCGCTCATTTTGCAGACCGACCACTTAAACAATCCGCTCAACTGTTGATGTTCGGAAGAGCGATGGGATTTGCGCCCAATGGCGATTATTGGCGACTCCTGCGAAGAATTTCTGCTACACATCTCTTCGCTCCACGGCGAATTGCGGCCCACGAAATCAGCCGTCAAGCGGACTGCACGGTAATGCTTTCCGACATACGAGACGAGGCCATTATCAACGGTGGTCCCGTCAAGCTCCGACGACACCTCCAGAAAGCGGCGCTTAATAATATAATGGGAACTGTCTTCGGTCAACGGCCCAAAGATTCAGAGACTGAGAAGAATCTCCGTGAGATGGTGGCTGAGGGATTTGAGCGCCTGGGAGCATTCAACTGGGTTGATCATCTGCCATGGCTACGAGCTCTCGATCCACTCAGAATCCACAGCCGCTGCGCTCGGCTTGTCCCACGTGTCAAATCGTTTGTGAAAGACATCATCAACGAGCACAGACAGAGACGCCACACGACCGACTCAGACTTTGTCGACATCCTGCTTTCGCTCCAAGGAGAAGACAAGCTCCACGACGACGATATGATCGCAGTTCTATGGGTAACATAACTAAACATGATACGTTTCCTTTTATAAACGAGAGTTTTAGTGTTAGAATTAAAAGTTTTCTATCTCTTGCTTATATTCGACATCGTTGCAGGAAATGATCTTCCGCGGCACAGACACAACCGCTTTGGTTGTAGAATGGACAATGGCAGAACTGTTGCTGAATCCAAAAGTGCAAGGAAAAGTTCAGGCAGAGCTGGACGCCGTTGTTGGCTGCAACAGAGACATAAGGGAGGACGATATCGAGAAGCTCCTGTATCTACAAGCCGTGGTGAAAGAGTCTCTGAGAGTGCATCCGCCGGGGCCTCTTCTATCATGGGCTCGCCTCTGCACGGAGGACTGGCACACGCCGAACGGGATGTGCGTTCCGGCGGGCACGACGGCCATGGTGAACATGTGGTCCATTACCCACGACCCGGAGATCTGGGAACGGCCTCATCAATTCCGTCCGGAGAGATTTGTTCCCTCAGAAGGTGGACAGCATGTGGACGTACGAGGAAACGACCTGCGGCTTGCGCCTTTTGGTGCCGGTCGGCGAGTCTGCCCCGGCAAGGCTCTCGGCCTGCAGACGGTTCACCTGTGGGTAGCTAAATTAGTTCATCATTTCACATGGCTGCCTTCTCCTAACGACCCGGTGGACCTCACAGAGATGCTTAAACTATCATGCGAAATGGCAACTCCACTTACAGTGATACCCCTCAATAGGATCCCAGCTCCTTCAACTGAACAACCACCTTCCTTCCCCTCTGTGTGATTCGAGCTCATCTTCTCTGTCATGTGCTGTTTTTTTAACTCGCTCTTTTTTATAGTATCATTCGCCTATTACAGCCACCACCTTACATAGATAAAAACAGCGTGTCCTTAGCTAGCAATTTTCTTTACAATCTTTAGGTTAATGTTAGAGTTAAATGTCATACTGTAACTAATTTTCGATGTCGTACAGATGATTCCAAAGCAAATTTAGATTTTGTTAGTAGTTTTCGATTAAGTACAGTTGATTGTATAGCAACTGTAGTTATCGAAGAATATATTTGTCTGTATATATAGTTGATTCTAATATATTTGTCTATTTGATTTTGTACATATGATATAAGGCATCTGTGGATCTACTGAATAATTTTCTTGTCTTTGGATAAAACTCAGAATTTTTTTTCTCAAATGCATGGGTTTCCGTTCTCGTTCTTGGATAGTGCTATTCTTTGATTTTTTGGTTTTTTTAATTTGAGATGGCCATATATGAAATTGAAATATTTTCACCTTAATTCAGTAAAATAACACAGAAACATAACTAATTCTAACATCAAATTTTATATTTAAAATTGTTTATTTCTTTAAATAATATTAATCATATAATGTAAAAAATATAAATATCACTAGTGAAGAATTTTGGATAAATGGTAATTTTAAATCTATATTTTCAATATACAACAATAACAGCAAAAATATACAATCTAGAAGGTTGTTTGGGAGACTCAAGTTGTGATGGCATGACTTTGGTTGCTATAGTTATTATCATTTTTCTCTATGTTAACGATATTGCTCTTATGGTGAGGAGTCCCTATGATCTTAACAAGCAACTAAAATTCTCAAATATTTTTTCTTTAGTATGAGTAGGATTTAACATTTACAAAAAAAAAAAGGTTACGATAATCAAATCCAAAAATATCACTTATGCTAATTATGTATAAAAACAACAACTTGGAGGAAGTAACTTTGAAACACAAATATCTTGGAATTGGTCTTTATCACAAACTCAACTAGAATTACTGCATTAAGAAAATAATTAATAGAGGGTAAAAATCTTAATATCTACTTGAAAACAATTGTAAATCAACAAACTTTTAGCTTTTGGATAAGAAGAAAATCCTCTTTAAGAGTCTTGTCACTCTTGTTATTTTATATGGATGAGAAGTTTGGGGTTGTAGCATCTCTTGAGTATAATGGAGAAGGATAGAGCAAATAAAAACACACTTAATAACATATAATCTCAAAATTAAAGGAAATATGTTATATCCTATCCTCTTAAAATTGACTATTTGCTCCATTGAGAGAATGACTATGACTAACTAGACAATGTACAAAAACAAGATAAACAAGATGGGAGACAAGAGGCTTCCTAAGATTTCATCATACTCTAGTAAAAAACCTATAGCCTAAGTGAGGTTGCAGTAGAGACACCATGTCTTCACCACATCATTGGGAGTCGAGCTTAATTTCTATGGAGAAATTTTTGAAACAATTAAACCTTCATATTAAAAAAAATAT
The DNA here is from genome assembly GCA_027924585.1 of Larix kaempferi. Lineage (NCBI taxonomy): Eukaryota > Viridiplantae > Streptophyta > Pinopsida > Pinales > Pinaceae > Larix > Larix kaempferi. Next base: position 8,657,189 of record BSBM01000797.1, on the reverse strand, counting down.
TTTGCATATACATTTAAGAAATTGTTTTATATTTAAGTTGATAAGTATCTATCAAAATTATGAAAGTGTTATATCAACTTCTTTTTGGTTCATAAGATTCCTTTAGAATGTTTATTTCATATAGACATTTATAGAATTGAAATATTTTTACTCTTTAATTTAGTAAAATAATATACTAATATAATATAAGAGTTTCCAATACTTAAAGTCTCGGTTTCTAATACTTTATATATCGGTTTCCAATAGTTGTGATGCCACATTCCAATACAGTAAATGTGATCTCTAATAGCTAAGTTGTCGGTTTCAAAAAATGGATATATGGGTTTCCAATAGGTCTCTCACCCATAATATGACAATAAAACAAGTTCCCTAATTCGAATGACAAAGAGAAAGAGTCCATGTCGTTTCTCACATTAGTTATTCTCATTCTCAGAATGAATAAGAGGAGCATTGAACCTTTCTCACACTCCCTACAAGGATTTTAGATATCAGGGAAAGGCATATCATCTAAAATGTATGTCATGAGAGAATCCAATATGCGATGTCATGAGAGAATCCAATATGCGATCTTCCGATATAGGGTTTCAGATTTCGGGAATGTATATGATCGAAAATTCATGAAAGGTGATATTATGTTACATCCCGATGAGAGATGGAAAAGGTTAATTTTCCGACGTCGTCTTGTAGAGTATCGGAACGATGTGTTATCGCATATCTGTAGCAGTGATTCATCTCAAATACCAAGGAGAGGTGTACCGATGAGAGGTGGTTGATGACCTGTAGTCCAATGTGAGGGAAAGAGGCTTGTTTACCCTTTTTCACTCCCCGAAAGAACCCCCTTGTGCGATGAAACGTGAGTTGTTGATCCCCTTTAGCATAAGAGAGATCCATCGTTCACGCGATTTTAATCTTATCGAGTCCTGGTGACAAAGTCTAGTATGCAATGAGATGTGAGCCCCATCCATCTCATCACCCCGATATAATCTGGGTCATTCGTGCTACTTCAAAAACTTGGATATCCCAGTGAAAAGGCCTCCCGCAATGTGCCGTGGACCGTTAATCTCATCGTTCAAATATAATCTGGGCCATTCATACTACTTTTCCTTTTCTCGTTCCCTGAAAAGACCCCTCCCCATGAGTAGATGTCGACCATTGATTTGTTTTAGTGGAAAGTCGGGGGACTTTGTGTTATCACATATTTACGCTGTAGGCGTTTCACCATGGAGAAGTATTACCTCCACGTCAACGAGATTCCTCGCTCATGCAGTGAATGGAATCCTACCATGTGGTTGTGCTTCTCCGTGACCTGCTTTTTCCGACGCGTCGTTGTGTTGTAAAAATGGCGAGTTTTTGATAGTTTTAGTTTTAATTGATGCAAGCAAAGCAATGCCGGTTTTGTGTGTTTCCCTACCCAATCCCTGCGATCTCTTTTGCCACTCACAGCCGAGCGAACCTGGACAATTCACATGAGAAACCTGTTCGATTTTCACTGACCTGCTTAACAAATTTTTAATAGAAAAACAGGAATACCGACGCTGTGCACCTGCTATATAGCCGCTTCAACTGTCGAAGCCCACTTCAAATGTGCTGTACTTTGGTTGAAAACATGGGTAGCTGGATATTTTTTTAAGAGTTTCTAGTGCCACTGCTTAACAATTATCCTCTAATAGAAATTGGTAACAAGTAGACATTTCCTCGCAAAAAATTGGCTTGCAACATATTCTGCCAAAATCGATGTAGCATAGACATGCGATAGTCGTGTTGGAGTGACATAGGATGTCAGTGCCTGCTCCCTACATGTAGTTAAATTCTGAACTATCCTTGTCAGTATGCCTTCTACACTCTCTATCTTTTAAGCCACAATTAACATATTGTTTTTGTTCTTGAATTTCCCAAGGCCTTTGTTGTCTTGTCCTCGATTCCACTACTCGTTCTTTCCTTAATCTTCTTCCACCTTAAGTTTATCAATACAAGAGTTACGCTCTTTTGAACAAAATCAAAACTTCTTTTTATTCAAAATGGATTTACATATCACAGAAGGAGACAGATCTTCCTTCCATCACTACATGTCCAGACTCTTCTTTTACACGATTGCAAAATTGCCGGTTTTAAAACTTGAAGTAGGATATTACGCTGCATTACAGATATAAAAGTAGACAGTGCAGTTGGGAATTTTTTTTCTCCTTTTCTTTTTCTGATTCATTAGAAATGCATGCTATCATCCTATTCAGAGAAGGAAGGGAATCTGTTTGAGAGCTCTTTTTTATTTCGCTTAATCACACCACGCCTTTTGTGCAGGCTCTCTAACTAAAATTGACGCCAAAGAATTACCTTCTTCTCAATCTGTTCAAGATAATTGAACTATTATGTTTTCAACTGTCTCATGTAGTCCTCTATAGCCACATTCATCTCCTTAATTGTCCTTTTCATTTCTTCTTTCATGACTGCTAACCAAGCAAAGTTTTGTTGAATATTTTCGTTATGTCCTAAATCTTCTACTATTATCTCAGACAAGCTATGTATAGCAGAATATTGTAAAGAACTTCCAACTTGTTTTTTTCTTTATTATTATTTTAATTTTATGCATAAAATAAGCAAAAGGAGGGCGCCTGAACACTCCTGGATGGTTATGGTGGCATCTACAAGCCAAAGAGTGAGTAGAATACTCCCAAAGAGTGAGTAGAATACTCCCAAAGAGTGGAAATATATGAACTGTACTTGAAAAGGATGATGTCTACAATGGTGAAAACGGGCCTCATATAGATTACAAGGTGCTATCTTTATTCTAGGGACATCTCCCTTGTTTAATGTTGATTAAGTTTTCGCAAATAGTAATTTTTCTTTCTTTTCCCTTAGACGCCGACTGGCGACCGACGACCCGCGACCAGCGACACAGTCAGGCGCCAGAACGATCTTCCATTTCGCCAGTGACCACCGAGAGATGTTCGCAAATTTTTGTATGTTTCCATTGCGACCAGCGACACAGTCAGGCGCCAGAACGATCTTCCATTTCGCCAGTGACCACCGAGAGATGTTCGCAAATTTTTGTATGTTTCCATTTCGCCAGCGACATGCTCAAGTGCAATTCCACAACCCCCAGCCGCAGCTTTTCTTCGAGCTCCGACTGCCAACCCCCGCATTCATCCCCCTTCCAGCAGTCCACCGTCACCAACCCTCATCGCCGACCGCCCGTGTTCACTCCTCCCCAAGCTCCGACCGCCGACCGCCGACCCCCGCATTCATCCCCCTTCTAGCAGTCCACAGTCGCCAGCCCTCATCACCGACCGCGCTACGTTCACTCCTACCCAAGCTCCAACCGCTGACCACTGACCACCGAGCTCCGACGCCGACCACTGAACACTCGAGAGAGACCTGGCAAAACATTTTAATTAGCAGCAACCACATTTAATGTTAAACAAAAAAAATATGGTGTGGAAACCGTGTTCACACGGAGCAGAGTTTCCAATTACCCGCATAGCCGGTGCCATTACATGTGCCAGATTAAACTATATTCATTGATGGAGGTTAAGCATGGATTTAGGGATTTAGGCTGTGAAGACGAGTGTCTAGGAATTTGTCAGGTGAGGACCGCTAGGATGGTTCAACTTTCAACTTTCATGCTTTGAAATTCAAGACCTCTGTTAAGTGCCAGTGCAAGTCTATTTAACTCTGCTCCTTTCTGCATCAATGGAAAAAATAGTTGGAGGCCGTTGAAGCTCGTATTGTTGAGAGTGTTGGATCTCTCTATGTAAAGTCCGTTCTCTGAGGTGATTCCGTGATTATAGAGTTATAATTTTCAAAATATCTTCTATTTCTTTTTCACAATATTTTGGGACTAATTTATTTGTCTGTGCAAGTTTTGGAAGATAACATCCTATCTATGCAGGTTTTTGAAGATAACATCTTACAAGTTAATGTGCATTCAACTTGAAAAAACATGATTGGGCGAGTTAGCGTTACCTTCCGCCATATTTCTTCCCAATCTATGGAGGATATCGATAATACTGGGTACAATATATTACTATCTGACTGTTTAAGCTATTTCAATATCAAATTATTTATAAACCTAAATAAAACCTATTCTGGAGCAGGAAATCGGGAATGGTGTATTTCGAATTGCATAATTTTGGATTTCCTGATCCTGCAAAACATATCAATGTCATCACATGATATGTTACTAATGTGACCATGAAAAGACGGAACCCTATCACTTACCAGATCATTGAAGTTGCCTCAAGGATAGCCCAAATTGCTTGGATTCATGAAATTATATGTCAAATGAAATTCGATTAGAGTTTGTTATTTAATTTTTTGGGTTTATTTTTTCTAAGCCACTTCTCATTTTAATCTTTTCAAAGAAAAAATTACTTTGATAAATGAAGTGAAAATATTGTGGATGTTTTAGGGTTTGTAATGAAGTAAATTTATAAGTATAATCTTTTTAATGAATTCTCTTCACTGTAAGATAATATATTTTAAATGCACTTTTCAAATCTTTTAATCTTGTATTTAAATTGGGAAAATTAATTTTTTTACTGGTATATTATAATTATTGTGAATATGTTCCCTTCAATATTGCCTATTCTAAAATTTGAGCTGTATAGAAAAACAATATTTCAATGTCAAATTTTGTATCGACCATAGTTGTACCACTGTAATAAACCTTGGTCAGGTGTCTTGTACAAGTATATATTTATAAAACCACATCAATATTTTTAGGTACTATTAATACTAAGAAGCTTCCCATGTCATTTGTCATTTTGAAAAGGAAAATAAAATGAAGCACATACCTTAACTGTTTTCAATTATTACTATGACTAAAACAAGTTAAATCTTATAACAGCTGCAAAGCTTGGCATGATTGCCATCAAATAAAGACAATATTATAGACTTCCATAGTGTCATCCTTTCAATTAATAATTTATTTTTATAATTTAAATATTTTACCATGGATTTATACTCCATATAAGCATATGGAACTCATATTAAAAGCAATAAAAAGAATCCTATTTTTTCTCAACTTTAATAATTTATTTTTATAATTTAAATATTTTACCATGGATTTATACTCCATAGAAGTATATCAAACAGCTTCAATCAAGGGAATGAAATAAAGAGTGTTATATCTCTTAAATTGTAATTGTTAGATTTGCTTAATCCAAGCTTGAGTAACGTTGGAAGCCGATAAAAAATAACTTCATGTAATTGAAAAAATTTACTTATATAGGAATGTGTATATATAAATTTTTGCCTCTATAAGAATGTGTATATATATATTTAAGTATATAAGAATGTGTATATATAAATTTGCTTATATAAGAATGTGTATATATAAATTTAAATTCAATATAATATATTCAAATTTATTCATTATTTATTACTTACACATTTCTTTAAAAAAATATTTTAAAGAATTAAAAAAAAGACATGTATTTAACTTTGATATGGCTATGACTTGTAATCACATAATTCAGTATTAAAAAAAATTGAATTTGAATTGTTGTTTCATTCTATGGACATAGTTACTTGAAATGCTTAATTTTTTAAAAAATGGTCATTAATTTAGTCCTTCAAATGCTTACAGGTAGAGTAAACTATTTATGGATTACAGTTATATTATTTAAAAAAAATGTTAAAAATATTGAATTTATCACTATATTGGCGCAATCCTTCTGATGACACTGGTTATGAGATAATTTATTTTATAATTAACCATGCCCGAAACTATTATAAACTATTATAGTAGCTTAAATAGAAGGAAAACAAAAACAAACCATTAACCATAAATAATAATAAAAAGGTTAAATGGCCTTTGGATATAAATCATTTTTATTGCTGCATATTCAGGTAGACAAAAATCATTCGTGGATGCAATTACAAATGCCCGTGAAGAAAACATAATGTTATGATGACAAGCAGAATAGTTACTTATCAATAGGATTTGTCCCTTGCTCTTATGGGGCCTTGCAAAGCTTTTCTTGGAAATGGAGCTTTTGGCCTTACCATTCCAAGCCATCCATAAGCCAAGTCGTTAGCAAATGGATCATTTAGTTTGCTTGGATTAACAGTGTGATGAATCTTTCAAATATCATTAATTAAATAGGCATATAAGTTAATTTATTACATTTGAATCAGAATACTAAGAAGAATATTCCAGTTTACTTCAATCATGTCCACAAATAATAGGTTTATATTCAAAATCTTGAAAAATATGGCTTCCAAAAAACAAAATTTGGTCTCTTTATGTTGAGGCTGTGTAAGGAGTTGAATTTAAAACTGAAACAACATTATTATGGTAACTTCGGTATTGATTTTTCACTTTTTATTTAAAGATATTGGCCATAGATATTAACCCAATCCGACTTTCATAAAATAGCTGGTCCATATATTAAAGAGCTAAGGCAGAGCTTTCAGCGGATTACTTAGAAGAGGATGAATAACACCTCGCAAACATTTAACAAATGTAACTGAATATTTACTAATAAAGGTTTCTTGACAGATATTATATTTGCATTACCTTCCGCACTTCCAATAAAATGAATTTCGGATGACTTATTCAATCAATTTGAAGGTGAAAAGGTTTCCTAAGAAGTGACAATATTATTCACTTCATGGGCAGGAGTTGTCATAATCTTGTAATACTCAGCCATATTCCATATCTCCAGAGACTGTAAAAAGAATATAATTAGATCAGCACAACCCTCTAACTAAAAAACTTCTATCAATATTGGAAACTAAATAACTTGTTATTTGAAATAAGATAATAGTTTATTGTGCTATTATCTTATTTTAAAAAACAATATTAGGAACAAGTTGAAAACTTAGAATATTTAAAATACATCAATATTATTATATAGAAATATTATATATATGAATTTTATATAAAAATATTTTACAATATTAATAAAAATAATTTAATGATAATTAAAATTTTATTTTTATATGTTTATTAGTTAACACGTATGTGAGAAAAGGATAAAAAAAATAGAAATATAATATACAATATTATGTATACATAAAAATTTAACATTAAAATAAGTATCAATTATTATTAAAATTTTAAAGAATTTTTACTTGAACGTAACTTTATAAAGGGCATTGCCTAACAAAATAAATTAAAGAATAATTATTCTCTTAAAAAATAGGAGTGAAATAAAAATTTACAACACAGTGTACACCAAATACATATAATTGCACTTAAATAATAAATGTTTTATTTAATTAATGGCATACATTTTTCTTTGCTTGCATGTCAAAACAAGACAATCAAATCATATCATGATGTGATTGTATTATGTCATAATCATGAATCGTGAATGCTAATCAATGTCCATGTTCATATTTTGTTGATTATAATATTAGCCTAGATCTAAATCCTAGGCTCTATCAAGCAGTGAGAGAGATCAAATCTCCCGAGGTGCAAACCTCCGCTCAGGTATTGCACTCAAGTATTACCTTTGGTGTTTATATATCAATTAATTTCAAATGTGAAAATACACGTCTTTTTATTATTGTTTTATTATTGGCAGACATAATATAATTTATTACTTTTTACTTTTTTTTTAATCATGTAACGTTACTGGACAAACATTACAACATCTCTCTCATTATTGTTTTATTATTGGCCGACATAATATAATTTATTACTTTTTACTCTTTTCTTTTACTCGTGTAACATTACTGGACAAACGTTACAACATCTCTCTCATACTCGTGTAATGTTACATGGAAATGCGTTACAAGATCTCTCTCATACTGGGCTGTAGAGCACCTCTCAGCGCAATAAGGCAATGAGTTTGAACATTAAACATGTCTAACGAGTAATATCGAATGAGCTCCCAAACCTAACTTATAGCATATTTTAGCGCACAACAAAGTCCATATTACCCAAATGCACAATCAACATAAAAACAAGAGCCACCTGGTGGCAATTCCTCGCATTGCCACTGCGAGGTGTTGTTGTGTTTTATATTAAATTAAAAAGCATAACAACAAGTTGATTCATGAGGACTTTGAAAAGGTATTCGTTTCAAAAGCCAAGCATGAATGATATAATATAATAATAACATATATTAATTAATTTACTATGTCCATGTGAACATGATATATACATAATAACAAGTAATGATAAATGTAACGGTAAACGTAAATTTCATTGAATGTAAATATATTATTCAATTTAACATAATCGTGGATCTTAGGTCTTCCAAATGAAGCCGTCTAAATATTTGATGACTTGTCTTGGACGCAGCCTTTTCGCCAAAATTCAACGGTTTTTATTTTGCAAAATTTGAATTTAACTGTATATTAATGGTGATTTTGATGGTAGAAACGGATTCAACACCATCAAAAATCCCCGGGGCACCCAAAATTTTAGAGTTTGACAATTGTAACCAGGATTTAAAATAAATTCTATCGAATTTTTTCATAATCATGTCGAAAAAAATCAATTATTTTATTCTAATTCATTAAACTTTTAGACTACGCGCTTCCAAATAATTTTCACCTAGCTTTGAATGATACCTGTCTACATTTAAGACATTCATACAAAGAGTAACTTGGACACTATTTCACGCACCATACCAATAGACATATCTCTCATTCCTAGTGTCATGGAACATGACTTTATCATAGATGACTGTTCACCTAAAGAGATCAAGACTTATGATGCTTTGTTCAAGGTACAAAGTTCTTTCCCAACAAAGAAGGGGATAGATTGTTTCTTAATTCCTCCATCTCAATAGTAGCTATTATATTTTTTTCTTCAAAATGATCAATTTTTTTTACAACATAAAAAACCATACTTTATTACATTTTTATTTTACCTATTTTTGCTCAAGAATGTGTTTAAGCCTCGCTCCTAAATTTAATAACTTTTATGAATATATTGGATTTATGCAAATTATATGTCGTATCTACAATAATTCATGACATGATGTCGTATTTGTTTTCTTTCAATTTGTTTTGGGAAAAGCGCATGATACAGCCTTTAACACAAATCTTTGACTAAATTGTTTCTTCTAACTTGCTCCTGCACCCATTATTTATAGACCTTCTCTTGTGCTGAACATAAATCAACTTGGGTTTTGATATTTGATGTTGATTTGAAGCATTACAACATAAGTCAATTTGAGGCATTACGATCAGTTGCCAATTTGAGGCATTACAATCAATTTTTTGTTTGACATAAACTGTTTTCAAATTTGTAACTAAGCTTATTACAATTTTTTGTTTGACATAAACTGTTTTCAAATTTGCAACTAAGCTTATTGCAATTTTTCGTTATCACTAACATATTCATTTACATTTGTTAACTTTATATTCAAACTGACAAGGACTATACCACTACATTTCCATTGGCAAATTCTTGATATTAGATACTCATGACATGAACGTGAAAAGCTAAGATGTGTTGGGTATAACTCATTAGTCTTATGATCATTGTTAACAAGTCTACGATTTACATTCTTATTTTTGGTTTAATTCTTTGTAATCACTTATTAGAGCATATACTTGTAACATGTGTTTCTAACCTTGTCTTAAGTTCCCTAATTTCCAATTTTAGGGACCAACCTAATGGGCAATGGGATACCATTTGGACAAATTCAGGATAAATGTATATTCTACACAACCTTTTTGCCTCAAATTAAAATAAATACACTAATCCAATTGAAGTATGAATAAGTCAATATTTGCATGATAAAGAAATCCAAAATAAATAAATAAAACACTCTAATCTCATTGAAGTGGATTAAAGAATGAATAAGTTAATATTTGCATGATAAAGAAATCCAAAATAAAAAAGAACAAATGGCAGATTTCAAACTATTAGGGTTATATTATTCTAATGAAATTAAAGAGTACCTAACTATGCACCATAAGTAACTAATGAAATAAAAGAAAACACTTATTATGTTCATGACAACCATCTTAAGTAACTAATGAAATAAAAGAAAACACTTATTATGTTCATGACAACCATCTTAAGGGCTATATAGATGAGATATAAGTATAAATGATATATAGATGAGACATAAGTATAAAATTCATTTAGAATTAAGCAAGAAAATAATGCTCAAAAGAAAAGAAAAAAATAGAAAGCACAAAAACCTATCTATCTATTCCTATTCTAACATACATCAGTATAAATTTATCTTAACTTTGGATCAACCAAGAACCAAGATGGATCAAATATCTCGAAGTGCAAACCTTCTTTTACAATGCAAATTTTGAGGAAAATCTTGCACCTCAAGGAAATTGATCCCTCTTGGCACTTGGTAGATCAAAAGTTAAGATGGATCTATACTGGTTTAATACATAAATCTCTCGTATGTGCTCAAATCAATCGTATGTAAACCCTATTTTGATGAGGGCTCTAACTAATAAATCTATGATTTCATTAGTTTTTTTAGTTTTCATTAATTAGAATATATATCTCTTTGGTTTTGAAGTTTAGATTAAGCCCGACATTGTAAAAAAAATATTTACTTAATATTTTACTATTTTATTAAAGTGCCACATGTTCCACATTGAGCATGTACTTACACTTCTCCCCCATAAGACACTTGAACTTTAGGTTAGGGATGACATTGTAAATTTTTGTTTACTTAATATTTTATTATTTTTATTAAAGTTTCATGTGTCACTCCATGTTGAGCATTGAATTGCACTTCTCCCTCATACCAGTTTTGAACTTTACGTTAGGGATGGCATTGTTAAGTTTTTGTTTACTTAAAATTTTATTATTTTATTAAAGTGCCACGTGTTAGCTCCACATTGAGCATGGAATTACACTTCTTCCTTATCCTAGGTTGCAAAAAGTGCCTTTTGATGCAACTAACTCATCCAAGATTATGTAAAGTCATATAAACAATGTAGTCATGGAAGAAAATCGATGCCAATAGGGATATGAAGGTGTTCCATTGGTATCATAACGAGAATAATTTTTTTCATTAATTAAAAAAACATGACAATATATTTCAAACCATGGTTTACATGATCGTAGAGGGCATAATTTGATTTGTGTCACTATGGTTGCTATGCTCACTATGGTTGCTACTTATTTTAATAATGTCTCCTTCCCTAATGAAAGGGTAAGGTTCTTTGTTTATTAATTTTATTGTCGGTTATACCATGTGCTTTTGTTTTTTATGCATCGTGACCTAATATGAGAATAAAGTTAGTGTTCTATGATTCATACAAATTTATGGTGAGAGGTCATTTCAAATCTAAATCTATGGAGCGGTTGTTAATTATAATACATATATAATAATAAAACTTGGAAGTTTCTTAAGTTTGAAATATGCTTTTGTAAATAAATGATAAGACATATTTTATGCAATGATGGTTGTTGCTTGTGATCAAGTGGGAGATTCTAGGAGGTTCATTTAGTGATTACTCTTGTTAAAAGTGAATTAAAAATGTCAAACCCTCTTGATGTATAACAATTAAAGTATCCATCCTTTTGATGTAGGCAATAGAAATCTCATTCTCATCTTTTGCCCAAACAGTTACAATCACCGTGTTGTAATATAATACCATAGTTACCTTTTTGCTTTGCATAAAGGCTTCCTTTATGCTTTGCATAGAGACTTCTATCTATGCAAATAGCCCTAGATTGTTATGGCTATTGTAGGATTTAATGCTCAACCAATTGATTGCTCTTTTTAAAATTGAATTTGTCTTCTTGTTTACAACTTAGTGGTATTCATTTCCTGGCTTTTGCATTAGCCTTCATAGCAATGGTTTCTGATCCTGAAAGGAATCATACTCCACAACATTACGAGGTTCACGAAAAAAAGATCCATTTTAGGGACAAATTTATTTAGGGTATGTTTCCTAATTGATTGTTGTCTGAACCCAGAGCTAATACAACTATAGGCCATTCCAAGATTCAAATGTGTTCCAAAAAGTAGTGTTACATATCTCCTATTTGTATTTCATTCTCATTTGCCTCACCTTGTTAGCTTTCAGGGTTACTTTGAAATTGTTTACATCATGTTTGGTGGTGCTTATACTAATTAGTCTAAGATTCATACTTAAATTGTGATTTTGTTTTTTGTTTCAATGACCCCAATATGACCTAGTGCCCATAATCTGCCCAAACTAACTTTATTTCCTTCTGCTACATCATGTTTGGTGGTGCTTCTATTAATTAGTCTAAGATTCATACTTAAATTGTGATTTTGGTTTCTGTTTCAATGACGCCAATATGACCTATTGCCCATAATCTGCCCAAACTAACTTTATTTCCTTGTGCTCTTTTCCTCTCGGCGTTCCTTTTGCCCCTCTTGGGTCAAATGCTAGCTGTAGCAGTGATTCAATCTCAATAACCAATGAGAGGTGTATCGATGAGAGGTGGTTGATGACCAACGGTTTTATATACATATTTTGTATATCGAGGAAAGATATGTTGATAAGATGTGCCAACGAGTGTGTCCAATATATAATAATCACTCCTTGCTCACTCAAATTACAAAAGTTTAGAGAAATTTAATTAAACGATTAAATTTACTTAAAAAATCTCATAATCACTCCTTATTGCTCACTCAAATTACAAAAGTTTAGAGAAATTTAATTCAATGATTAAATTTACTTAAAAAATCTCATAACATATTTAATAAAATCAAATTTATTTTCCAACAATTACCCATTTATACAAAATAAAAGAGAACATACCTAGTAAGTAAACGGTAAATATTATATTTCATTTAATTCCTAAAATTATACTTATTTATTTTCATTTGAAAAATTATAATATTAAAAGAAAAAAAATACTAATACATATCCCTCAACCGCCCCAATAAAAACATAACAATAAATTTTTGTGATACAATGTATTAAAAAACTATATTAAAAAATTGATGAGGAAATTTAGCCTTGAAATTTCCATTCCGTGCACTTTTACAAAATGCAAACAAAATACATATACTATAAGCCTCCAAAAGCATACAAAATACATATGCTATAAAGATGATCAAATTACAGTAAGAAAAATAGTATGGAAAAAGGTGGTCGTTGGCTATCCCCCAAGCCCCTATTGCATATCTTCAGATCCAATTGCTTATCTTCGTGGTGCACTAGGTCCAGGAGTACCTTTTCTTCATGGTGCATTAGGTCCAAGAGCATCTTCTTACTACACCATGTTCTCGGACACCTTGGTGCCAATGGTAGTGATGGATGCCTCGTGAGACCGAACCAAATGTAGCATTCTTTATATGGAGTTGTCATCGAGCGAGAATCAATAGACCCACTGATTATTTCCATCTCAATGGCAAGTTGCCTCATCATTTCTTCTAGACACTCAACGAATCCATTCAACATGTCCCCCGACGATTTTGATGGGTTGTTGGCCACTCGATTTTTTGATTAGATATCAAGGGCTGGGTTGCAAATACCACCCCAAGTGTTCATATTTTTTTGCTAGGATCCAGAGTGTAGAGATTTCCTTTAGTTGATCAACGCTGACCTTCCTCAACTTTGACATGACGGTCAACTCATTTCCACATATTCTTTCAAGTTTTTCTGGGAGAGGTGATCGTAGCTTTCTATTCTACTCCCTTTATATTTTATGTTGGCCTCTCTGGGTAGTATCCCTTTGGAGTTTGGTGGGGCTGATTTGACAATTATTTTTCAAAGAAATAGTGGAATTCATAGATAGATCAAGAGGATCCATTTGTGGCTCTGAATCATAATTGTCACATAGTCTGACCGTCGACTAATCAACATTGGCTGATCAACATTTAAATTTAATTTTAAATTGTGGGAAATTGATAAATTTCAATTCTAAGCATATGACAGATTTTGGATTTGACATTCAATTATAATTGTGTACACAACGCTTATCTCTAGGATAGAGTTCACGTTTGAAAAAGGAGAGATCGAGATACCATTAGGCCATCAAAGCTAGGCCCTAAGAGCACTCTAAATATCTCCATGTGCGAAACACAAGGTGTACACTATCAATACTTCTCAACCACATCAAAAATTACATCGAAAGTGACACTCTATGAAGTACCAGATGTTAAATTCATAATAAAAAATTATGGTGGAAGTGAAATGATCGTTCATATTGGATATGGTTAGTGAAATCACTGTATGTTTTAATAATAAAAAAAAATGTTAGCAACAAAATGATACAGATAGACACGATACAGTTTCAACTACGATTTCCCCTAAATTTTGAGTGCTCGGATGTTGATTTTTTACCACTATTCCACTACCTATGAATATCATTGATGTGATGTGAACCTCCCTTTATTGCATGTAGCTTGAATATTCGATGATTTTTCCCATCCCCAACAACGTTTTCCAACACGATTCTGATAGAATTTTTTTAAATCATTGGATTCTGAAGACAAAATTCTATTTTTTATATAAATCACCGGGTTCCAGTCATAAAATTTCCAAATGGGCAAGTTTTTCAAATGTTTAGACGTGTTCCCTTTATGATTGTTATTTGAAAAAATTAGGGGATCCCATTCTAAACCTTCCTTCATTGTATTTTTCCTTAGTTGCTTGTTGGCCATAAATTAGGTTTTGGTTGAGAAACCCTTCACCTTTTTTTTCACCTACAAGCCTTGTATTATGGATCTCTTCTCTAGAATTGGGAATGCATTCGGGACTGTTTCTGATTCCATGGACCGAGATGTGTTTGATATTATCACAAGAGACCATGGTCGGGAAACCAACCCTAGGAATTTCAAGGTGGGTGAAAGTAATAAGTTTCCTTTTTCCTTGTCCTTTGCTGCTAAACCCATGGAAAATTCATGTTCCATGTCTTCAATATTTGGTCTAGTATAATTTGGAGAGGATTAGTCTATGTTGCTCGCTCTCCTTGCTCCCCTTTGAAGACCAATTTACTACTTTTGAGTTGGGAGAGATTATGAACATTGAGAGAATGTTAAGGAGAATTAGTTCTCAATTGGAGGGCATGAAGGAGTCCATAGTCCATATCAACAACAACATGGATCAATGGGACAAGGAGCATGACCAGATTGAATCCAAATTCAGCGAAAATAGGAACAAATAGAACAAATTCACCTTGCAAGTGAATTGGAAATGCATTTCAATATGGTAATTGTGTTGTCCCTAGGAAGCCAGTCTCATGTTGGGTTATGTATGGGCTCAAAAGAAATAGAGGAGGATATTGTCCAATAAACTGCTATTGGAAATTTGAAGGTCCAAGTTCACAAGACCAAGCATAGGATCATAATGAAAATTTCATGGATGAATGCCACAATGGCCATGTATTTTCATAAACTTGTATTGTATAAATGTTTTTAATAGTATTACTAGGAAATTTTATCAAGAAATATAGTTGTAGGAATTTTTTTGATATTTTGTATGCAATATGGTCCTATAAGGAGGAAAGACTTTTGGAAGATTCTTTCGAACTTTTGGAAGAAGTTTTGTTATTGAAATCATTGTAAATCTTTGGGTTTTAAGGATTTACTCAGGATTTTAATAAAATCCTCTATTACATGTTTCTAAAAATAATCTCCCTTTTAGCTATATTCCAACATATAATTATCATCATCTGAATTTCCATCCATCCACAAGGACCATACTCTTTCAATCAAATTGATCTCTATGCATGCTCCAAACTTTTGATTGAGGGTTGATAAATATCATTGATTTGTTCATTTGGTAAATTCCTTAGTGAACACCATTCAAATCAAAGATAATAAAACAAAAATGTTTGTTAGAAATCATTGGAACTCTTGGGTTGTTAATGGTTTCCTTAGCCTATTAATACCAATGACTATTTAACATGTTTCTAAAAACAATCTCACTTTCGGCTATATTCCAACATATAGTTATCATCATCTAAATTTCCATTTATCCACAAGAACCATACTCTTTCAAACAATTTGAGCTCTATGCATGATCCAAACTTTTGATTGAGGGTTGAGTAATATCATTGATTTCTTCGTTTGAAAAAAATTCTTAGCAAACACATTCATATAAGAGATAATAAAACAAAATTGGTTTCATATAATTCACATATGCATATATAATTACCAAAAATAAGTGTTAATATAAATAAAATATTGTATGACGTACCAAGAATGTTAACCATGAAATCATTTTCCAAGTCTCTAAAATGAATAACCAGGAAAAAAGTTCTGTATGCATTTTCAAGTATCTCTTCATTCATATTTTTTGCTAATGGCTTATAAAATTACAAAGATTGAACGATATAAGTCCATCTCTTTCCAAAGAGAAATCATATTTCCTACTAGGAGTGATTTTGAAACAATTTTCCCTCTATTATGCCCACTATGATACCTAGCTTCATCTACAAACAAGATGCTTGATTTATCATATCTTTCCTCATAAAGATAAAACACTTTAGATATGTTCTTTTGGTATGCACCCTAAACAAATACAAATTTGATGGCATTCATTGAATCGAACTTCTGAACAAAAAAATGAAATTTATTTTTTTCCAAGTAACCCATAAAGCAATGTCAAAATTTTCCTTTCTAATTTCTAATAAATAAGGACTAAACTTGCTTTGATGGTAATTGTTTCAGAGCATATTTGAAAGATCAAGCTTTGAGTATTGTGTTTTTGTGCCAACAAACCCTCGTACTCCTAAAAGTAATCCTTCCACTCCCAATATCAAGAATTTATTTTGACCTGAAATCAATTATATGAAAATTGATTTAAAATTTGTAAATGGACGACGTAAAACAAAATTCAAGTAACAAGATACATTATTATTTAAACTATTAAAAGAGAATTATGACAAACAACAAGGTTAAATACATTCATAACAATAAAATTCAAGTAATAATATACATTATTATTTATACTATTAAAAGAGAATTATGACAAGCAACAAGGTAATGCATTCATAATTGGAATTATTCATATTTCAAGTTTATGTGGGAAACGACATATCCCCTTAAGTACTAGTCTTATCGGTTAAGGGGTTACAACATGCTAATTGAAAGACTGCAGTCATAGTCTAATGACATACCACTAAAATTAAATTAGTTAAAAGTGGAAAGCATATAGAAATAAGTGAAGTCAAATATTTAAGAATGCAAGAAAATGCAATCACAACAGTTTATTTGTAACATATATCAAGCATGTGAAAATCAAACTTCTTAACAAAAGAAGAAAAAAACATCATCAATTGATAAAGTGGATTGAAGATATTAACCCTTGATATGTTCTAAGGATGAATTTAGAAGATACTAGGGCATGATGAGACTCAATTATTTAATATTTATAGCTTAATATTTTCTTGTGCACCATGATTTATTTTGATTTTTTGTACAAAGTATTTGCGGGTATGGAAGTATTTGACTAATTCAGGTACGAAGAATTATTTTTAGAAGAATTTAATGGTGCATATTGAGCTTTTCATGTGAAAGTGATGATGAATTTAGAATATGGGACATAAAGTAAGTGTGGAAGGTGCCTTTGAGACAAATCCTACACATTTAGGGTGGAAGCAAACATGCTGAGCTTATAAAGAATTCAATAGTTGAACAAAATGCAAATTATTCTTGGTATTTTGTAGAAACATGGAAAAACTGACATCCATATATTTAAACAGTAAATGAAACCTTCAATTACTATTAACGACATGAACACCTAATCAAAGAAAAGAGGTCATTAAAATGAAATCACAATTTCCCTCACACTACTCAGCATACATCCATATCACTAATACAAATATGATGCAAAGCTACTGCTCAAGGCTTTATTATCTGAAAAGATTTTACAAAGACAAATATCAGATCTAGAATTCACAATGGCAATACAAAATTATAGAGAAAGGACACATTGTTGACTTAACTCCTGTATACAAAGATCACTATACAATTCAACTCAGCATCTCCTTCATAGATGCTCTCAAAAATATACCAACCCTTTATTCTTCCTCGAACTTCCTTTATATAGGAGAAAAATGTTAATAAATTTATGTTTTCTCTAAATTCTTTTCAACTATCCTCCTTTTTGTCCTTGTCATTTTGTTTAGACTTTGGTTATACTTTTCAAACTACTTCACTTGGATTTACCTTTTCTTAGTCGATCTCTTTTTAGTTTTCTTTTGCTAAGGGGGATGTCCAATTAATACCCCTCTTGTCTATACAACTTGTTGTCTCGATGCTTCTTCAACTACCTACAAAGCTGGCTATCCCACTGACTTCCCAGATGGCTTCCTACTGAGGTGGATCGCCCTTGTTGTGGTAGAGCAAGCTTATGATACCGAGAGACTTGATGCCAATTATTTCCCATGGGATATTTTTGTTTCCTTAGGGAATCTAGAGATAACTCATCATTTGTGATATTTTCATAGGATATGGGTGGTTATATCCTTGAAATATTTCTCATATTCACCCATATTTCAAAATATCTAGTCAATTGTTCAAATAAAACTTTCCCTTGTAGGGGACCATGCAACACATCCAAATTTAATCCATTTTTATTTTGATTCAGGGGTTGCTAGTAATTCTCTTTATTATATATGATTAGATGTGTTCGCTTTATGATTGTTATTTGAAAAACTTAGGGGAGCCCATTCTAAACCTTCCTTTATTGAATTTTTCCTTGTTCACTTGTTGGCCATAAATTAGGTTTTGGTTGAAAAACCCTTCACCTTTTTTTTCACCTACAAGCCTTGTATTATGGCTCTCTTCTCTAGAATTGGGAATGCATTCAGGACTGTTTGTGATTCCATGGACCGAGATGTGTTCGATGTTATCGCAAGAGACCATGGTCAGGAAACCAACCCTAGGAATTTCACGGTGGGTGAAAGTAATAAGTTTCCTTTTTCCTTGTCCTTTGTTTCTAAACCCATGGAAAATCCATGTTCCATGTCTTCAATATTTGGTCTAGTATAATTTGGAGGGGATTAGTCTATGTTGCTCTCTCTCCTTGCTCCCCTTTTAAGACTGATTTCCTACTTTTGAGTTGGGAGAGATTATGAACATTGAGAGAATGTTAAGGAGAATTAGTTCTCAATTGGAGGGCATGAAGGAGTCCATAGTCCATATCAACAACAAAATGGATGAATGGGACAAGGAGCATGATCAGATTGAATCCAAAGTCAAGGAAAATAGGAAACAAATAGAACAAATTCACCTTGCTAGTGAATCAGAAATGCATTTCAATATGGTAATTGTGCTGTCCCTAGGAATCCAGTTTCATGTTGGGTTATGTATGGGCTCAAAAGAAATAGAGGAGGAGAGTATCCAATAAACTGCTATTGGAAATTTGAATGTCCAAGTTCACAAGACCACGCTTAGGATCATAATGAAAATTTAATGGATGAATGCCATAGTGGCCATATAATTTCATAAACTTGTCTTGTATAATTTTTTTTAATAGTATTACTAGGACATTTTATCAGGAAATATAGTTGTAGGAATTTTTTGGATATTTTGTATGCAATATGGTCCTATATGGAGGAAAGACTTTTGGAAGATTCTTTCTAACTTTTGGAAGAAATTTTGTTATTGAAATCTTTGTAAATCTTGGGGTTTTAAGGATTTACTCATCATTTTAATAAAATCCGCTAATACATGTTTCTAAAAATAATCCCTCTTTTGGCTATATTCCAACATATAATTATCATCATCTAAATTTCCATTCATCCACAAGGACCATACTCTTTCAATCAAATTGAGCTCTATGCATGCTCCAAACTTTTGATTGAGGGTTGAGAAATATCATTGATTTGTTCATTTGGGAAATTCCTTAGTGAACACCATTCAAATCACAGATAATAAACAAATTTGTTTGTTAGAAATCATTGTAAATCTTGGGTTGTTAATGGTTTCCTTAGCCTATTAATACAAATCACTATTTAACATGTTTCTAAAAACAATCTCACTTTCGACTATATTCCAACATATAGTTATGATCATCTAAATTTCCATTCATCCACAAGAACCATACTCTTTCAAACAATTTGAGCTCTATGCATGATCCAAACTTTTGATTGAGGATTGAGTAATATCATTGATTTCTTCGTTTGAAAAAAATTCTTAGTGAGCACATGCATCTAAGAGATAATAAAACAAAATTGGTTTCATATACTTCACATATGCATATATAATTACCAAAAATAAGTATTAATATAAATAAAATATTGTATTTCGTAACAAGAATGTTAACCATGAAATCATTTTCCAAGTATTTGAAAAACAATTGTATTCATTTTCAAGTATCTCTTCATTCATGTTTTTTGCTAATGGCTTAGAAAATTACAAAGATTGGACGATATAAGTCCATATCTTTCCAAAGAGCAATGATACTTCCTACTAGGAGTGCTTTTGAAACAATTTTCCTCTCTATTATGCCCACTATGATACCTAGCTTCATCTATAAACAAGATGCTTGATTTATCATATCTTTCCTCATAAGTATCAAACACTTTAGATATGTTCTTCTGGTATGTAGGTAACAAATTTCCAACCTGAATTCTTTTGGAATTGTTCATTTCACATTGAGATGTACACCAAACAAATACAAATTTGACGGCCTTCATCCAATTGAACTTCTGAACAAAAAAATGAAACTTATTTTTTTCCAAGTAAACCATAAAGCAATGTCAAAAATTTCCTTTCTAATTTCTAATAAATAAGGACTAAACTTGGTTTGATAGTAATTGTTTCGGAGCATATTTGAAAGATCCAGCTTTGAGTATTGTGTTTCTATGCCAACAAACCCTCGTACTCCTAAAAGTAATCCTTCTAATCCCAATATAAAGAATTTATTTTGACATGAAATCAATTATATGAAAATTGATTTAGAATTTGTAAATGGAGGACATAAAACAAAATTCAAGTAACAAGATACATTATTATTTAAACTATTAAAAGAGAATTATGACAAGGAACAAGGTTAAATACATTCATAACAATAAAAATCAAGTAATAATATACATCGTTATTTAAACTATTAAAATAGAATTATGACAAGAAAGAAGGTTATGTATTCATAATTGGAATTATTCATATTTCAAGTATGTGGGAAATGACATATCCCCTTATGTACTAGTCTTATTGGTTAAGGGGTTACAACATGCTAATTGAAAGACTACAGTCATAGTCTAATGATATACCACTAAAATTAAATTAATTAAAAGTGGAAAGCATATAGAAATAAGTGAAGTCAAAGATTTAAGAATGCAAGAAAATGCAATCACAACAATTTATTTGTAACATATATCAAGCATGTGAAAATCAAACTTCTTAACAAAAGAAGAAAAAATCATCATCAATTGATAAAGTGGATTGAAGATATAAACCCTTGAGATGTTCTAAGGATTAATTTAGAAGATACTAGGGCATGATGAGACTCAATTATTTAATATTTATAGCTTAATATTTTCTAGTGCACCATGATTTATTTTGATTTTTTTGTACAAAGTATTTGCAGGTATGGAAGTATTTGACTAATTTAGGTATGAAGAATTATTTTTAGATGAATTTAATGGTGCATATTGATCTTTTCAAGTGAAAGTGATGATGAATTTAGAAGATGGGACAAAAAATAATTGTGGAAGGTGCCTTTGAGACAAATCCTACACATTTAGGGTGGAAGCGAACATGCTGAGCTTATAAAGAATTCAATAGTTGAACAAAATGCAAATTATTCTTGGTATTTTGTAGAAACATGGAAACACTGACAACCATATCTTTAAACAGTAAAGGAAACCTTCAATTACTATTAACCACATGAACACCTAATGAAAGAAAAGAGGTCATTAAAATGAGATCTCAATTTCCCCCGCACTACTCAGCATACATCCATATCCCTGATACAAATATGATGCAAAGTTACTACTCAAGGATTTATTATCTTAAGAGATTTTGCAAAGACAAAGATCAGATCTAGAATTCACAATGGGAATACAAAATTATAGAGAGAGGACACATTGTTGATAGACATTAGAATCTTAATCTATAGACTTAACTCCTGTATACAAAGATCACTATACAATTCAACTCAGCATCTCCTTCAGAGATGCTCTCAAAAATATACCAACCCTTTATTCTTCCTCGAACTTCCTTTATATAAGAGAAACATGTTAATAAATTTATGTTTTCTCTAATTTCTTTTCAACTATCCTCCTTTTTGTCCTTGTCATTTTGTTTAGACTTTGGTTATACTTTTCAAACTACTTCACTTGGATTTACCTTTTTTTAGTCGATCTCTTTTTAGTTTTCTTTTGCTAAGGGGGATGTCCAATTAATATCCCTCTTGTAGATACAACTTGTCATCTCGATGCTTCTTCAACTACCTACACAACTGGCTATCCCACTCACTTCCCAGATGGCTTCCCTACTAAGGTGGATCACCGTTGTTATGGCAGAGCAAGATTATGATACCTGGAGACTTGATGCCACTCATTTCCCATGGGATATTTATGTTTCCTTAGGGATCCTAGAGCTAACTCATCATTTGTCATATTTTCATAGGATATGGGTGGTAATATCCTTGAAATATTTCTCATATTCAACCGTATTTCAAAATATCTAGTCAATTGTTCAAATAAAACTTCCCCTTGTAGGGGACCATGGAATGCATCCAAATTTAATCCATTTTTATTTTGATTCAGGGGTTGCTAGTAATTATATTTATTATATATATCTCCATAGGTATGAAAATCCCTTTTCCATAGCATCATTGAATAGATTCTTAAAAAATGCAATTTCGTATGTCAAAGCCTTTATTCTATTTTGAGCTATAATTATTAGATTTTTTTTGTCTCTAGCTTGGTTGGCCATATTTATCAATTATATTCTATTCGTTGCCTACAGGTTGTCCATCCGTGCTTTAGTACGACTATTTAGATAGATATGTTGGAATCAATGTAATACTAAGATGGGGGTGAATTAGTATTAGCACAGTTATCAACAATTTTTACCTTCTTTAAAAAATTAGTCTTGAATTAGTCTTGATATTTATTTATGCATCCAATGTAAACAAAATCATTCATCATATATGCACCAAGACAAAGAACACATAATAAACATGATTTTGATGTGGAAACCCAATTAGGAGAAAACCACGAAATGCTCTTTGTAATGAAAATAATACATTCAAGGAAGCACCAACTTCCTATATTTATGAGAACTAACTGGAAGGAGGCACCAACCCCCTGGTTTTACAGGAATCGACCTGAAGGAATATCCAACTCCCTATGTTATCCAACACCAACTGGAAGGAGGCTACAAACCCCTACTCCTTTCCTCATCCTGCCGCCCAAATATCCAATATACAATTCTAACTTACTAAAATTCCAATTTGTGCACACTTATGATATTATAATATAATTTCTATTGTGCGCTATCTTTGTATGTAGATGATTCACTGTCACTATATTGCATACACCACTTGACTTCTCATTCCCCTCAATTCAACAATTATGCTGATTTATTACTTAATGTAATCTGTGCTACGGATTCTGTAGTCTGCACTAAGGTATGCTTTATCAATCTTCTACTGCACAAATGCACTTACCAATTGGTGTTGTGATTTCAATTGATAACTTGCTACTCTGAGATAATGCACCAGTAATAGATGGATCTGTGCACTTACTAATGCATCCCTTCTATTTAAGTGCCACAGTATTTTAGACAACCTGCGACATGTCGTGCATCAATTGTTTTGTCCTTTAGGTTTAATTCACTTGTCTCAGATCATCATCATCATGACGTGCTCACTATATCCTTCTGATATTTTGTCATCGTGCATCAGATGAACTTCTCAAATTCACACACTTCACTTCAGTCTTTGTGGATTATCCAAACATCTGCACATCACCTGATATACTTTGGTTTTGTCTCTATGATACTTCCTTACTTACAACATCTGTGACTATCTACGTGTTGTCTGCAATCCTATTATTTAATCTTCAAGTTATTGCGCATACTTCTATGTTTCTGCCTTTAAGTATTTATGAATCCATCACAGATCTACAACATCATTCTACACACCATCAACTGTATCATTCCTCTATATGTGCACAGTCGACTCCTCACTAGATCATGTTGTTATGTCCTTGAGTCCTTGATGCCCTAAATATAAATATGTATCTTCCATTGGAAGCTCTATGATCTTTCCATGAATCTTACTTTAAATATCCAACTTGCATCTCTATTTATACATGTCTTGCACGAATTGTATGTCCACAAGTTGTTTGAGGCATCCCTTCTTCCATACTTCATGGAATTTTCTTTTTCCACATGTCATCTTCTGCACTGCTGATGTGTCATCCTTTGTGGGTCTTGCGCATCCATGGTTCATGACTTAGTGGGAATTACACCTTAGTGTTTTACTCTTGCACTCTTGATGTACCATTGCTTTGAGGTATGTGTGCATCCTTTCTCTTCAACTTGATGAGTCTTTGAACCTTGTCGTACCATCCCTTATGGGTGTTTCACTCCTGATGTATTAATGCTTTACAAAATCTGTGCATAAACTAACTTCTACTTTGTGGGACTTTCACCCTTCCAATACCATTACATGTGGTACTTGCATATCTATTGTATCATCAAATTTTGGGGTTTGTGCATAAACAACTTCAACTATTGTACCCTTGTTGGAACTTGTGCACCCTTTACTAACTAAAAGCATCTTCTAATTGGAAATACTTGCATGATTTCAGGACTATTTAGTTTCTTACTCTTTGCGCACTCCCGATTTTTTACCAAGCAATGCTTGCACATTCTAGATTATTCTTTCAACATGCTTGCACACTTGTACCTTTGCTTGACCAACTCCTTGGCTTCTTTTGCACATGTACCTTTGTCCAACCATTTCTTTGACTACTTCATTGAGAGAGTATTACTTGGTGGAATTGATATATGTGCTGGTATCACATGTAGTAGGATACATTGGTTATGTGCTTCTTTGAACTGGATTTGCATGTTGTACCTTCCTTATGTGCTTCTTCATACTGATCATGCATGATGTATCCTTGGACACAGATATTTAGACTGGATGCAACTTCTATATATACTTATTCAAAATGGAATCCATGTCCTTCACCATCTTGCACATATACTTCTTCAAAGTCGCTTCCATATACTTCTTTAAGATGGCATAGGAATGATGTATCCACTTTGACATCAATTGAAATTAATGAATCAAAATAAATCAATTGACATCCTATTTCCTCTTTGATATTAGTTGACATCAATGACAACCAAATTTCAACAATACCCCCCTTTGGAATTGATGTCAACTCCTTATGAAGCTCTCTATGATCTTCTTTGAACTGTATGCTTAAATTGTATTTGTCGCAGTGCTCCCCCTATGTATGTGCTCCCCCTGAGTGCTTTGGGAGTTTTTACTTCTATGCTTTATGTTGTTAGTACTTCTTCTACTTTATGTTACTTCTGTGCAAACCATATGTACAATCATCTCCATTCCATTTCTCCAAGTGATATCCTTCACTCCCTTTCACACCTACTGCATCTCTATTTTGTTTCTTCAATGATTTGCTTCACGCTCTTTTATGTCCACTGTGTCTTTATCCTATTTCTGCAATTACCTTTATGTTGATTCTTCTCTACTAATGTATAACCAGCTTCATGCTTTTATTCTAGATGTTATGTTAGCTTCATGCATTTCTCTCCCTTTGACGTCAATGGAAAAGAGGTACCATTAATTTCACAATGTAGGTTTTCCTTTTGTTTTATTTTTGCGCCGGCCTCTACCTCAACTATTTTAAGGGATGACTCCCCCTGACTTCATGCTTCATTTCTTTGCTGTAATTCTGCACTAATATCCTTTCATAATAATATTTGATTTCTTTCTTGATAGGTGTTACATTATCCATTCATTTTGATCTCTTGTTCTTATGACATCACTTCATCATTCTTTTCAGAGTGATCCATGCATACTTTCTTTCGTGCCAATTGCGCAGTTGCAAAAACTTTCCAAATTTATGCCTCTTTATTTGGGTTCTCAGTATGTTGTGGATTGAGAACCACACCTAGTTTTTCCCTGAGATATTCAAATGTAGTTCGTGGAAGAGGTTTTGTAAATATCTCCGCTATTAGTTGTTCCTTAGTATCAACATATTCTAGTTTGAAAACATTATCATCTACTTTCTCTCTCACAAAGTGATACTTAATGGGAATGTGCTTAGTTTTGTAGTGCATACCATGATTCTTGGAGATACTTACTGCATTTGTGTTGTCACATAGTATTTGTATCGACCGATTTATATGTACTTATAGATCTTTCAAGGTTTGTTTCATCCATAACAATTGTGAACAAAAAGTAGTTGCTGCAATATATTCAGCTTATGTTGTGGATAATGCAACTGATGGCTATCTTCTGTTGATCCATGACATAAGACAATTTCCTAAGAAAAACACAACTCCACTAGTAATTCTCCTATCATCTATACTTCATTCCCAGTCTGCATCAGTGTATGCTACTAAGACTATCTTTTTGATATGTAGATACCATAAGCAAGGTTCATGGTTCTTTTCCAATACCTTAAAATTATCTTGACGGCTTCAACATGTGCTTCCTTAGGTGATGCCTGAAATCTTGTGACATTGAGTCGAACGAATTGCATGATATCTAGTCTTGAGGTAGTTAAATCCTTCGATCAAATTCTTTATCCACATATTCTTTACTCAATTTGCACCCTGTAACCATATGGGTACAAACTAGCTTGCAATACTCCATGTTGAATTTCTTTAGCATCTCCTTTACATACGTAGATTGAGAGATGAAATTACCATCATTTAATTGAGATATTTGTAATCCAAGTAAAAAGGAAAATTCCCCGAGCATGGACATTTAAAAATCCTTTCACATATCTTTAGAAAATTGATGACTCATTATGTCATTATAGCTTCCAAAAATGATGTCATCAACATATACTTATAATTCCTCATTCATGGCCTTCATCCAACCTTCATCATATTTGGATTCTATAATTCCTTCTGGTTCTATTTGAGATAGTAATGAGAAATGCACTCCCTCAGTTGGATTGCTCAAACTCCTTCTATTTCTTACATCAACATCTTTGTCTCTGATAATCAATTTTTATGAATGATTCTTTTGGACATATCTAGAAGGGCCCTTTGTGTCTGTTCTTCCTTCTTCTAATTTGCACCGATATACTTCCTCCTGTGGAACTTTTGTTTCTTGATTTTCTTCATACGATTATTCTATCAAGGTTAAATCATCATCTTCTTCAAGGAAAATTTTAGGGGCGAAATTTATCCCATGGGCTATTTTTCAAAGTTTTTTTCCAAAAACGATTCACCAATTTGCATTTTTTAAACCCCTGTTTTGCCTAATTTTGATGGGGTAAAATTTTTTCACTCTAAAAATCTTCAAATTATTATATAAACTATATAAAATCCTTAGAAATTGAAATATTTTTAGAAAAATATCGCCAAATATTTTATAGTTGACCTTTTAAGAATTGGTAAGATTCTCCAAGGTTTATACACTTCTAAATAATTATGGATCCTTAAAATTTTCCCTGATCTTATTCAATTCTTCTATGAGTCAATACCTCATCAACTTTCACTTCAAGGATTTCAACTATCTTTTCGAGTCAAAAATTATAACACTTATAGGCTTTGCTTCTGGAAGTAACCAAGGAAAACTCCTTCATCTGACCTCGAATCAAATTTTCCAATGTTTTCTTCATTTCTTTTGATGTACCAATTGCTTCCGAATATTCTGAAATGCTTAACTGTATATGGTCTTCCTTTCCAAAGTTCATACGGTGTTAAATAACCGTTTGTTATGATAAAATATCTGCTGAGAATGTGGACAACTGTATGAATGGCATGTGTCCAAAACATATATGATAGTTTTGATTAGTTCAACATTGTCTTGGCCATCTCTTGAAAAATTATGTTTTTACTTTATGCTACTCCATTTTTCTATGGAGTTCTAGCTGTTGAAATTGTCTTGTAATTCCATCTTTGTCACAATAGTTATCAAACTTGTTTGAAATATATTATCCTCCGTTGTCAGATCTTAAACACTTTATTCGTAAGTGGGTTTCGTTTTCAACCACTTCTTTAAAAGTTTTGAAACATTTGAATGTTTCTAACTTTTATTTAATAAAGAACACCCACGTAATTTGAGTGTAATCATCAATGAAAAGAAGGAAGTAAGACTCACCATTCATTCCCCTGGTTCTCAATGGACCGCAAAGATCTGAATGAACCATTTCCAAGGGTTTTGAGGCAGTGTATTTTTTTTTTATACTTAATTCTTGTTTGTTTCCCATGTACATAATGTTTGTATAATGGGTTTGATGGCTTAGTAATTCTTGGAATGTCCCTTACTGCTTGTTTCCTACTAATTCTGAAAAGCTTGTCAAAATTGATGTGTCCCAATCTTCTATGCCAGAGCCAATTTTCATCGGTTTGTCCCATGCAATATGTTGCAGCTGCAACCAAATCCACACATTTTTCATAAAATTATAGGGCCCCTCCTTTTATTTTGATTTATTAAGGTTTCTTTTGCCTCATCTTTATTTTATTGTCAACACTTTCTTTGGTCCTTAGAAATTTTTTTGAACTTAGAATAGTTTTCAAGTTTCTTGTTTCGGAGCAACTTGTGATTTACTCCCGAAACAATCAGAACATTTGTTTTTTTTCCTTCAAAACAATCAGAGCATAAATTGGTTCTTCGTCGAAATAGTCGAAAGGTCACAAGTTTTGTTATGATCAGAGAAGAAATTGGTTTTTTGCCGAAACAGTCGAAAGGAGACAAGATTTGTTGTGATCATAGTAAAATTGGTTCTTTGTCGAAACAGTTGGAAAGGGAAAATTTGTATCGCGTATCGGAGCAGAAATTGATTACGCACCAACACAGTTGGAACAAAACTAGTTTTGAGTCCGAAATGATTGATACACAACACTATTTGCGTCAATTTTTGGCTTGATCGAAATTGCGATTCTCTGTCGATATGCAGGTCTATCAGAAAGGAAGTCGGTGGGAGGTTTTATTTTCAAAATTGGCCCGGCATCGAATCCCACTTTGATCGGAAGTGGCCCGGCACCAAACTCATTTGGGCCCGGTGACAAGAAATTATTTTTCTCTAAAATTGACTAGAATGAAGCTAACCGGCGTAAAACTCAGTTTTGGCCCGAAATAGGTTGGCACCAAACTCAGATTTGGCCCGAAACAATCCAGAGGAAAAATTGTTTTACTCCCAAAACAGTCCGGCGTGAAACTTAGTTTGATAAATAACTGACCATAGGGGCGTCGATATAAATTTTTATTTTAAAATATATATTGGAGTCCATTTTAAAATGACATCAAGGCATATTCAATGGTAGGGTTACCCTGTTAATTTAAAAGGGAAAACATTTTGTTGTTTCACCTATCACGCAACTAAAAATGCTATTTGGTCAATGGTAGAGCGAATCTTTGCCAAACACCTGGAGTCTCTCTATTGTGAACGTATGGATGCCAGATCACGAACGTCATCCTCACACTACCAGGTAGGCTTCCTTGTGTCCAGTTATTCTGTTGCACTTGTTGGGTAAGATTAGCATTTTTTAATGTTAATAGAAAAGGGTTTAACTGTTATTTTCGCGCCATAGTTTTTGTGTTTGCAAATCCCTAAAACTTGTCAATACCTCTCAGTAATAAAGAAGGAATGAACCCAATACATGTATCAGGTTTCCATTACATTGGATAGTAACCCTATCTACCTTACCTTCGAATGCGAGTAGGGTTTGAAAAAATGTCTCTAGGTCGTGGACTACGTTCAACATGTGGGACCACATTTTGGACGACGGTTTGGATTTGGCCTTTCCACCCATCCTGGTTTTCCTGGAAATAGTCAAGCCATTATCTGTATCTCTTTTGGGGAAATGAATCCATCTGACTTTACCTTGCTAATAAAGGGAAACTAATATTTCTTTACACAGAAAAAATTGGTGATTTTGATGTATGGGAGGAAGAATTTGCTCTTTTCAATTAAGTTTTCCTTACCAATCTCCTACCTTTCCTGTAAATGGGAACACAAATCAAGAAACGCGCGGTTTGTTTGTAGATGACCCACCAGCGTCTTTCATGCTTATGTTATTATTTTTATTTTTTGATAATGTTCAAACACATTCTTGGAGAAGAAAGACATAGTTGGTTTTTTGAATACAAAGTCTTAGCTACTGCACAATGATTTATATTTATCATGTAGTAATAACCCTAGGCTCCTCTAGGTTTTAAATCTGTATCGTTCGGTGTAAAGAACACAACAAACCTTGTCGACAGAGTATCTCTCAACAAAACGTCGAATCGGAACTCTCTATTTGAACCCTAAAACGGTTTAACTTTGGCACTAGGCCCAAAAGAATCATCAAGAGAAGTGCTTGAATCCTGATTTTTATATTGTTATTGTTTCAATGGAAGTATACACCTATCCCATATGTTTTCTTGCAAATAATGCATAATGATAGGTTATTACATTTTCATTTTTTTGTTGGAGTTGGTTTTGTTAGAGTAAGGTTATACATTCATTGCCATTATGCTTGAAGTTTGTTGCTCTTGATGAACTGTTGGGAAAATGACAATGTTCTATTTTGATATGCTATTCATACACTAATATTGTTGATCACGGGATTCAAATATGTACAGAAGGACCTCTAAACGCAAAACCAAAGTTACAGAATCCAATTCAGACATCGAGGTTATACCAGGAAGCATGATGGAAACCCTATTTGAAGATACCAAGGCAACAACTGGAATAGTCCCTGAGTATAAGTGGGGTGAGTTATATCACCTTATCCGAGACCAGAATGTGCCCGGCGCTTCTATTGAGGAAATGATGGTTTATCAAAACATAAAGAAATCAAATCTTCATATGGCCTCAACCCTCCCAGAGTTATTCCCTTGTTCGGAGGTAATAGGATGGATATTACCCCAAATAGATGTCAACTCCACGATCATAGCGGGACGAGAAAACGGGGAAAGGGTTTGCTTCATTTCAACAAGCAAGCAAACGAAATTTTCGGCCATGTCTTTACACCTTAATAAACATGTTCCATGAAATTTAAACGTAGTGTCTAAAGCTTCATTCCATTAATTTTTTTTGGTATGGCTGTGTGGATGTGCACTATATCCCAAAGGCACTAATATTTTGTTGCTAAACACTTCGAGTGTTTCTCTTGCCATTTTCGGGTATTTCTCTCGTAAACGTCTGACCTTTCGCTTATCGGGGTGTTTCTTTGGCTTATTATTTCAAGGCTTTTTCATTCCATGTCTAATTTAATCCAACTAATATTTAGAAATCTCTTTCATCGAAAGCTATATAAACGCCGACAATATCGAAGAGATCATTCATAAAGGAATGAATTTCCAACTCAGGAAACAACTTTTCGTGGAGTTTGCATTTAGCGTAGGAAGGGAAAGCGAGTCAGATAAAGCCGGAGGAAGTGCTCAACGCTCTATAAAATAATTATCACTATCGTGTTATTTTCATGTCCCGTCCCCGTGACGCCAACAACATGACAAGTGGGCCCTATACAGCCGCCATTGATGGCCCATCAATTTCCGCACACATAAGTATGTAGGAAAGGGTTTCCTATATATTCTTAACCTTTACAATTACCTAAAATATAGAATTGACAGCTTAATTAAAAAATGGAACAAAATGTTTTTTCATTTGTATTATTTCCTTACAAAACACCTTTCCCTTAAATTATGTGAGGTAGGCATTTTCTCACCAACCACTCAATGCATTTATATGAGGATATCTAAGACAAACATAACTATAAGCTTAACTTAAGGCACACGATGGAGCCTAATGAAGAATTATATAATATATTACAATGCTTCCTTTGTAAATAACATAGAGTATGTATTCCGCTCTCTTTGAAAACTAAAAAGCGTTACCTTCGTTTCATTTTGGACAAGGATTTTATCTATATTAAATCAGAATCGAAAGATTACAATAAAATGAAACATATTTAAATATTCGTTAAAGAATATTCAGAACAAAACCAAAATCAGTTAAAGGAAAAAAAGTAATTAAGACTTTGGGAGCAAGATTCAAAAACCATGCATTTACAACGCGATGCATTCTCTCACCTCATACCAATTTAATATCTATATCGCTGACATTTATCTCTTTTGTTTTCAATGTTTCTAGAATTCCATGCATTATCTATTATGGAGTTAAAGAACACATTTTAGTAGAAATTGCCAACGTGATTGGAAATCGACTTCCATGAAAATTATGTTTTTATTTCCATGAAACTAAGAAATAAAGTGAGCAAGCTTCATTGATCCTCCGATCAGCTATGTCGCTGTGACTTTTTCCTTCAATTCATCGTACCTAAATAATGCTTTTCATTTCGTTTTCCCTTAAGGTTATAGATAGCTAAACGAGTAGCTTTTCCATTAAGGTTATAGATAGTTAAACGAGTAGCCTTTCCATTATGGATAAGCATAAGCATGGAAGTATTTAGCCATTCCAAGAAACCATTCTTCTACTTTTTCGCCCGAATCATGTTCACCATTAAAGATGGGTGCGTTAATATTTTTAAATTCACCCTTCAATTCTAAGTGATGTGAGTGTTTAGAATTTTTACGATATCGGTGTGGAGATGAGGACTTGGACAAGCTAGTATTGTAACTACCTCTTTCAGTTTTATAAGAGGAACTTGATTCAGATTTTTACTCCCCCTTTACCATTTTCCTGCTTAGGATATCCTCCCATTCTGTTACTAGAAGTATGGGTTGGGTTATGGTTCATTTCGGTTAAATTTTGTAGCAAAACTGCATTTAATTCATATTGTGCTTTTCTGTCCTTTAAATTATCTGCTTTAAAACTCTGCAGTTCAGATTTCAAACATTGCTTTGTTTTTAACAATTTTGAAGGTGTAACAGTCTGCTGCTAACCATTCAAAATAACCTAAATTTCCCCTTCCTGTTGGAGTGGGTCTAGATGTCCTTGTTGGCTGGAATTTCTTTATGTACTCACGATTTCTAGTGATTTTGATACTACTACTTCCTTTGGATTCAAATTCGTTCCACCAAATCTTCTTGTCTTGATATGGCTTCCCAAGCCTTTTTTAATTCATCTCTATTCCTAGTTGTTCTTAATATTAAGTTGTATAACTGTCACGATAATGAATTATGATTTTCTAGTTGAACCAACAGATTTGGTTGTGTTGCTTTAGGCAGTGTCATCAACAACCTTATGTGCATAAAATAAAAAGTTTATTACTTTATATAAATGTATAGAAATCAATATGTACGATATGTGGACAATCCCATAGGTCGCACAATGATGCAACCTAGGCTCTGATACTAATTGTAAGATCTCGAAATATTTACTCAAAATTATCCAAAGAATTTTTTTTTCTATAAACAATATACATGTCTCTTGAACTCATTATCTGTTTTTTCATCAAACTATTTGAGTATATGGCTGTCCATGTAGACTCGTTTACTTCGTTGATGATTTGACAAAGTAACTTATAATTCTATATTATTTTTGTTTATGAAGTGCTAGCAGGTCTTATTATTTAACTCTGCATTTATATGAATATTTGGTATATTTGGATTTCCTTCTTGACTAAATTCTCGTTCACAGGATTTAAACAGTTACATCTAGAGGTATACATTCTCCATACCTCTTATTAAATCCTTAAATCAATAGTCTTAATCATTTAATAATAAGATTCTAGGGATTAGCTAGCTTAACTAGCATTGAATATTACCCAACATATATGATATCATAGCATTGTTGATGAACTATATATCATGGTCCCCTTTACCAACATGAATATGTTTATATCTTACTTTTATATGTTTAACACCTAGGGAAGCTCGTATTAGTGTGTATAACCATTTGTTTCCATGCATACACTTAATGTGTGTGTGTCCTTTAACTCTATGATTACATTCACCTTAGGCAACCTTGTGGAGGTATGCTTAACCTTCGTTTGGCATGCATAAACATATAATTATTTGGTTCTTTGTTTCTATCCTATAGAACATTGTTGGGTCAAACCTGCCACATCAAACTTGTATTGCATCTTTATTATTGTATGCTAGGCGTTCTTTTCATCTGATTTCTCCTTTAGAATATTGTGTCCACGTCGGGTGGCTTACTTAGCATCCTTCTAACACGTAACGTTTGCTTGCAGGAGGCGTTAGATATTGTTATGAACCTGTCCATAGTGGACACGACCTTGCATTAGCTTGGAAGTTGAATCTTTGTTATTCAACTTGAACATATTGTAAACGTTAACATGATAGTGGAGTCTGAGCTCATGATAGGATTTAATTTTTCCAGCAAACTAGCTCTTTCATGACGCGTACCAAGAATGCATGGTGGCTCTACCTGTCTTGTTTTTCATTTAAACCCTTTTACCTCAACTCAAACAAGGCAAGCGAGGGTTCTATACTTGAGGGAAGAATCCCAAAGGTTCATTGTTTCTATTCTTCCCTTGTGACCTTCGCTCTACAATTTTTGTGATGGATCGAGTTAGGTTCAAGCCTGCTACAGAATAGTTATCGCTCTGAGCGGATGACCTGCTTTCCAATACCCTAGCTTTGACTCTGTCATGATATGAGTGTATTCCTTTGGAGCTTACCTTGCTATAGAATATCCTGAGAATCGTGGCTCCATTCTGCAACCCACATTGAAGGTAATGTTTATGTTTCACGGTCTCATTTCATTCTATTTAATTGTTTGCAAGTTTATATATCATTTATGCATATGATAATGTCTTCACTGTTCATTGTTGAAGGTAATGTTTATGTTTCACTGTCTCATTTCATTCTATTTAATTGTTTGCAAGTTTATATATCATTTATGCATATGATAATGTCTTCACTGTTCATTGTTGTAGGTGACTAACCTTCTTGGAGTCGAGGGTTTTCTGGCCTGAGGAAGATGAGAGGAGATGACTTGGGTAAGCCTCCCCTTCCTCGATCTATATGCTCCAAGGTTGACTGGCAGGGTTCGAATCCTTACACTTCCAATTTTTGCTTGCCGCCTTTGGAAGCTTGATTTTTTGTGGAGCGACTTGTCTGGGGTTTTCTAAAACACCCAGAACAATATTATGGCTCACCGAGCCTTGTATTATCCACTCAATGTTTTTAATAAATATGTGTTACAGGGATGTTGTATCCCATTTTGGATTCATGTGTGATTGGTTATTATAATTCTTTATATGTAAAATTGTAGGGTTGTGATGCTAATCATTTTGGTATTTCTTCTTAAACAGAGCCATCGTTCTCCGACTCTTTCACGTTAATTTTATTTGTTATTAAAAATGTGACTGTCTATTTCACTGTGTTTAAGAGGTTCGATGTCTTCTTTGTTTGTTCATATATTTACACATCTTGTTTATGTAATGGCCCTATCCCTTTGGGATTTCTTTACAACCTTGACTATTTATTTGTAGGAATTATTTTGTGACCCTATAGGATAAATGAGTTTGTTAGCTCAGTTATTATGTATGCATATTGTTATCTCTTCGCTATACAGTGATTATATGCCGCTAAGGAGTCGTTCTCTTTCTATACATTTACATACAATTCAGTGATTTGCTTTCCGTATTTAACCAATCGTCATTAGCATCTTAGTATATTTTCAAGTTTAAAATAACAGTTCGTTTGTTTAGTTTTATTTTCTAGTGGCCCAAACGCGCTCACTTCTCCATATGTTTTGAGTTTTATTCTTACCCTACTCATACGTAGGTTCATAAATTAATTACATGTTTTTCTTAATATGATATTCGCAGCCCTCATATGGCTGGATTCTCAAGCTCGATAATTCTCACACACACAGATATATATATATATATATATATATATATATATATATATACAAACTATGTTATGGAATGTGCATGTACAATATTTAATATGAATTGTAATATGAAATTGTGGCCTCCTTTGGGTTCTTCGAAACCCTCTATTTATTTTAAAGTATTTATTCATAACTCTTTTACTATTTCGATTATTTTCGTGTAGGTTATCGTATCCATAATACTCTGTTCAAATTCCGTTATATAATATGTATACATGCTGTTGTAAGAGGTTTCGACCTCCTCTCATTTGGACTTTTATATTATGCAATGATTTTGGGTATTCCACATTATTTGTTTGCTTAACTTTTTTTCAATGTAGTATAGTCTTATTATATGGTTGTTCGACTCCCATTGTGGAGCTATATTGAGTTTATCCTATTGTATATTTATTAATATTGTTTATTTATAAAGTATATCCCACCATGAACATAGGGTTTAATGGCCCTCCGAAGGGTTTAACCCTTACCTTATCACGATTGGGATAATCATAGGAGTTTTCTCCATATTAATTAATTACTATTATTTATGATATTAATAATTATGAATAAGATATTGATGCTACTATTTTAAGTGTAAAAAATAAATTCTGCTCAGATTTTCAATAAAGAATAGTGATGTAATTCTAAGAAAAATATAGATATACAAAACAGAAATATTCTACTTGATAATAGGTTAATTGTTTAGCATTTATAAACTAATTTAGAAGATTACTCATACTATAATAAAACAAAAGAAGACTAAAATAATTATTTTCTTGAAAATAAAGAACTAATAATAGTCCCGAGTGAGGCCATTCATTCAGAAATAAAAGGATAATAATACAATTTAGTCTAAACCCTCGCTCAACCAGCCATATATAAAAATATATAGAATTAAATAGACAAGGAACATAAAACTCAAATAACTTATCTGAACTTTCTTTCTTCCAACTTTCTATGGAACAATCATGTTCCACCCTACCATATATTTCTACAGCGGTTCATAACCTCTCAACTTGTGCATACAATCACCCCCGAGCTAGACCAAGCTTACTAGGAAACTAGGACCTAGGGATGTTTGGTATGAAAGCTTGTTTAAGTAGACTTTCCATTAGGATATCTTTAATTGGTTCTCCGGTTCCTGCAAATATTTCCTTCTTTTTCAAGGAGTGCACACTTCAAATATATTAGTCTTGGACCAAAAATATTGAGTGCTCAATAGGAAACAAGGTTGGACCTGTACTGTGGAAATGGGTAGACTTAGCTCTACAATCTCCCTTATCTAGTGGTCATTTCTCATCTTCTTAATCGGTTTTTCAAGAATGGATTTCTTCTATTTTTTGGCTTCAACAAAGTGTTAGCAGCTCAGAAAAATACTCAAGGGAAAAATAAGTAAAGAGAAGCCTTCTTCTTTCTTTCTTTCCCTTTTTATATTTTCTTGCTTTGAAGAAGGAGTAGTTATGGTTTATTTTATTTCCTCAAAATTCTTGAAAATCAAAATTATTTTTTCTCTCATCTTATTTATCTTTTCTCTTTTTAAAATTTAATTACTCACTCAAGTCCTAATTCCCTAGTAAGCTTGATCTCTCTTTCAACAAGTTGTCCCATAGCAAGTAGGTAGAACATTTAAAAATAAATCATCACTTTTATCTCATTAAGTGTTATTTGTCCATGATGCCTTGCATATTTCATAGGTCCAAGTCTCAAAAAATAATTACATCCAAGTTTATTTATTTATTTACATAGGGGTAAAAACTCTTGGGATGCTACAAAACATGACCTATCACCAATAGGTTTTAAACATAGATATAACGAGGTAACCATGGCAAAAATGTCAAGCTTTCTTGAAATATTTAGTTTGGTTAGTTTGAGATGTCTTTAGTGTATAATTACATTTCCACCTTTTAGATATTGAAATTAATGTCACCTAAAATTTTAAGTCACAAAATATAATTTTGTATACAAATTTAGAAATAGACAGTATTGTTTAAAGTTATATATTACTATTTTTTGAATAATCTTTTATTACTTTTTTAAAAACACTCCTTTAATATATAAATCTACAAATGGATCCTATATATTGTTATCTCCCCGACAAGGGGGCAATATAGTAATCGTGTAGATGCATTACTATGTGCATATATGATTGATTTTTGTGGGAGCTAAAGTTAGAGTTAGGATTTCAAATTACATTATTTAATTGAATTTGTTCATTAGTGATTATTTTTAAATTGGATTGGTTGGTATGCAATTATATCCGCGTCATAGAATGGTTCCCTAAACGAGGTGACGTTCTGAGATCATCTGGCATTTATTATTATTCCATGTCGTCTGAGCTCTAGCATGGTTATCTAACATCCTTGCAGCATGTGGGCCTGCAGTGACCCTCATAGCTCAGAGTGTGGTTATCTGCATCCATTTGTCACCCTCAGATCCCATAGTGTGGCTATCTACATGCATGTTAGCTAACAACATTTTATGTGCTTGACATAGCTTGTGTTGATAGAGCACTCTGAATATTTCAAAGCTTCAAGCTTAGTATTCCATGACATTGAAAATATTGGTTCTTATCGCAAGAAACAACAGTTAAGTTATTATTTGGCGTCCAAGATTGATGCATATTGCTCCTGGAGAATTTGGGTTTTGGCAATGAATTCGTCTTTCGAGAATAACTCTTCTGTTGCTTACTCTGACAATTCAACCATTGGTGACAAGTTCAGGATCCCAAGCACTCCTAGTAATAGAGACAATAGAAATAATAACAACAAAAGCTATGGCAATAGAATAAGATTTCATACTGTTGAGGCGCTGGTTGAAGATGGTATCAAACATGCTTACCAGCAACTCAGCATGAAATTGAGCAACATACACATCATTTCAAGAAGAGCTGCAGAAGTAAGTATCTTGGAATTTCTTTAAAGTTTGTACAATTTCTAGATTTACTTTTTAGAAGATATGTTTCTCCATAAAAAATATATGCTTCAGATGTTTGCAATGAATGTAGTTTAAAAAATTGAGTGTATGAGCAACTCCTCTTTTCTTATTTTTATTTGTGCAACCCATCTATTACTACCAGTGTTCTAGTAACCTATTGCCATGTTTGTGTGATCTAGCTACACAAAGGTCTGATGTAGAGGCTAGGCTCAACAACATGTTTTTCACATTAAATCTCTCGGAAGAGCTTTCTGAAGAGGATTTGAGAGCATTCTTGAGTAATGGGAGCATTCTTTTCCAAGTCATGAACATATTGAATCCTACATCGATATCGAAGGTACATTTTCCTCCGCATTATCATGTATGTACACCGTTCACATGTTTAATACAATGAGATTTAATTTTTATGGACTTGATTGAGAAGGCTAAGCATTTATCAACATTTTTTTAGTTCTAAAGCCAATAGTGTATTCACCAATTATACTGTAGCGGATATTTGCATTTTACATAGAAGGGAAATTTGGGCTTCAATGTTAGTGAAAAAAAATTTGCTCAATCTTTTTCGAAGAAAAATATTCCTATCTTGAGGGGTTTTTCAACAAAAAATGAAGAAAGTATGCCTCATTCTCAATATATGACCTTTATTTTTTTAGTTAAATTTGATAAGCAAGATTGAGTGATATATGATAGATATGAGCTGTATTTTTTTCATGTTCATGGCTGTATTTTTTTTTCTATTTTACTTAACCCATTATGTCATGATCATCCACTATACTGCGGGGGATTTTAGTGGTGCAGGGGTTTGTTATACCACCTGATGAATTGATTCCACAAGACCATGGGTGTGTGCAAGCTAATGAGGCTCTCTTTTGACATGTTAGATGCAATAGAAAACTAAAAAATCATATATCCATCAACTTCCATGGATTTTTTGAGGCACATACACAATGAATCTTGCGATGAGTAAAAAAGATGAAATGTAGGAAATTGAATGAAGTTTACGAATATATAATTTTTTTCTATTGAAAATTTTCTTAACTATTCGAAGTTTGATCATTTGTAACAGGAAATTTTTTATTTTTTTGACAAATTATAAGGTATATTCTTTTGTGGATGAAGCCTTTGAGTGCCTAAATGATGGAATCAACTTACGAAAACTAGTATACATATAGAGAATAAGTAGTACTAGTGGACCACTATTTTCCCCAGAAAAAAATAATAATTTTTTTTTAATTATCTAAGTGACCAAACCTCGAAAACAGTATGCCAATTACGGGTGCATCCTTTGAAGGTCGTAATGCAACTATTTTGAAACAGTTTTTTTATAGCATGTAGAGGTCGATCTCCTTTAGTGCACCATACAATATTTTTTAAATGGTTGATAAATGAAAGAATTATGGAAGGAACACTAATAATGTGTTTTTTGAGTTAGGGAGTCATGACACAAGAAAAATAAGAAAAAATAGAAAAAATAAAATTATATATATATACATATATATATATATATATATGTGTGTGTGTGTGTGTGTGTGTGTGTGTGTGTGTGTGTGTGTGTGTGTGTGTGTGTATTACATATTTCGAATCTATAGAAAAAATGATATATGCATCTAGAATTTCATAAAAAATGATGGTGTGTAGCATACTGTAACCGGCGAATAAACATTGGCACACTTAAAAAATTTGATATAATGCTCAATTAGCCATGGTATATCATATTCCAAGGCACATGCATAGTAAATCCGAAGCAAAGTCCAAAGGATACACATAGGCATAGGAATACCACACTAGTTCGTGTGGAGGTTCGGGCATAGTGGTAAGTAACGCACTCGTGTTTTGTTTTAATTTAAATTTTAAATCCCGCCAAAACACAATGCTCACGTGTTTTATATTTACATAACGCATGCATGTTTTGCAGTTACATAACACGTGCGCATTTTTTCAACAATATAATTTATTTTTTCTGAAAGGAGGCTATAATTTTATTTTGCGTCGATTATAACATTAAGAATAATTCTTGGTGGTAAGGGGTTGGAGGTAGAAAAAATGGGTTGGGAGGTGGTAAGGGGTTAGAGGTAGATAAATGGGGGTGGGGGGTGGTAAGGGGTTAGAGGTAGAGAAAAGGGGGAGGGGTGTTAAAGGGTTCGAGAGAAATAGAGAGAGAGACAGGTGAAGGGAGAGACATTGGGGGGTGGTAAGGGATTATAATTAAAGTGAGAGAGGGGTGGTAAGGGATTAGAAGTAAATTAAATTATATATTAGTGCAAATATATAACCCTCTGCTTTTCTTTCCTATTTTGAATGAAAATTTATTGTTTTCATTGCAGGTATTGGATTTAAGAGTGTTTTCTTAGTTGCAAGTCAGCCTTGAATTTTCAAAAATGGATATAGGATAAGATTCAATGAACCCCCCCTCAATGTTAAGCTTTGATATATTATTCCGGAATGAATAGAAGATAGGCCATGCACAACACAACTCGAAGAAAATTACGTATGTCAGCTTCTCAATATTTTTATAGTTCTACCCCTACTCCCTTAGAAGGTTGAAGCTATAAATCAACTGCTCTCTAGTTTTCATCCTGAAGTACTTTTGTTTATGTCTAATATAAAGAATCTCTTTTGGAACATATGGGTCTTAATAGGATTTATACAATATCCGCTTTATGATCAACTGACCTTAGAACTTCTCGGAGCAATGACAATGAATCCTTAATTCTTCATTTGTTAGTAGAAGAAGATCAATTTATGACGACACAATGTAGTTATTACATGTAAAGGCAGCAGTTTCCTGTGGAATACGAATGTAGGGTTTAGCAGAGGAAAGATGTCGAAAAATGGGCTATTACATTACCTTTTCCATTGGGCGAACGACTTACAGGAGGAAATATGGCGGCTAAGAGGATTCTATGATTTTATTTCCATAGAAATGGCATTCTCCTTGTATTCGGTCATCTGGTTGGTTGAAAGGCCTCCCTAAAAATATGTACATTGAACTCTTTTATTTCTTTTATGAAAATTGAAAGGGAATTTCAAGTCACCTACAAAATGCTCCTTTGTTGAAATATGTAAGTTCTTCCAACAACACAGATTTGTAAAGTGTATGAGATCTCCAGAATTTATTCTCCCCATAGCTGAATGTGGGAATACTTATTATCAATAGGGAACGAGGCTCCCCAATGTTTTTCCTGTCTACATCCACGAGTAACTGGGCCAAGTTAATGGAAATGAATCATTATACTACTATGTATGTTTAAACCCTTTCTGAAGATCACCTTACATTACAACCTTGTGTAGGAGGTTTGATGTATCTGGTTAATGATTTGGTTCCATTCTTTCGAAGACATATTGATGTAGTAGATATTCCAGAGCTATTTCCCCCAAAATTCAATCTTCGTTTTGTTTCCCATGCTTTGAAAGACTGTAATTTTTCTAATTTGATGAACACAATCCCACTGAAAATGGCTACAGATGTTATCACTTGAAGCGCGATATAACTCCCTACAAACAATGTCGTCGACGGAAATCCATGAAAAGGGATAAGAATGGGAAACAAATTTAAAATACAACCTAACCCCCGCCCCTTCCCCCATATCTCTCTCTTCCTCCTCTCTGTAACCCTTACTAACCCATAACCTCTAACCCCTCTCTCTAAATATTAATAACCCCCCTATGTCTCTACCTCTAACCCCTTAACACCCCCCTCTTGTTCTACCTCAAAGCCCTTACCACCACTCAATTCATTTGAATATCTTTTTCACTAAACCAAACAATATAGTTGTAAGGTTAAATATAGTGATAAAAGTGTAATGTTAAATATTGCGACAAAATTGCAATGTTAAATATCGTGGAAGAATTGTGATGTTTCATATCGCGTACACGTTTTGGTAAACATAAATCGTGTGTGTGTTCTAATCAGAAAAAATGTGTGGACGTTTGTGTTAACAAAGACGTGTACGTGTTATGTTTACCTACGCTCCTAACCCTCCAACCCCATTAATTCATCCCGTACAATTGCCAAAGACCCCCACATTAATTTATAAACACCCCCCAACACACTAGCACCCCATTCTCTCTCTCTCTCTCTCTCTCTCTCACACACACACACACACACATGCATCCATATGCCTCCCCCTACCACTAACCCCCCTCCTTTGTCTCTCTCTCTCCACCCTCCACTCCTTAAACCTTACTAACTCCTCCGCTCACTCTTTTTCCCTTGCTCCACTTACCCCCAATATCCTAACACCCCCCTCTGTCTCTACCTCTAACCCCTTAACAATCCCCATTTGTCACTGCCTCTAACCCCTTAACGATCCCCCGAACCCCCCTATCTCTCTCTCTCCCCTCCTTTCCCTAACCCTTACTAACC
The DNA here is from genome assembly GCA_027924585.1 of Larix kaempferi. Taxonomy (NCBI): domain Eukaryota; kingdom Viridiplantae; phylum Streptophyta; class Pinopsida; order Pinales; family Pinaceae; genus Larix; species Larix kaempferi. The sequence goes on along the minus strand of BSBM01000797.1, from coordinate 8,614,110 downwards.
TATTATGTCACACTCTTTCTCCCCTACAGGGAGAGGAGGGGGTAATCCTCCTCTGTCTATATATATAACCCCTTACCACCCCCTAAAGTCTATCCCTTTACCTCTCTCTCTCTCTAACCCAAACACTCATGCTCGTCACCTATGCCCCCATTTTTCCCTAATCACACTTCTCATACCCAAACCCTAAACCTCTCTCTCACTCTCTCTCTCTCTCTCTCGCTCTCTCTCTCTATCTCTATCTCTCTTACAAACACCCTATATCTCTCTCTCTCCCCCTAACTCTTACTTACCACCAATCTCCTAACACCCCCCTCTTTATCTACCTCTAACCCCTTACCACCCCCTAAATTCTATCCCTTTACCTCTCTCTCTCTCTCTAACCTAAACACTCATGCTCATCACCTATATCCCCCTTTCTACCTAATCCCCATTCTCATCCACAAACACATAGCATAATCTCTCTCTCTCTCTCTCCCAAACTCTTACTAACCCCCTATATATATGCCCCCCCTAAATCTTACTTACCCCCAATCTCCTAAAACCCCCTCTGTCTCTACCTTTAACCCCTTAACAATTCCCCTCCATATCTACCTCTAACCCCTTACCACCCCCTAAATTATCTCCCTTTACCTCTCTCTCTTTATCTAAACCAAACAATCAGGCTCCTCACCTATATCCCCCTTTCTCCCTAATCCATCTTCTCATCCCCAAACCCCTTGCCTTCTCTCTCTCTCTCTCTCTCTCTCTCTCTCTCTCTCTCTCTCTCTCTCTCTCTCTCTCTCTCTCTCTCTCTCTATATATATATATATATATATATATATATATATATATCTGCCTGTCTGTCTGTGTTTTTGTGTGTGTGTGTGTGTACTCATTTCCAACCCCAATTTGATGCAGGGGCATCCCAACCCAAGAGGAACAGTTCGACATCACCAACAAAAGATGACCAGAGGATGGTCGACGACCTCTAGGATAAAGGGTGATAGTCGACACAAGGTAGTTGAGTTGTGGGGTTTTTGATCGACTGAGATTGGTGGCCGAAAATCACACAATGTAACGAAATGGTCGAGAGTGATATTGACTAAAGGGATAAAGTAGTCAGGAGTCGACAACGACCAACGGAGACATTTGGAAGGCTGAGAAGAAAAGTTGACATTAGACAGTCTATGAGAATTGGTCAAGATGGAGGCTAGGGAGGGTGACATCGTGAGTCACATATAGAGGATGAATTCCTTTTGGAAAAAGAGAGGGACAGTTGGCCCAATTGGTCAATGAATGGCTAAGAGAAGACTTCGGTCAAAGGACCAAGTTGTATCGGATTCGAGGCTTGTCAGGGGACTAGGCGAGTCGGTGACGACGCTGACATAAAGGATGTCGACTACATCAGAGTGGTCGAAGGATGAAGACAACGAAGACCAAAAGGGATCACAAGGATCGATGATTGAGTCGCTAAGTTGGTGTGACGCAAGAAGAAGATTGAGCAGATGAATGATTGAGTACATAAGAGAAAGGAGCCGACATAGCGTCGTGAGGAATGAGTTACAGTTAAGGACGAGATCAACTATGGTTGGGAAATAAAGAAGTGAAGTTTGGTCATTGGATCAAATGTGACTGGAGGAAATATGACAGAAACTGAAGTCGCAGAAGAAATGTCAATAAGAGGATAGACATGGTTGGCTGAGTGAAAGAAGATAGGTTAGAGTATAGTTCATTTGACAGAATATCAACTGATCATAGGAGGACGAGTCGAAGATGATTGACAAGAGAATTTCGACCAGGGGGATTTTCAACAACCACTAGTGTGGGAAGACTGGAAGTCAAAGCAAGGTAGTCGAGAAACAAGCCGTCGAAGTGTGGTCAACAGGAGAGGAGTCTATGAAATAGAAAATACAACAAGATGGTCGAGAGGTGACATCGATGGAGAAGCAGAAAAGGGAAAGTGTGGAGGATGGGGCAGACGACAGCCGGAGAGATTAAGTGAAGTTGACGAGGTAAAAATGTTTTATGTGGCGAAGTGAAGACTAGTCAGAAGAGGACAATGATAAGACTAAAAACTATAGCAAAGTCATAGAGGTGAAGAGGCCGAGGAAACGTACCTACGTCGTTGTGGATAGTTGAGGAAGTTAAGAAGGTGGATGAGATAGAGCGATATGTCACCACATGAGAAGGTTGTGCAACAACAGACAAGGTTTCTGACAACTACAGGTCGGCAGGATCAGGGAGAATTCAGTGGATAGAGTAAGGACACCTCAGGGAGACTAACAAGGTGGAACTCGGGAACAACAATTGAATAGAGTAGAAGATCGGTGCGAAGGAACAGAGAGGGGGATCGATATTTCTTTCATTATTCAGAGGATTGGAAGACAGAGAAGATCACACACAAAGGGGAGAAACATACACACAGAGAAGAGATTTAATCCTGTGTACTGTAACAGGATGGGGCCAACTTGTTTATTTGTTTTCATGTAATTTTGTAAATGATTCAAGTAATAGAAGCTAACTTCATGGAATTTCGAGTTCACTTCTAGTCTATGTGAGAATTCGTGTGTTTACTATTTGTAATAGTTAAGAAAGAGGGTCCGACCAACCCACCCTTGCGTCGGGTGGTATCAGAGTAGCAACATCCTAAAGGTAGGAGGAATCCCGATACCGTCTTGCATAGCATCAAGTGGTAGTAGAACGAGAAAATTCCTGTGAGCAGGAGAAGAAGCCTGAGAACAAGAAGAGTTTGCGTATGTGAGAACCGCTCCAGCTGCGGTACGGTAGAGTTGTGTATGTGTGGTGAATCCAATTTTGATCGGATGGAGGAGAGAAACTCCAGCTGCAGTTGGGTATATTTCCATACAAAGAATCTGAAGGGTGAATAAAAACACCAGCCATGGAATGCTTGGTGGAATTCCTGCTAGAGAGAAGGAAATCCCAATTAAAATCTTGGAGACTGAACAAAAAAACAAATCTCTTGTCGATCTCGCAGAAGACAATGGTTCTAGTATATAAGCTAGATAGAATTGTTGAAGAAATGAGGATGAGATACGGTCTCAGTTGAGGGGTCCAGAATAAAGCCACACAGTTTAAAGGTCAGAAGTCCCAAGGTCAAGGGAAGAGATGACCTTAATATGGATATGTAATGTACTGAGAGAGGCAGTGCTCAAAGTGGAAGCATGGGAGGCTGCAGAAGGAAATGAAGAACCTTCCAGACTAGACAAGTTGATGAAGACCCTGATGACATGGAAGAGAGTCTTCTCGATTGAAGAGATGGATGAGGTTAGAAAGTAGGTCAAGCAAAGAATGGAAGTGTTGAATAGGGTACTAATTGATGGGTGCAGAGAGGAGTCTGCACAAGAATATGAGTTCAGTCACGACCCAATAGGAGAGAACGGGGCTGCAAAATGTTCTCTAGATGAACAGTAGGACGACAATAGCACCAATTAGATGGAAGTGCATCCGGATGAAAGGATTGCTGAGAAAGTGATGATTTTGGTCAAGTACAAGGTGAAGGAGAACGACGACATTCACATAAGAGGGTATGAAGTGGAAGAAAAAACTACCAATGAAGTTGTAGATGTGAATACCGATGATACTGAGGTAGTAAGCGGCAGGAATGCTGTTGCCGAGTTCGACGCAGACTGTGGAGCAGCCATTGTGAAGAAAGGAAAGAAGAAGGAAAGTCTACTAGCGAGCCTCATAGAGGAAAGGACTTCGACTTACAAGTTAGAAGAGTACCTATGCATGAACACAGAGGAAAGGGTTGGCAAGAGTTCCATGAATACCCCAAACGAGGAATCAATTGACATGGACTGGAATCAATATCCATTGTTGGAGGATGAGAAGCAAGTCATAGACAAACTTGCAATGGAAAGTAATTACACGATGGGAGTAGTAAGTATGCTGCAGATGGAGGAAGGAATTGCAGTCGATATGCAAGTCATCGAGTTTGAGTCGACAGGAGAAGTGGGAATAAGAGCCCAAGATAAATTAGGGACAGTTGAGGAGATGGCGACAAGGTTTCCAAGGAGAAGCAACACACCGAACAAGTTGACTCTAGGAATGAGTGTGCAGAACATGTTGTCGCGCCAGACAATGTCGACAGCAAGGACCAGACTGAATCGACAAGTTCTGGAATGGTCAAACATGAGTTCGAAAAGGGAAAGAAGACAAAGGTTGAGTGTCGAGTTGAGAGCCATCCATGATATTGGAATTGGACATGGGTTCCTAGTGGAGAAGACAGTTGTTTGGAACAACTGTTGGAGTATATTTGTACTCTTCATCAAGATTGGCGAAAGGAATGATGCCTCCAATTCTGGATCAGCAATGATACCATGGTCGAAGCCATGACGAATATTCCAAGAAGGGAGAAATGGATGAAAGATGAAGTGGATGGACTAATTTTTATTTGGTACCAAGTATGGCATTGAAGCCGACAAAAATGGGGAAGACGAAAACCCATACGGAAGATAAGAACCGAGGACATAGTTATTTTCGTACCCTGGGATTATGATGCAAGGGCATCCCAACACAAGAGGAACAGTCGGGCATGACCGACAAAAGACAGCTAGAGGATGGTCGACGACCTCTAGGATAAAGGGCAATAGTTGACAAAAGGTAGTTGAGTCGTGGGTTTTTCGATCGACTGAGATCGATGGCCGACAATCACACAATGTGACAAAATGGTCGAGAGTGATATCGACTAAAATATGCACCTTGACTGCAGAAGGAGCATGGCTAGTGAATCTTTAAAATTATTGAAAGGATGGCTATATTTGTAAGTTCAAAAGCAAATGAATATAACAGAGATCACGATAACAGATGATAATACTGAATAATGGATCTATGAACATGACAGACCTGAATGAGAGAATACAAGTATGAAATTGCAAAAGGAGAGGTCAAGTTTGCTCAAATCATTAATAAACATATAAATCTTCCATAAGAGTCCAAATATCAGAAAGAATCATGGGTAAAGGAAAACATTTATCGTTTCAAATTAAGCAAGCAGGCTTATCTCGAAAGCAATCACTTCAAAGCATTCTTTAAAAAAAAAATAGAAATCAAATACATGTCTACAAATAAATAAGAGTACCAGTCTAATCTCTAAATCCTTATACACTCTCACCCTCCTCAGCTGGAACTCCCTCTGCCTCTCATTACATTTAACACCATGGACTAAATAGAAAAAGCAATCCTGGATCTGTTACAAATTTTAAGGGATTAAATCTTATCCAGGCTGAAAATGTAAATCCATCTTGAATCAATGCAGAAAATATGGAAACAATAAGCTTGTTTGACACCTCAACTGCTATATATTGCTGCCGAGTGCCCTGGAAAACTAGGGTGTGTGATTAACATATTTGAATACTATGCCACTTGTGCTTATTGATTGCCTAAAAATATGGAATTTATATATTCCCTGTCGATCCTTGCCATTAAATTTGGGAAAAATACTTTACTGTGATCATAAAAATCTAGTCAAAATTCTTTGATTGTTGCTTAAAATTTGGAACTGTTTGCTTGAGCACTGCCTAAAAATATGGGAATTAATCCTCTGCTTCTGAATGTTCTATGCCTTCGAATACTCAGTGCTCCTTTAGTTTTTTATATAGACACTTCTTGTAATTTGGTTGCATGTATTTGATGACCTATAACACTTTAACACCTGTTACTTGATATTTCATGTGTTGTTGATCGGTATTTAAACTTGTTTTTAGCATCTTTAACGCTCACTTTATCCCTCCACCAACACTTGAACATAAACAACAAACGAGCATCCTGGGCATTTCATTTCACATGCAATGGGAATGTCCCATATTGCCAGAAAAACAATTGTTATGGTCTTCATATGTGTTGATGTTTTCATAGTTTGCTGACATGTTGTGCACAATTCCTGACCCATTGGCTCTTTCCTTAGCGCTTGATGACAAAGCATTCATGCATAGACTTCAAATTCATGGTGAAAGGCTCTTCTTAAGACTTGAAAAGTATGATGGTTGTTTTAAAGGATAACATGGATATGAGTCAAGATAACTATAAGATCAAACTTTATCCACCTTTTGGAAATCTACATGATCATGACTTTATCTACCTTTTGGAAATCCGCATGATCATGAAACTAATGGGAAATAAAGTGGAAAACACTCTTTTTTTATATTTTTAACCAAACTTAAATTTAAATATAAAATCATTTAAATACTAAAATGATTTTATATTTAAAAATAATAATGATCCTTTTCCCAATAAAATTGAAGAAAAAGAATTTTAGGCTTTGATGGATTTGAGGCTTTGACCATTCTAACTGCGGAAATTGAGGCCCCCTACTACAATATAAACAATTTTGTTGGAGCAGATTTGGTGACAACATCTGGCTCCGTCTAGGGATGGCATGCTCCCTGCGAGCTGCCAAGAACAAGCAGACTAAGTGCATTCTCCATTCCATCTCTGCAACTTGTAACCATACTCTGCTTATCATTGAATGCAAGCTGTAAATTGAAATCTTCCTTGTCCTGTACGAGTGCTCCATTGGGCTGGAGTCTACCAATCTATTGCAATTTATTCAAAAACTTGCAAACACACTACTTGTTGAATGTTGAAATTTAGACGACTTTGCAAATTGAGAATAATCTTCACACCAATGAAATGACAATATATTGCTGCTGACTGACATACTAAAAAGAATCTACATGCTCGTATGACAAGCTTATTATCCTTCCTACTTCTACTTCTAACCGGTAGAAACAGGCTAATCATGTGTAATTATACTTCCAATGAAGCCATGATAACATCCAATCGACTGTAAGAACTTCTTGCATGCAGATAGAAACCAAAAAAGAATTTAACCTTTGAAACATAAATTTGATTTGCAAAGCATACTTGCAACCACAACCCTCTTTTATGATTCCACACTCTGTAAGGCTGAAATTTTTTGAAAATCATGAGTCCATATAGATGGCCATTGGATCTTGAAAAGCATGACAGAGCTCTAGCTGATATAGAAGACCATACTGCTGATGTACAATTTCTGATTCATTCATGAACCCATAATCTTCTTGCAATAACCGTATTCCGCAAACCAAAATGTTGCAGTTTGATTGCATGCCAAATGCTACAATGTTTGGGACCGCTGTTGACACTGAATCCATCCGATCAGCTACCAGATCATGTAGAACATGAAAAAACTCCAGTTGATTTAGAAGATGTTGCTAATGTATAATTTTTGTTCCATTAAAGAAACTAGAATCCTCTTGAAATAATGCCCAAGTATCACACAGTTCATTACAAACTGGGGTAGTAAAAAGGTTTTGAAATTGGTCATTATATTCTATAATAGGAAGATCAAAAGATAGAAAGCTATCTTCATTATTTTCAACATTTGAAACAATTTATTTAACGAAATTGTCATCCCGTGAATCAACAAACTGATCTATGTATTCCTCACTGCCATTAGATGCACAACTGTCATATACTGGTTCCAACTGTTTATTGATAATAGAGCAAATGTCGTTTTGAATATGCTGATCAAATTCTACCACATCACAAATATATGGATCTTGGATTCTAAGATCATCATCATATCCATAAAAAATGGGCTAACCTTCACTTCTTAAATCATCATCCTCTAAATCCGTTTCATGTTTGCAAACATAAGATTCTTCAATAGAATTATCTTGCCAATAAACACTTTGACAAAATTTGGGGATCATAAAATTCTGAATATCACTATAAAGAAATAAGACCTGTTGATTTTGAGTATCCACTACTAGATGCTTTGAAGCAACAACCTTCTTAGAAACAATATAATCACTATCATTTGCAGCATAATCCTTAGGATGATTATCAGCACAATCAATTTCATAAAAACCATGTTTAGTGATCTGAGGATCTGGAAAGCAAGAGAAATTAGAGAATAATATATCTGCATTTTGAAAAACATGAGAACTCAAGGAAAAAAAATTCTGCGGATATTCTTGATCATGTTCTTTTTCGTCGAAACCTACCCTTTTTGGTCCATAAGCTTCCTCTTTCAAGTCTTCATTACAAATCTGATCTACATGCTTTCCACAAGCTCGTAAGTTATCTTCTATTTCTTGGCCATCATTGAACATCTGCTGCAAAGTCATAGAATTTCTCTCCATAAGAAGAAGTGCTAAATCTGGATGAAAGGCCATTGCATAACTCATTCTGGAAGCAACCTCAGAAGGTTGGATCTCCTTAGGCATCTTGTGATAAAAACCTGAAAATATCCTATTAAACATAGAAACAGTTTCATCCTTCTGTCTTTTCAGAGCACAAAACTCTGAAAGATATTGATCCAATGATTTTCTCTCACCCCAAAAATTTAGAAAGGAATACCTTAGTTCCTCCCATGAACTAATTGACCCAGGATGCAAATGCCTAAACCATTACTTAACATCCCCTTGCAATGACTGAGCAAAAGATATCATGTAAACATCATTATGCTCAATTTCAAAAAGGTATGTGAAATGCTCAAAGGCCTGGATGTGTTTTTTAGTTGTAAGGTTTTCTCCATCAAACATAGGGAGATACTTGTAATGCTTTGGAGGAGAATCATGAAGAATAGAAGGGAAATTCAGAGACCTATATTTGTCTTGGATCTTGGAAGATATAAGATTAAACGTAGGAGGTATGATATCATCCTTGCTCTCTTGAGGCTCACAGGATTGATCATATACATTACATGGCTCAGACGAAGGCTCTTGTTCAAAATCAGCTATACAAGGAGAAGGTATATTCACACTTTGAAAGGAAGGGTGTTCAAATGTATATTTTAGGTCATCCTTTGAATACAGTAAGAAATAGAAAATCCTTTTGATATGTTTTGGGAAGGACAAGAAGTAATTAACAGCAAATATAATTACTTCCTGGAGAAAAATTAAGTCTGAATACCTGGTTTTTTCACAGTGTCCTTCCATGTTTATGTTAATATGACTCGTCCTCTAGTGAAGTCTATGGATTTTCTTAGAGCTTGATTGGAGTCCCAACTGTGTAACCAGACCTTGTTTAGCATCAAAGCCTGGATTTGATCGTTGTTGTTCTTCCTGGGGAATATATCTTCGCTTCTGTCCCCAGCAACGATGCCAGAAGATGTTATCACGAAAAGATGCACCTTGACTACAAAAGGAGCATGGCTAGTGAATCTTTAAAATTATTGAAAAAATGGCTAGATTTGTAAGTTAAAAAGAAAATGAATATAACAGAGATCAGGCTAACAGATGAGAATATTGAACAGTGGATGTATGAACATGACAGACTTGAATGAGAGAATACGAGTATGAACTTGCAAAAGGAGAGGTCAAGTTTGCTCAGATCATTAATAAACATATAAACCATCCATAAGAATCCAAATATCGGAAAGAATCATGGGTAAAGCAAAACGTTTATCTTTTCAAATTAAGCAAGGAGGCTTATCTCAAAAGCAATCGCTTCTAAGAATTCTTTTAAAAAAACCCAGAAATCAAATGCATGCCTGCAAATAAATAAGAGTATCAGTCTGATCTATAAATCTGTATACACTTTGAACCTCCTCGGCTAGAACTCCCTCTACCTCTCATTACATTTAACACCATGGACTAAATAGAAAACACAATCCTGGAGCTGATACAAATTTTAAGGGATTAAATCTTATCCATAGACTGAAAATGTAAATCCATCTCGAATCAATGCAGAAAATATGGAAACAATAAGGCTATTTGACACCTCAACTGCTATATATTGTTGCCAGGTGCCCTGGAAAACTAGGGTCTGTGATTAACATATTTGAATACTCTGCCACCTGTGCTTACTGATTTCCTGAAAATATGGAATTTATATATTCCCTGTCGATCCTTGCCATTAAATTTTGGAAATATGCTTTACTGTGATCATAAAAATCTAGGCAAAATTCTCTGGTTGTTGCTTAAAATCTGGAACTGTTTGCTTGAGCACTGCCTACAGATATGGGAATTAATCCTCTGCTTCCGAATTTTCTATGCCTTCGAATACTCACTGCTCCTTTAGCTTTTTATATAGACACTTCTTGTAATTTGGCTGCATGTATTTGATGACCTTTAACACTTTAACACCTGCTACTTGAGATTTCATGTGTTGCTGATCGATATTTAAACTGGTTTTTAACATCTTTAATGCTCACTTTATCCCTTCACCAACACTTGAACATAAACAACAAATGATTATCCTGGGCGTTTCATTTCGCATGCAATGGGAATGTCCCATATTTCCAGCAAAACAATTGTTATGGTCTTCATATGCATTGATGTTTTCATAGTTTTCTAACGTGTTGTGCACAATTCCTGACCCATTGGCTCTTTCCTTAGCGCTTGATGACAAAGCATTCATGCATAGACTTCAAATTCATGGTGAAAGGCTCTTCTTAAGACTTGAAAAGTATGATGGTTGTTTTAAAGGATAACATGGATATGAGTCAAGATAACTATAAGATCAAACTTAATCTACCTTTTGGGAATCCACATGATCATGACTTTATCTACCTTTTGGAAATCCATGTGATCATGAAAGTAATGATGGATACGATGCTTGTCGTGTCGGGCCTTAGCTTTCGCGTTTGCTCGTTGTAACATTTCCTGCGCTTGTCGTTGGATGTCGCAAATTTGATCTTGAAACGTCAATGCTTTGTCAACTTCTCGTCAGTTGTAGTCAATGTCATTCAACTGTGTCAAGGAACTGATCAAGTCGATAGGTGATGAGGGTTGAAATCCATAGCAGATATCAAATGGAATCTTTCCTATAGAGCTATTCTAAGCACAATTGTATTTTTGGTGTATATAGGGAATACTTTCATCCCATATTCGTCGGTGCTTGTGGTTGTACATGCTATGCAGTTGTATGATCAAGCGATTCACAACTTCCGTATGTCCGTCTATCTAAGGATGGAAAGATGTCGACAATGAGAGTCTTGTGTCTAGCTACTACCAAAGAGTCTTCCAAAAGATGTTGACGAATATGGAATCTCTGTCGAAAATGATGGTTTTCGATAACCCGTAATGTTTCCATACATGTTCGAAGAAGAGTTGAGCAGTGTGCCGTGCCGTCGTGGTCTTCTTGCATGGAATGAGAATGGCCATCTTGGAAAATATGTCGACTAGTACTAAGATCGTTTCATGATGATGTTTCATAGTGCGATATCACATCAATTAGTCCATAGAAATAGATTCCCATGGTCGACTAGGAACTGGAAAAGGTGTATACAATCCTTGTTGTTGATTAGGCGGTTTAGCAATGGAACAAACCATGCATGATCGAATGTACTTGTTGACGTCAGTTTTAAGTGAACGAAAAAATAAATAGTTTTGAAGAATAGCAAGGGTCTTTGCTACTCCAAAGTGTCTTGCAGTCTTGCTATAGTGCGTGTCCCAAATGAGCTGCTGTTGATGCTCACATGTCGATACATGAAGCTGTCCAAGCTTGTATAGAAAGTTGTCTTTCAAGAAATAGTTGGAGGTCAAGGACTAGTAAGTCTAAATTTGTCGATAGACTGGTGAAAAGTCAATGTCTTCCTGATACAACTGAGGCCAAGTAGTGTTGTCATATCTTTGCATACTCATCACTGTAAAAAAAAGAGTAATGGGTGGTCAACTGAGGCAATTAGCGGTGGCATTAGCTTTACCTTTCTGATAATTAATTACCAACTGAATTTGTTGTAGGTAATTAATCCACTTGAGTTGTCAACTTGTTTGTAGTTTTGACTGGGTTAGAAAGAACTATAGAGGCTTGTGGTCAGTGAGGATGACCGTTTCCTCGCAAAGAATGTAATGCCGCCATTGCTTGAGAGCTTGCACAATGGCATACAGTTATTTTTCATACGTCGAATATCTTCTAACAGTATCATTAAAAGTTTCAGAATGAAAAGCGACTGAGTGACCATACTGAGTGATCACTGCACCCAAGGCATAGTCGGATGTGTCTGTATCAATATCAAAGGGATGATGCAAATTAGGTAACACAATTACCGGTGCAGTGCAAAGCTTGTGTTTGAGCTTGTCAAAAGCTTCTTGTTTTGTCAGTGTCCATTTCAAGACAGTTTTCCCATTTCCCTTCTTCAACTGATTCAAGGGCCAGGATATGTGACTAAAGCCGAGTATGAATCATTGATAGAAATTTTCCAAACCAAGAAAAATTCTTAGTTCATGAATGCTCTGAGGAATGGGCCAATCTTTGAGAATTTTTACTTTGTCTGGGTCGACGTAAATGCCTGCAGAGTCAATTACAAACCCCAAATATTTGATGTTGTTCATCGCAAAGGAAAACTTGTCCATGTCCAAGTAGACTCGATGTTGTTGGAGAGTGTCGAGGACTTGTTGAAGCTGTCCAACTCGTTCTTCCCATGGTCGACTGAAAAACAATATGTCATCGAGATAGACAATGACCCATTTGCCGATGAAAGGTCAAAGAATGTTATCCATGTATCGCATAAAGGTCGCAGGTGCATTGGTTAAGCCGAAAGGCATGACTAATCATTCAAATAATCCTTCCTTGGTCTTGAAATTAGTTTTCCATACATCTGAGGGATCGATTGGAATATGATGATATCCTAACTTGAGGTCGAGCTTAGTAAATAATTTAGAACCTTTCAGACAGTCAATGAGTTCGTCTATCCACGGCAGAGGGAAGCGATTCTTTACCGAAATTTTGTTGAGGGCCCAATAGTCGATGCACATGTGCCAAGTCTCATCTTTCTTTGGAACGAGGACGATTGGAATTCCAAAAGGAGAGGAACTAGGTCGGATGTGACCTTTGTCGATCAAATATTGGATTTGTTTATGGATCTCTCCATTTTCGAGAATGGATCTTCTGTAGAGAGATGTGTTAGGTAATGAGGAACCAGGAGCAAGTTCAATAGAGTGTTTTACCTAGCAATGTCGAGGTACTCCGTTTTGAAATTGGAATAGTTTATGGTACTCTTCAAGGATATTGTCAATCTGTTGCTTCTGTTGGGAGATGCACTAGTCGATGACTCGACTGGTTGTTTCAGTATTCCTAGAATGTTGTGGCTTTATCATAATCAATGTGAACTTCTGAGCATGGTTGATGAGCTTATTCATCTATTTAGTAGATATCATTGCAATCATTGGTGTAGGTCATCGCTCTGGTATGCCACACCATTGATTCTAAATTCTAACAATCACCTTCTGCGGTCGTGACTGGTAAATTCCATGGTGATCCCATAGGTAAGGTTTCCCAAACAGGGCATCGGCTACAGAGAGCGGTGCCACGTCACAAAATACTTCATCTTCAAAAGGCTTTACGAAGTAGGAGAGTTGCATTGTCGGGTGATCCGTAGTTCGTATCCATCCTTCATCCAACTGATGTTGTAAGGATGAGGATGTGGAGTGGTGACAAGACCTAGTTTCTTCACAACTTCTTCAGAAACAAAGTTCTTTTGGATTCCGTTGTCCACAATCAAATGCAATGGAATGTTTTGAACCCATGTCTGTGTATGGAACAGGTGCTCTTGTTCCTCCTCGTCGACGATAGTCGAGGCTACTGGAGTTGTCGATGTCGATGTAAAAAGTGTCATTGCTTCTGGGTCATATTCTACCACAGTCTTGTCAAACGCATCGAGTGTCGACACTTTTTCCAAAAAGGTCTTCCGAGATTTGCATTCAGACATATCATGCCAAGATGAGTGGTGATAATGCCACCATTTCCCGGTAGGGGGTTTTTTGCTACTTTCGATTTTGCGAAAATGATTTTTGCCATGATCTAGCTTTGGTGGAGTTGGTTGAAAAGATTTCGACTTGTCTAAGTTGACTGGTTCCTTCTTGTCGGGTGGTCTTCCTGATGTCAGTTTAGTCACGAAGCATGCTTTTCCCTTCTGTTTGGTTTCGAGTTTGCTGGCATAGTGGAATGCATTCACAAGCTTATTGAGAGTCAGAAACTCCATCTCCTGCTGAATGTACTGGGATAATGTGATAACATACTTCAGAACAAGCAATTTTTCTTATTCTTGAACACCAAGTCTAGCCATGAGTCGATACAAATCATCGGTGTAACTTTGTACGGAATGGTCTTTCCATTGCCTTAGTTGCTACCACTTCTTATACTAATGTTTAAGGTATTTGGGAGGGTAAAAATCCTTTCAGATGTATTCGAAAAATTTCCCCCCATATGTCTATGGGGTCTCCGCTTTTCTCCATCTTTGTCGAGAGGTTCTCCCACCAGCAGTGCACATATGTTGACATCTTTAAGCATGCAATGGTGAACTTCTTGGCTTCCGAGAGTTGATTCATAGAGTAATAGGATTCCAATTGTTGTACCCAATTGTCGACTGATTCCACGTCAATATTTCCTTCTAGGTTCGGTATGTCCAGATTCATTTTCACTTTGAATGGATTGATTTTTTCGGAGTTAGATCTTGTAGGAAATCCCCCTCATGTCAAAGCAAACCGCGTGAGAATATTTTTGAACAGGGCGAACATTTCAGTTTGTTTTCGAGCCAGTGCTTGATCTATGAGTTGCTGTGTCTCTTCGATTGCATGTCTATCGGCTGTTTCTTTTGCCATCTTTGAAGTTAGTGTCTGATTGGATTGTTGATTTTGTGAGTGTGTTTGAACCGACATAAGTCAGGTAACTTCGATGGAAGTGTCTACGCAAAAATTAAGCACAAACAAAGATGAGAATGCTCTGATACGAATGATCTACACGCTCCGAGGTGTATGAGGGGGACAATAATTTGACTGAATGAGTCAGCTCTGTTATGGCGGAAGCATAAGAATGAGAATAAGAAAAGCAGGAATACACTACGCACATAAACATACATTCACATATAATATGTAGGAATGTGAACCGAATTCTCTATTACTGGATGTAAAGATCATAAAAAAATCATTCGATGTATATTACAATATTTTACATGCTTATATAGAGTGCTGAGATGCTTGGGTTCCTGCCTATTACATTCAGTTAGAAGAGAAGTTAGAATGGTTTTGGAATTTCAATCTTTACAATCGACTGGAAGACAGCAATACAATCTGTCATAGTTCGACAGTCGCAAGTCGCAAGTCAATGCTGCATGTTGACGTCGCGACACTGTTGAGGTCATGGAACTTGTCGAAGTCAATGACTTGTCGCAGTTCATGTTAGCATCCAACACAATTCCAACTACTGGAATGGATCAACGCCGATTTAAAGGATGTTAAATACATCAGAGTGCTTTAAGGATGAAGACGACGAAGACTAAAAGGGATCAGAGGGATCGATGGTTAATTCGTTGAGTTGGTTTAATGTAAGAAGAAGACCAACCAGAGGAATGATTGAGTACATAAGAGAAAGGAGCCGACGTAGCATGGCGACAACTGAGTTGCATTCAAGGATGAGATTAGCTACGGTTGGGAAAGAGATAAGTGAAGTCCAGTCGCTGGATCAAATGCGATTGAAGGAAAGGAAATGGAAACTGATGTTGCAGAACAAATATCGATAAGAGGATCAACATGGTTGGCTGAGTGCAAGAAGACAGGTTAGAGTATAGTTCGATCAACAGAATACTGAATAATCACAGGAGGATGAGTCGAAGATGATCAACAAGGGAACGCTGTCCAGTGGGATTTCCTACGACCACTGGTGTGGGAGGACTGGCAATTGAATCCAGGGATTCGAGAAGGAAGCTGTCGAAGTGTGGTCGATGGGAGAGGATTCGATGAAATCGAAAAGTTGACAAGATGTTCAAGAGGCGACATCGATAGAGAATTGGCAAAGGCCAAGCGCGGAGGATGAGGCGGACGACAGCTGTAGAGACTAAGTGAAGTTGACAAGTTAAGTTGAGAACCGACGAGGTAAAAATGGTCTACGAGGCGAAGTGCATACCAGTCGGAAGAGGACAGTGATAAGACTGAAAACGGTAGCGAATTCAGAGAGGTGCAAAGGTCAAGGAAACATACCTACATTCATTTTGGGTATTTGAGGAAGTTAATGGCATTTAATAAGGTGGATGAGATAAAGTGATATGTCACCACAGGAAAAGGTCGTGCAAGCACGGATAGGGGTGCTGACAACTACAGGTCAGCAGGATTAGCGAGAATTCAGGGGACAGAGTAAGGACACCTCAGGGAGATCGATAGGGTGAACCTCGGAAACAACATCCGAACAGAGTGGAAGCATGGTGCGAAGGCACATAGATGGGGATCGATATTTATTTCATTATTCATAGTATCAGAAGATAGAGAGGATCACACACAGAGGGGATAAACACACACACAGAGGAGAGATTTACTCTTGTGTATTGTAACAGGCTGAGGCCGACTTGTTTATTTGTTTGCATGTAATTTTGTAAGTGGTTCAAGTAATAGAATCCAAATTCTTGGCATTTTGAGTTCACATCTAGTCTATGTGACAATTCGTGTGTTTACTGTGTGTTATAGTTAAGAAAGAGGGTCCGACTGACCTGCCCCTACGCCACAATCTCTCTCTCTCTCTCTCTCTCTCTCTCTCTCTCTCTAACCCCCTATATTTCTCTCCCCCCCTAACTCTTAATTACACCCATTATCCTAACACCCCCCTCTATCTCTACCTCTAACCCCTTAACAATCCCCCTCCATCTCTACCTCTAACCCATTACCACCACCAATAGTATCTCCCTTTACCTCCCTCTCTCTCTCTAACCCAAACAATCATGCTCCTCACCTATACCCCCCTTTCTCTCTAATATTGCTTGTCATCCCAAAACCCCTATCCTTCTCTCGCTCTCTACCCCTTTCCACCCCCCAATATCTCTCTCTCTCTCTCTTTATCTCTCTCCCTAACTCTTACTAACCCCCTATATCTCTCTCTCCCCCTAACTCTCACTTACCGACAATCTCCTAACACCCCACTTTTTCTCTACCTCTAACCCATTAACAATCCCCCTCTATATGTACCTCTAACCCCTTACCACCCCCTAAAGTCTCTCCCTTTACCTCTCTCTATCTCTACAACGCAAACACTCATGCTCCTCACCTATATCTCTCTTTCTCCTTAACCCCCCTTCTCACCCCCAAACCCCTAGCAATCTCTCTCTCTACCCCTTTCCACCCCCCAATCTCTCTCTCTCTCTCCCTAACTCTTACTAACACCTATATCTCTCACTTCCCCTAAATCTTACTTACCCCAATATCCTACCACCTGCCTTTATGTCTACCTCTAACCCCTTAACAATCCCCCCTTGTCTCTAGCTATAACCCCTTACCACCCCCTCAATTTTGCTCCTTTACCTCTCCCTCTCTCTCTAACCCAAACACTCATGCTCCTAACCTATATCCCCCTTTCTTCCTAATCCCCCTTCTCATCCCCAAACCCCTATCCTTATCTCTCTCTCTCTCTACCCGTTTCCACCGCACAATCTCTCTCTCTCTCTCTCTACCCATTTCTACCCCACTATCTCTCTCTCTCATTCTCTCACTCTCTCTTACTAACCCCCTATATCTCTCTCTCCCCCTAACTCTTAATTACACCCAATATCCTAACACCCACCTCTATATCTACCTCTAACCCCTTAACAATACCCCTCCATCTCTACCTCTAACCCCTTACCACCCCCTAATTTCCCTCCCTTAAACTCTCTCTCTCTCTAACCCAAACACTCATGCTCCTTCCCTATATCCCCCTTTCTCCTTAATCCCCCTTCTGATCCCCATACCCATATCCTTCTCTCTCTCTCTCTCTACCCCTTTCCACCTCTCTCTCTCTCTCTCTCTCTCTCTCCCCCTAACTCTTACTAACCCCCCCTTTATCTCTCTCTCTCTCTACCCCTTTCCACCCCGCAATATCTCTCTCTCTCTCTCTCTCTCTCTCTCTCTCTCCCTAACTCTTAATAACCCCCCGTTTATCTCTCTCCCCCCAAGTCTTACTTACCCCCAACCTCCTAACACCCCCCGCTATCTCTACATCTAAAACCTTAACAATCCCCCTCCATCTCTACCTATAAAACCTTACCACCCCTAAAGTATCTCCCTTTACCTCTCTCTCTCTCTCTAACCCAAACACTCACACTTCTCACCTATATTCCCCTTTATCCCTAATTCCCCTTCTCATCCCCAAACCCTTAGCATTCTCTCTCACTCTCCCTACCCCTTGGCACCCCCCCACCCCTTGAAAATCCCCCTCTGTCTCTACCTCTAACTGCTTAATAATCCCACCGTCTCTCACTCCCCTACTCATCCACCTACACCTAACCCCGACCTTCCCTCTCTCTACCCCTTATCTCCCTAACCCTTACTAACCCCTTCTCTCACTCTCATTCTCCCCCATAGTGATAGGAGGGGATAAACTTGTAGGGGATAAAGAGAAATAAAGAAGGTGTTAATAAGGTTTAGGGAGTGGAGGGGAGAGAGAGAGGAGGGGGGGTCAGGGTTATGTGTAGGAGGAGGAGAAGGGGTGTGAGAGAGGGGGTTAGTAAGAGTTATGGGGGATATGGGTTGGGGGGGATGCGAGGGGGGTGTTAGTGGTATGTGGAGGCAAATGGGTGTGTGTGTGTGTAGAGGGGTGGGGGTTAGGAAAGATGTTGAATGTAAAGTGTGAGAGGGTGGACTAATTTAAGAATTGGGGGTGTTATGGGTGTTAGGGGGTTAATACATTGGGGGGGGGGGTTTAGGGTGTTAAAACATGGGGGGTGTTAGGAGGTTAAAACATGGGGGGGTGTTAGGGGGTTAAGACATAGGGGGTGCTGGAAACGTTCAATGAAATGTTATCCATGGAACTACCTTATTAAATGTTGTTGATCGTTAGTATAAAAAAATGCATTCACGTTATATTACTACAAAATGCGCACATGTTGTGTACAAGCATAACGTGTGCGCATTTTTCACTTATATAGACAGTGTGTGTCATTGTACAAGAGACACTCTAACAGGATCACAAAAAAACAACACAGCACGCACAAATTTGGATTGTATACACAACATACAACTCATCATAGCAAGAAAGTTTGAACACAAATTGAGTATTTCATTGAGACCATCTCCATCACAAGTGCTACAAGGATTGCTTGGAGGGGAAAAAGACATTGGACAAGTTTCAAGAGTCCAATAGAAAAACCATATCCAATTCAACACCATTAAATTTCTTATAATTTATGAACATCAAATGCAATATTTCATTGACAATTATGGTGGACAATAGATTCAATTAAGAAACAAAAACACCAAGGTTGGAGAATGTCATATTGAGGAGCACCATAGACCATCCCCACCATGGATGGTCTTACAATTGAGGAGCAACAAAGGCATCATTGTATTTATCATTGAGGTGGAGTGTAGAAACTATTGAGCAAGAAAAATACTTAGCTCGAAGAATATCCAATTGAGAAGCACCGTAAACCATCTCCATCATTGATTTGTATTAAAGGCAATTTTTCTCATTGATCATTGTGGTGGAGTATAACACAATTGGGTAAGACAAAAACTAAGCTTGGAGAATCTCCAATTGAAGAGAATTGTAGATCATTGATCATTGTGGTCATGGGAAATCTATGCAATCGAAAAAAGAAAATTTGCAAGGAAGAAGCTACCCGAAGAGATCATTCAAGAAATTAGAGAAAATAGAAGAAATGACGTGACCAATCGAAGAAATTTTATCGACACTTGATCCATTTTGGTTGTATAGGATGTCATGATTCTTCCGACCAATCCACAACAAGAAATACAGCCATAGCATTCACTTGAAGGGCCTTCAATTTACATAACAATTGAAGAACAAGCACCCCATGGCCCTGATCAAGGATTAAAACGTATGTGCACATCAAGGCCACTTGAAACAATGGGCGATTTGATAGGTTCTGGTGATACAAGTGAAAAATTTAGAGAGGCATTGCATGATGAATATATGCTCAAAGAAGACAATGTCATTGAGACCATCCAAGAGGATGTCCTATTGCGATCATCCAGCTTCCAGCAAGAGAAAGAAGGACATGAATCTACTATTGAAACGCCAAACCAACCAGGTGATGAAACTCCAACCTCCCTACCTCCATGAGCAATTTCACAGCAAGAACTCCAATGTGCATACAGATTGATGAAAGTCCCATTGGTTTGCTTGAAGGTACGCTTTCTAAACGCAATATTGCATATCAAACGCAACAAATACTTGTTAACTATTTTGATTCTAAAAGTTTAATAGATGCATTTGGTACAATTGGAAAGGAATCTCGTTCAAAGGATCACAATGCAGCTCATCGTCTATTGCCGCAATCAATCATGAACAAAATCACTAGGGCCCTTCGTCTTCTTAATCCTACATCCAAACTAATTAATTTGAATGTCAAAAGACACTGTAAGTATTGTGTTAGAAGGGAGAAACTTGAAACTGGTCAAATATATGTATGGGCCTTCATTGGCCAATTTCCATGCTCTGATATGAAGCTCATTGATGCAGTAAAGGGACTAGTGCAATATTTTTGGCATGAAAACACTAGACCTTCTTCCAACCAAAAATATGTACTAAAATTGAGAAGGGGTTCAAGGGATCATGAACCCCAAATTAAACATTTTCTTTACACGACACAAACCGAACTATATGAGAGATTTAGGCATGAACATAATGAGCTTGTATTGGGCCAAATATCTTTCGATAAATACAAACCATGGTATGTTAAAATAAACAAACTCATAACACATCATGTTGTTGTCGATACCGCATTGAGTACAGTTATTATTATGACAGATGTATATATATTGTGTGTATTGCATAACACTCTTGTGTGGGAATGCTCAACTATATTTCCTCCAATGTCATATAGAGAATTTATTCATAGCGTATTGTGCAGTAGGCCAGAAGGTTGCACATTTTATCAAAAATATTTTGTATATGGGACATGCCAAGTGTGCAGTGGAATGGAATTATTGAAAAATGCATACCTGTGACCGATGAGCATGAACTTTGGAGGCAGGAGGTGAACTTGCAGTCATTCAAATATGTCACGTATGATATCTACGAATGGAAAGAAAGAAAAAAAATACAGTTAGTCACTTCGTAGGTTAGTAATGAGTTCTTGAATACTATTTTTTTCTTCGGATTGCAATTTCATATGTAACAATCTACCGATATATGTATTTATTGTTGAGCTACTAGGTACGGGTCTGCGACTTCATGGATGGATTCTTAGAAAAGACACAACAATATGTAAATCATGTACATGTGGCTCGTTGGAAATATGAGCAGTTTAAAACTTGTAGGGATACATTTCTTGTTGGGACTATCTTATCAGTGGTCGATTTTGCGGAAAACTACACACTTCAATCGCAAAACGAGATTGAGATTCAATACTATCACACAAACCAGGTCAGCATAATGGTACATATCACCTATAGACATGGGGCAGATAGTATTGAAGAAATTAAAGTTATATTGAAGGAGTATCACTTCTACATAAGTGATGATAGGTGTCATGACTTGGATTTTGTACAACACAGTTTTCAAATGTTCTATAATCACTTGAATGATAATAGTATATAGATGGAACAACATTGGGTTTGGTCTGACAATTGTGTAGGGAAATTCAAAAATTCTTGTGTCTTTCAATGGTTGTGTATGCTCCACAAAATGAACAAGGTGCCACATATCTGGAACTATTTTGAGACAGTACATGGAAATGGTGAACATGATGGAGCAAGTGCGTGCTATTGGATATGGTTTTAATTGATGTCAAAGTAGTTCAGTAATGACAAAGGAATAACCAGGGACATGATGGCAAGGAAAAATCAGTGAAAGACAAAGGTAGTGATGACATGGCAAAGATGATGATATGGAAGATATGATGACATGGCATGACATAGATGATGCTGTGGCATGTAAAAGACACATGGTGATGTTTTAGTGCTATTATGAAGTCAGTGTTGCAATATGATATCATTATGAAGAGTATGGCTAGGGGGGTGTCCAAATAAATGTAAACCAGGCCAGAGGAAGTGACCCTATTTGTATTAGGTTACTGTGTGAAAAAAGAAATCTAATTAAGCTATCTCTATGTATACGCATGAATTTATGTCTGAAGTGTTAACAATTGAATATTTGTGTATCTCTGTATCAATGAATCAATTGACATTTTGGGATATCTATGTAAATGCTTGATTAATCACCATGTGTATGCGTAGCCTGAAGTAAGGGATTTTGAGGATTGAATGTTGCAGTGGATGTATGAAATTATGAATGATCTATGTGTGTGTAAAACCACGGAGTCGATGTGTAGATCCAGCAAGGGAATCAAGTCTGGTGATGATTGATTGAGTGATTGATTGATTCTTCGATCAATCAATGTAAAATCGTAGAGTTGCAAATATTGAATTTTGCAGAGATTTGGACGATCCAAATTAAAGGAGAAAATATGGATCAGTGATGGGGAAGAGATCACAAGGTGAACGTGAACGAAAGATAAGAAATCCGCAAGATTAAGTGAAGTTCTGCCAGAGACAACAGATCGATGGACGAGATTAAAGCCGCAAGAGATCTGACGCCCTAGAGAAATTCCACAAGAGAAAGGTGTAAAGAAGATAAGGGATCTGCAATGATAAGGTGAGATCCACATCTGATCTCAGATCGATGGTCAGGAAAGAACCCGCAAGAAATCGACGGTTATAAAGAGTTGTGGAAAAGGAATTGCGGGAGGGAAATTACGGAAGCCCATTTCGGGAAAAGTTGAAGGCACGTTTGCAATCCGCAACCCGACTGCGGAAAGAGAATCGCGGAAAGATAAATTTTGGAAGACAATTTGTAAAATTCGAAATACAGTTCCACAATCCACAATCCGCAAGCTACGGGAAGAGAATCCACCATTGATCAAGATATGACAGTCCACGATCACTGCGGAAAGAACCTTAGGGAAAGAGACTTGTGGAAGAAGTCTTGCGGGAGACAAATTACGAAAGCTAGTTTGTAAAAATTGAAATATAGTTCCGCAATCCGCAATCCACAAGCTGTGAAAAGAGAATCTACCGTTGATCAAGATCAGATGGTCCACAATCACTACGGAAAGGAGATTGCAGAAAATTCATTGTGGAAAAACCACTGTGGAAAGGAGATTGCAGAAAAGTCATTGCGGAAAGGAAATTGAGGAAAAACCACTTTGGAAAGGAAATTGCGGAAAGATCACGGTGGAAAGGTAATTGCGGAAATATCATTGCGGAAAGGAAATTGCAGAATTATTTTTGTTGTGGAACTATAATTGCGGAAAAGGGAAAACTCGGAAGGAATTCTGGTACAGAATTATCATTGCAGAGAGGCAATTTTGGAAAGATTTTTGTTGCGGAAAGTCATGACTGATAAACCTAAATAGAGTTAAAGAATTATTAAAATGAAGAATTGTGTTTTCACGAAGAGGCACGATCTAAGAATGAAAAGGCGCAACTGTGAGAAGATACATTCATAGAAAACGTGTTAGAATGTATTTATAGACAAAGTGCTGAGTGAAAGAAGTTGTCTCTGTGATCCAGATCTATGTAGCAGCAGCTGTAGACAGAGACCAAAGAAGGAAAACTAGTGACAGGTTTGATAACATAAAGAAGATGTGGAAGTATGATGAATTCAAATTAGGGTGGCAGGGTGGTGCTAGGTGTCACATACCCCAATTTTGTGAAAATAATGTAATTATTTTATCATATTCCTAAGACATTATGTTAAATTTAATGCTTAGTAGAAATTGATGACTCAACAGAGTCACTAGAAATGGAATGTAATTCTGAATATTTTATTATTTATAAATAAATTATGGAGACAACGGCATGGGAGAGCTGTTAAAAAGAGGTTACTGGTCAAACTGGTGGATGGAACTAGGTGGAAAGGCAAATGACAAGTGGCAGCATCCTCAAACACTTCCTAAGTTGCAGGTTGCAACTTCCCTATATTTGGGGTCATGATTCCCCAAGAAAGTGGAATCTGAGCAGGTGGCTCATTAATGACAGTTAACCCAACAAAGACCAAGGCAATCTTTTAAATAGTACTCAATGAACTGAGCCGGGGGTTCGAATTTGTTCTAGAGGGAGAAGGCATTCAGGTGAATGTTATTCAGGAATCCCATTGAGGAAGAGGGAATTACTGTAAGGAAGTTGTTTGAGAGGAATGTTGCAGGAACTTGGTTCCATTATAGCTGTTTGGGCTGAGTGAATTGTTTTGCTGCACCTAGTTCTAGCCAGGGAGACCAGAGCAAGCTCGGGGGTCCTGAGAAGTGCTATCTGGGCACTCTCCACGAGTTGGTAGGGAGGAACAGCCTCCCATTGCTGTTGTTTCCCACAGTTTGAAACAGGTTCTGCCACCTATTCCTATTTGTTTATTAAGAATAAATAAATGTATGTTATGTTTATCTTCATTATGTCTGAGTAGTAATTAATTTAGTAAAGGTTAGCAATCCCTGAATATCAGTAGTAGATTTATTAAGAATTACTGTGTTTCAGCATTCCTTTATAGTATTATTATTTTACGGATAAGGTATTTTCAATGTATGTTATACAATAGTAATACTGTAAGCAATAGTTATTTGTTGTAATTTATAAACCTAGTTTATTTAAAATAGCAAAATAGATAAGTAGGGTTTAAGGGTACAGTAATTATGTTCTGGAATTACAAACTCGTCTAAACCATCGTAAGAACAGAAATGAATTATAAACAGATAAATTATAGTGTTATTATCATTATAGATAACATTTCAGAAGAGATTGTTATTTTTAGAATAGCTAAATCAAGGTACAAATCTTAGTCAAAGTTATCCTATCATAATCTATGTATTTAAGACAATACACAAACCCAAAAATACAACTTTTTTTTTTACCAGTCATTTCATAACAACTAATTGATTATTCAGAAAAACCCTAGTAGAACCTTATTCTAAAGTAATTTTCTTCAACAGTAAATAAACCAGTTATTGTTTTAGAAACAATAGAAATAACAGAATCATAGCTAGGTTGATATCGAGCTTAAGCTTATAGTATTATCTTCTCTTAAAAACTTTCACGAACCAACAGTATTATAAATGAAATAACAGAACCCTAGTGGGCTTAGTATAAAGCTTAACAGTATATTTTAACATCCACTAAACTCTCTATTTCGACGGAGTCCTAAACATAACATTAGACTGTGTAACTAAATAAAATCACGACCGTGGATTTTTAGAACCCTATCTCCCCAGGTTATCATTAAGGACCTTTTTCTAGCAGAAAAACGATCTAGTTATCATCTTTCAACAGAAGTTCATCACAGAAATTATCAACAGTTAATTAAAATAGTTAACAAAATCAAAACAATAGAGTAACAGAACATTTTATAGCTCAATATCGAGCTTAGGGTTACAGTTTTACCTTTCCTAAAAACTTTTAACTAACCCAGAGTCATTTTTGAAAGGACAAAACAAGCATTCATTTGAATCACAACTTAGTTCGGCCAAATCCTACCAGCCTCGCTTGTGCAAGCAAAGCTTCTACTAATTTAGTTAATAAAATAATTTCACATACAGACGAGCCCCCAAATTCACTGTATAAGCGGATTAAAAACTTAATAATTTACTTACAACTACACACAGATTAAAAACCGTAACGCTTGCGATAACAAAGTCCCGTATACAAGAGGACTGTTATTAATGCTTTATATCAAAGCTTAAATTTACACAGGAAGAAGTTTTTAACAAAAACATAGTAAAAACCCTGTATGTTATCCGAGAACAGAGTTAAAACAAAATGGCAAGGTCGCCATCCTATCCACATATGGACTTACGTTTCTTATCATCTATCAAATTAAATCCACAGTATTCTTATACAGAAAACCTTTAATACAAAATAAGACCATTATTTACATTCTCGGAAGAGCTATAACAACCCTTTATTATACAGGGTTAAAACATGTTAAAGAACTCGTTAAACAAACAGTTTAAAGAATGCACACAACCACAGGGTTACACATTTCAAACCCTACCACTCTAACAACCATCAAGGAGGAGAAGCCATGGTGAAACCAGGCTTACCCGGATAAGCAACCAACAGCCGAAGCATGAGTCACCCACATTGCGAATGGAGTCGGGACCTGCAACGAAGGAAAAACCTTATCAGATACCACTTATTTATATAAATGTCGAATTCTAAACAAATTGTTGTTTTTAGAAAACAACAATGAATCCTGTAGCTTACCGGAGTGACGAATGCAGATGCAAATTTAGTATATAGTTCAATAACCACGAACACAATATGTGTGGAAACCCCACCTGGGTCACCAAAGAATGAGTTGGAAAATCGAGTGATACATTCCACGATGGAGGCTGCTACTGAACTAAGTAAAAAGATACAGAAGATGGAAGCCGTGACCGGGTTGAAACTGGTATCAGCAGGGACAAAACCCTAGGGCTTTCACAAAGAAACCTATAGCTGCTAAAAATGAAACACAACAATTCCCGAACCTTGCAAATGGAAAGATGAAGAGACGCCGTTACAGGGTCAGGTTCTTTAGCGAAGGAGAAAACCCTAGGTTTAGCAAACTGATGGCCGTGATAACAACTCGTAGTGACTCCTACACAGTGCAACAGACATACACATAGAGCTGAAGCAGCGTAGTAGCTGCCATCAACACTGTAACAGGAAGGATTTGGACAGGAGGGTTTCGCAGAACAACCAAGCCCGAAGGCAAAGGGAAATGACAGTGTAGGGTTAGTCAAACTGTTTTATATCGCCAAATGCATGGCTCAAGATCAACCACATAGCACTCTAAATAATTTCCATGCAGTGGGTCACCGGTCTAATGTTCCACGATGAGTTGCAATTTGTTTTGAGAACCAAAATAAAATCATAGCGTGGGTACACCGAATCAAGGGTTAATCATAGTTGGGATGTCTATTATGGTCGAGACTTCATAATTGAAGCGATCATATAAACCACATCAAACAATGCTTTCGAGTTTGCCTAATGGACGTAATGTCTTGCCCTACAAACAACAAGGTTATGCATTATCAATAATGTTCAACATTACGATGATGAATCATCATTGTTTTTAGAAATAAAAATCTTATCAATGAGTAATAGAATTAATTGCATAAGTTTATCCATAAGGGTTTAAAGAACATAGTTCTTATATCATCTCTTTAATAATCAAAACATTAGGATGATACCTATAAATCTTGCATTACATAGATTAAATCTTAATTTACTAATTCATGTGTTATAAACATCAAAACTCAATCTTGGTGTATTATAGACATAGAGAAAATGTATTTGCATTAGAAAAATTATAAAGTTAAGAGTGCAATGCAAGCTCTATTTGGCTCATAAAAACCTATCACGACAATTGTCAATCACCATAACTTCATGTGCCAGTTATAAATGAGAATAAGTTATATTTTGTTTTTGGTCGATCCAGATCCGGTATTAGTGCAGTTGCAAATCAAAACATCTTTTTAACTTAAAAACTTGATGAAATGCGATAATTGAGCAATTAAATACTGGTTTGAGTATGGTCATCCGGTTGTATTTCACTGTGCTAATAATGAAGCATAATTGCAATTCAGTAATATCCTCAAAGAGCAATTATTTCATAGAGTTATTGAATTCTTTTATTCTCAGGAAACATAGCTGTCATAATCTCTAAGTAAATTTCTAATTTTATAACAGTAGGAGATCATAGGATAAATATTACCTTTAAACATTTGATAATCTGTCTAGTATGCTTAGACATTTACTGAAGGAATTGGTACAGCTAACTGACTTTCAAATACTTTAGAGATTATTGAAACGACCAGCACATTACCTGTACATCTGTAAGAGAAAGACCAATTGATGCATTAGCTCGGAAGCTAAGTAAGCCCAGTCTGCTGTGGCAATTCCCCCTTGAGGTTGAAAAATAGAAAAATAATCAGCAACAGTAAAGAAACTCATAACACAATCTAAGTATAAGAACAGATCATTTAGACACATTTATGATCAGTTATCTAATCAAACAGATTAAGGAATGTATTTATAAATATTATATGCTAATTTAAAATTTTCAAATTTTTCGGAAATTCTGGTTTTTGACACTAGGGTAGGCTATAGGCTTGCAAGGGGGTTGTAGCCTCCTTCTAGTGGTAGCTAGTAAATAGGGTGTCAAAGCATCCTTTCAGAAGTGTCTGATAAACCAGGGGGTCGTAGCCTCCTTCTAGTAGTCACTAGTAAATAGGGTGTTGTAGCATCCTTGTCTGTTGTAGCACCCTTCAGTTGTAGCTGAGAAACTTAGGGATTTTGTCTCCACCAAGTGGTAGCTTGCAAAAACTATTGTAAATATCATTTTGCAATATAGAAAGAGTTGGTGGTTTTCCCAATTAGGCTTCCACGATAAAAATATGTGTTATGTGTATCTTGTTGATTCCATGTTTTAATTAAGTTTAATAAGTGATTTAAAATGGTAAAAATTTAACAATATTGATTCACCCCCCCTCTTAGTATTGACAAATATTCCAACAATTGGTATCAGAGTAGGTTTCTTCACAATAGTCTAACCACTGGAAGGAATATCCTAGTTAAAAACCACAATGCATCAGTAAGAAGGATTAGCTACCAACAGACCTTCACTGTTCACAGGAATTAACTATGCATATTGGAGTGCAAGAATGAAGTGTCATCTAATGTCTCTTGGATGGAAGGTTTGGAGAGCAATTGAAATGAAGTATAAATTAGAAGACAATCTACGTATAGACAAAGAAGAACTTGACCAATATGAGGCCAATGCAAAATCCCTGAATGCAATCTTGAATGGGTTAACAAACTCAGTGTTTGTAAAATTCATGCAATGCAAGACAATCAAGGAGGCTTGGGATAAATTAAAAGTTGTCTATGAAGGAGCATCCAAATTCAAACAATCAGAACTTCAGACATACAAGGGACAATTTGAAAGCCTAAAAATGAAAGAAGAAGAAAATATTGCAGAATATCTTCTAAGAGTAGATGAAATTGTCAATGTTATTCGAGACCTTGGAGGAGAATTAAAGGAGAAATAAGTAGTTGACAAAGTACTAAGAACCCTGCCAATGAAGTATGACTCAAAGGTATCTTCTCTAGAAGAATGAGATGATCTTGAAGACATGATAGTAAATGAACTACATGGGATTTTCACTGCCTATGAGATGAGAAAAGGAGAAGATGGTCAATAAAGGAAAGAATCATCCTTTAAAGCCTTATCCAAGAACCAATTAGAAAACTCAAATGATGAAGAAGCCTTATTCATTAGAAAGCTTGAGAGAGGTACTGGAAAGTATAGGAGAAAGCTACCTCTAAAGTGCTTTAATTGTCGAAGAATTGGACACTTTGCTTTAAAATGTCCTTATCCTAAGAAAAATGGAAGTGATGAGAAAGAAACTTCAAAGAAGTTCAAAAAGGGAAAAACAGTAAACAAAAAGAAGTTCAATGAAAAGAAGAAAATCTCTTACACCATGGAAGATAGTGAATATGAAGACACAAGTAATGATGAGGAAACATAGATTCTATTCATGGGAATAGAAGCTCAAGATGATGAATCAATGGAAGAAGGAGAAGTAGGTCTAAGAGCTGAATTAGTCAGTGCTCTTGAAGAACTTGATAAATGCAGGAAGAAGAACAAACAGTCAAACCAAATCATTAGTAACTTGAAAACCCAGCTTGAAGAGGACAAGAATATTAAATAGGATCTGGTTTTATAGCTCAAAAAGAGAATGTAAAAATCAGATAAGCCTGAAGAAGAGATTATGCAACTTAGAAAGAAGCTCAATGAAGAATCTATTCAGTCAAAATATGAAAGCAGTTCAAAGATTTTAGATGAGATCTTAAGTAGCCAAAGACCATTAAGTGATAAAACTGGATTAGGCTATGACAAAGAAAAGAATTCAAAATATTTTTCCTCTACACTCCAAGATAGAAATGAAACGAGCCATGCTACTGCACTCAAAAGCCCGATTAAGAAGGGTAGTCATAATTTTGCTCCCTCATCTCATAATAAAGACAAAACTGATATGATACCTAAAGGACCAATGACAAGTAGAGTCCAACAGATATTTTTTGATCAATGCTACACATGTCATAATTTTGGACATATGGCTAGAGAATGTAAGCTGAGGAAGAATGCTTCAATAAAAGGTCAAGAACAAAGGAAGAGATGGAAAAAGATAGAAGATATGAAGCAGGAAGATCAAAGATTCCTCAAACATAAAGGAAGATTTTATGGATACTGTCACTACTATCACAAGCTTGGTCACAAGGTTGTTGATTGCAGAACCAAGAGAAAAGATCTAAGTAGGGAATCCAAGAAACAACCAAGGTCAGTAAGAAGGGTACCTCATGGAAATATGTGGAGAAGAAAGGAAGACTACAAAGAGTTAGAGGAAACAAATACCCCAAGCCACAATGAAGTTTTTGAAGATGATGTTAAGCATAATAGTGTTGTAGATAAGAATGACATCCTTTATGATGGGAAGCAAGATGAAGATGTAAAAGAACACATTGATGGAGATAAATATGATGAAGAAGAAGTTAGTGATTATGGTGGAAATGAAGATGGATTTATTTCCTAAAACTCTCATGACTGAAGAGAACCTTGAAATGACGCATTAGAAAGGATCATGTACTCAGGGGGAGTTAATATCAGAAAATTGCAATTGGTACTTGAAAATATATTTTGGTAAGAAGAAAATAATGTTTTGAGGTTGCCATCACAACAAGGAGACGAAGAGTCATAAGAGTACTCGGTAAAAAGCTATATTCCTAAAAGACAAGAAATGATCGTATGACTAGTATATGGTTGACAAAGAAAATTGTGTAAGTAACATGAAATATTAAAATGTGTGATCCATGAGATACATGAATACCATAAAATCTATACACCAAGATGAAGATTATCCTATTATTCAGGTTAGCCGGTTCATGAAATTTCATCTACAGTTCTCTAGAATGATGAATTGTTGCAATTAGCTGGTTCTACAAAATATGAAGCCATGACTATTGGCACTATGATTTAGTTGTCATTGATGGTTGGAAAGCAGACAAGATGTCCATGACTTAGACAAGCTATGACTCAGACGGCTGCAACTCAGACGACTGCGACTCAGATGATCATGACTCAAACAGCTGAGACTCAGATGGTCGTGACTCAGACAGCCATGACTCAAACAACTGTGACTCAGACGGTCGTGACTCATACAATTGAGACTCAGACGGTTGTGACTCAGACAGCCGTGACTCAGACGGTTGAGACTCAAACAACCGTGACTCAGACAGACGCGACTCAGACAGCTGCGACTCAGACAAGCTGGGACTCACAAACATTTATTTATTTATTAGTTAGTCAGTTACAGTGTGTAAGTTCTTGAAGTCAAAGAGACAGTTCAATTTTTGATTTGGGAGTTAAAGAGACAGTTTCAGTTTTAGAATTGGAATATCTGGAAGTTAAAGAGACTGAGACATATAACTTCAGCATCTATAAAAAATGATTGATGCGAACAAAATCTGGGTGAGAATTGAGAGGATGAAGAGGAGTGGTTGCTGATGAAGCTGTGATTCGAAGAAAACAATTCAGAACAAAATGAATTGCTCGATTTAATGAAGAACATAATGCCATGAAACTCAAGCTGTAGCATCAAAGAACAAAAATGAAAAGGGTATGTACTGATATATCTGAACTAGTGTGATATAATTGACTGGAAAATACTTAACAATTCATAAGAAAAATGTGTGGCTCGATTTAATGAAAAATAGAATGCCCAGAAACCCAAGCTGTAGCAGCACAGAACAAAAACGAAGAGTATGTACTGATATATTTGAACTAGTGTGATATAATCGACTAAAAAATTCTTACATAGGGTGGAAGGGAGGTGCTAGGGAGGATTGATTTCCTCTGTAAATCAGGTTGATGCCTGAATATTGGGAGTGGGTGCTAGGAAAACATGAGAGTTGGTGCTCTCAACAAATTGCAGCTTGTTAAACAGAGGTTGTAGCCTCATCTTGAGTTGGTGCTAAAAAATAAATGATGTAAAGGAGTTAAAAGATTGCTTATCATTCTAAAAAGAAGAGGTTTTTTCCCTTTATGGGTTTCCTCATGAATATTTGTGTCTGTGTACATCATATGTGTGATTGATGATTACTTGTTCTATTGCTTATCTTGCTCATTATCTTGACAATCATTTTTAATGGTAATGAAGTTATAAAAGGGACTAAAATTGTTTAAGCATAATACAACTGATTCACCCCCCCCCCTCTCAGTTGTACTAATAACAGTAACAATTGGTATCAGAGCTGGTTCCTTTTATTTAAAGGTAGATCTGTAAGCTTAAACATGACTAGTCATGGAGGAAATTCAACCAATAAGGCTCCTCTGTTTGATGGAACAAATTTTGCTTTCTGTAAGGTTAGAATGAGAACATATCTAATGTCCTTAGGTGTTTATGTATGGGATGTAGTTGAAACTGGATATGTAAAGCCCATTGTACTAGCCTCCAAAGATGACAAACTGGAATTTACTTTTAATGAAAAAGAAATGAATGCTATTCTCAGTGGCCTTGCAGAAGCTTAATTTGTAAAAGTGATGCATCTTGAGTATGCCAAAGGAATGTGGGACAAACTTATAAGCAGCTATGAAGGGAATGATAAAGTAAAAGATTCCAAACTGCAATCATACAGGTTGAAATTTGAACAACTAAAGATGAATGAGGATGAGACTGTTAGTAAATATTTCCTAAGGGTTGACGAGCTTGTGAATGCTATGAAGGGCCTCGGTGAAACAATTGAAGAAGCATCCTTAATTCAGAAAATTTTAAGATCTTTGCCTGATAAATTTAACCCCAAAGTTTCAGCAATAGAAGAGTTAAATGATCTTAAAAATATGGGTATTGATCAATTCCTAGGAACTCTAACTGCTTATGAAATGAGGATTGGTACAGATAAAATCATCACTAGAGAAGCATCCGTTAAAGAAGATAAGAATATTGATTATGGAGCAAATGAGATTAAGGAAAAATTTGTAAGAAGAATGAAGAAAGGATCAGGTAAATATAGAGACAAGATGCCTTTTAAATGTTTTAACTGTGGTAAGATAGGTCATTTTGCCTCTAAATGTCCTCACAAGAAAAAAGATCACAATCATATAGATGAAGAGAAACATTCTTTTAAAAGATATAATAAAGATGATAAACATAAAAAGAAAGGTTTGTGTGCAAGTGATGTTGATTCCTCAGAAGCTGCAAACAATGAATCATCATGTGAAGATAAAGAGAATGAGTTTATGCTTATGACCATAGAAGACCTTGATTATACAGAAAGTGACATGAATGATGAAGATGTTGTAGTTGACATGGAAGGAGAATTGATTAGTGCATTGGAATAAATTGACAGACTCATACTAAAGAAGAAAAAAGTTAGAGGAAGAAGTGGTGACTGTTAAGAAAGAATTAGAGAAATTCCAAACTTTGTATCATTAGAATTTTTCAAGTATTAAAGCCTTAGAAGAGTTAAATAATATCTTGAGTAGGCAAAGATTTCCTTTGATTAAATCTGCTCTAGGATATGAACAAGGTTCAGGTAGCAGTCACTCAGAGAACAAAGAAACAACTAAGGTGATCAACTTTCAAAGCAGCAAGCAATCAGAATTCTCAAAGTCTGCAACCTCCATCAAAGCTGAAGCAAATAACACCAACAGTAATGAAAATCTAATGAATGATAAAAGGAATAGAGATACAGGAACAAAAAGCAATATTCTGCAGTCAAGAAAGCATGAAGAAGATATACAACACAGAATGACAAGGCAATCAATTTCAAGAGGACAACCAAGATTCGGGTACCAAAACTTCTTCAATGGCTATTGTTTTTGTTGCTCTAATTTTGCTCATAAATATGCAAATTGTGATTTTAATTTTAGAAGCATACAACAAAGGATGAATCAAATGCTACAACATAGAATGAAACGGTCAATGAATAAGCAAGAGCATCATTCTATTCCACCTCCATCTAAAAGAAGAGATCATGCTAGAAATTTCAATTCTTCTGAACTTTTGTACAATGAACCAGAATGTTATATTTGCCATAACTTTGGACACAAGGCAGCAGAATGTTATTTGAATAATTATAAATCAGAATCAAGAATAGACTATTCAGAAGAAAAGGCAAAAGTATGGAAGAAGAAAGAAAGTAATCAGTGTGGTTTGGTACTTTCTACCCAAAGACAAAAAGATCCCTGGTATATTGACAGTGGATGCTCCAAACACATGACTGGGGATAAAAGTAAATTTTTGTCTCTAAGAGAACACAAATTAGGAAATGTAACATTTGGAAATCATGCTCCCAGAAAAATTAGAGGTAAAGGAATAGAAAGTCTGAATAATGGTAAAGGAAAGGCTCAAGATGTTCTGTTTGTAGATGGACTGAAGCACAATCTTATTAGTGTCAGTTAGGTATGTGACAGAGGATGTGAAGTTGTTTTCAATTCTAAGGAATGAAAAATTAAATATTTTTCTTCAGGACAATTGGTTGCCAAAGGTATAAGAATAGAAAACAATGTTTATGTCTTGAAAGAAGAAAAGGAGGAATGCCATCTAAGCAAGTATGATGAGAGCTGGCTATGACATAGAAGACTTGGACATTTAAATTTTGATCATATAATCAAGCTTAGAAACAATGGAGCAGTGAAATACTTTCCAAAGATATCTAAACCAGATGATGTTGTATGTAAACCCTGTCAAATGGGAAAACTGACTCGAACACAGTTCAAATCCAAGAGTTTCCCTTCTTCAAATAAACCTCTTCAGTTAGTGCATATGGATTTGTGTGGACCATCAAGGAAGGAAGGTACAAGAAAAGAAAACTATTTTATGCTATTTATTGATGATTATTCTAGACTTACTTGGGTTGCGTTTCTGAAAGAAAAATCTGAAGCATTTGAAAAATTTAAAGTATTTAAAGCTTTGACTGAGAATCAAACAGGAAGAATACTAAAGGAAGTAAGGTCCAATAGAGGAGGAGAGTTTGGTTCAAGGCATTTCAAGGAATTTTGTGATGAACAGGATATCAAAAGAGAGTATACAATTCTAGGGACTCCACAGCAAAATGGAGTTGTTGAGAGATAGAATAGATCAGTTCGGCAGATGGCAAGATCAATGATGAAAGAAAAGAATATTTCTCAAGGTTTTTGGGTAGAGGCAATTCATAAAGTTGTTCATATACTTAACAAAGCTCACTTCAGGCCTAATAGTGATAAAAATCCTTACGAATTATGGTTTGGGAGACCTGCTACAATCAAGCATTTCAAAGTCTTTGGGAGTAAGTGTTATATCAAGAACAATGATGAGCATCTTGGTAAATATGATGACAGGGCTGATGATGGTGTTTTCTTAAGTTATGCTACAAACAACAAAGGATATAGATGCTATAATAAGAGGTTGCATAAAATGGTTGACTGCATTGATATTAAAGTAGATGAAGGGAGTCATGAAAAATACACTCGGAT
The DNA here is from genome assembly GCA_027924585.1 of Larix kaempferi. Classification (NCBI taxonomy): domain Eukaryota; kingdom Viridiplantae; phylum Streptophyta; class Pinopsida; order Pinales; family Pinaceae; genus Larix; species Larix kaempferi. Next base: position 8,578,713 of record BSBM01000797.1, on the reverse strand, counting down.
AAACAATGATGAATCATGTACAGAGGATACATCCGAAGATGAAGAAGAACAGGTCCAAGAATCAGAAAAGGAAGAATTTGAATCAGAGAATGAAGATGCAGATTCACAGCAACAATCAGTAAAACCTCCTTCGAGAATTATTCGGAAAATTCATCCTAGAAGTCAGATCATTGGTGACAAGAATGAAGGTGTGCAAACAAGAAGAAAGTTACTCAAAGATACAGAACAGTCTCACATTGCCTTTTTATCTATAATAGAACCCAATAATTTTTATGAAGCTAGTGAAGATGAAGATTGGATAAAAGCCATGAATGAAGTGCTTGATCAAATTGAAAAGAATAATACTTGGGAACTTGTTCCTAGACCAGCAGATAAGAATGTGATAGGTACCAAATGGGTATTTAAGAATAAGATGAATAAAAAAGGACAAATTGTGAGAAATAAAGCCAGATTGGTTTGCAAGGGGTATGCAAAAGTTGAGGGACAAGATTTTGATGAGACTTTTGCACCTCTGGTAAGAATGGAAGCTATAAGAATGCTTCTTGCTTATGCCTGTCACAAAAATTTCAAAGTTTATCAGATGGATGTTAAATCAGCTTTTCTAAATGGAGATCTAGAAGAAGAAGTGTATATGGAGCAACCTAAAGGTTTTTCACTGACAGACAATCCTGATTATGTCTGCAAATTGAAAAAGGCACTATATGGATTGAAACAAGCACCAAGAGCCTGGTACTACAGATTCGATATATATTTACAAGAAAAAGGATTCAAGAAAGGCACTGCTGATAGCAATTTGTCCATGAAAACTAAAGGTGATGATTTATTAATTCTTCTAGTTTATGTTGATGACATTATCTTTGGATGTACTAATGCATCTTTTGTCTAGTGGTTTGCTAATGCCATGCAATTTGAGTTTGAAATGTCAATGATTGGAGAATTATCATACTTTCTTCATCTTCAAATCAATCAGAATTTTGAAGGTCTATTTCTCTCTCAAGAGAAGTATCTGAAGGATATGTTGAAAAAGTTTGAAATGGAGGATTCTTCACTTGTTAGTACCCCTATGATTGTTGGCTACAAGCTTAGCAAAGATGATATATCACCTGATGTTGATCAAAGAACATATAGGTCAATGATAGGTAGTCTTCTATATATTACAGCAACTCGTCCTGATATCAGGCATGCTGTTGGAGTAGTAGGAAGATTCAGTCTGCTCCCAAACAGAGTCACTTGGTAGCTATGAAGAGAATTTTCAAATACTTGAAAGGCACAATGACTTATGGTCTCTGGTATCCTAGGAATCAAAAATTTCAGTTGATTGCATATTTAGATGCTGACTGGGAAAACTGTTTGGATGAAAGAAAGAGCACTAGTGGAGGTGCATTCTTCCTAGGCGATTCATTAGTAGCATGGATGAGTAAAATGCAAGGTTCTGTCTCTCTATCTACTACTGAGACTGAATACATACCTACTGCAACATGATGTACACGGGTATTATGGATGATACAAACTCTTGTTGATTTGGAGGTGAAATATTCTGAACCTATTCCTATTCACTGTGATAACACAAGTGCCATTAGTGTGTCAAAGAACCATGTTCGTCATTCCAAGACCAAACACATTCCAATCAAGTATCATTTTTTAAGGGAGAAGGTTACAAATATAGTTGTCCAATTACATTTCATTCCTTCTAAAGAACAAATTGTTGATATCCTTACTAAACCCTTATCCAAAATCCAGTTTGAATATCTACACCAGAAGTTGGGTGTCATATCTTTTTCCAACTAACTTGTTCACTTTGGCAGGGGGAGTTTGTGCTTATTGCATATCTAATGTAATTATGAGATGGTTCCAGAATGTTTTCTTTGTTGGTTTTTGAGTTAATCTTGATTGGGGGAGATGTATTGTCATGTTTTCTTTGACATTGATGTCAAAGGGGGAGAAGTTTAGGTAGTTGCAGATGACAAGCAGTTAGTGATTACACTTGCAGCATCATAAATTTTAGGTTTCCATCAATGCCAAAGGGGGAGATTGTTGGCACTATGATTCAGTTGTCATTGATGGTTGGAAAGCATACAAGACGGCCGTGACTCAGATAAGCTGTGACTTAGATGGCTGCAACTCAAAAGGCTGCGACTCAGACAGCTGTGACTTAGACGACTGAGACTCAGACGGTCGTGACTCAGATAGTCGTGAATCAGACGGCTGCGACTCAGACGGCTGCGACTCAGACGACTGTGACTCAGACGGATGGGACTCAGATGGCCGTGACTCAGACAGCTTCAACTCAGACGGCTGAGACTCAGACACTCGTGACTCAGATAGCTGCGACTCAGACAAGTTGTGACTCACAAACATTTATTTATTAATTAATTAGTCAGTTACAGTGTGTAAGTTCTGGAAGTCAAAGAGACAATTCAATTTTTGATTTGGGAGTTAAAGAGACAGTTTCAGTTTTAGAATTGGAATATCTGGAAGTTAAAGACATTAAGACATATAACTTCAACATCTAGAGAAAACAATTGATTGGAACAAAATTGGGGTGAGAATTGAGAGGATGAAGAGGAGTGGTTGCTGATGAAGCTATGATTCGAAGAAAACAATTCAGAACCAAATGTATGGCTCGATTTAATGAAGAATAGAATGCCTAGAAACTCAAGCCATAGCAGCACAGAACAAAAATGAAAAGGGTATGTACTAATATATCTGAACCAGTGTGATATAATTGACTGGAAAATACTTAACAATTCAGAAGAAAAATGTGTGGCTCGATTTAATGAAAAATAGAATGCCCAGAAACCCAAGTTGTAGCAACACAGAACAAAAATGAAAAGAGTATGTACTGATATATTTGAACCAGTGTGATATAATCGACTGAAAAATTCTTACATAGGGTGTAAGGGAGGTGCTAGGGAGGATTGATTTCCTCTATAAATCAGGTTGATGCTTGAATATTGGGAGTGGGTGCTTCCCTCTAGTGGGTGCTAGAAAAACATGAGAGTTGGTGCTCTCAACAAGTTGCAGCTTGTTAAACAGAGGTTGTAGCCTCATCTTGAGTTGGTGCTAAAAAATAAATGATGTACAGTAGTTAAAAGATTGCTTATCATTCTAAGAAGAAGAGGTTTTTTCCCTTTATGGGTTTCCTTATGAATATTTGTGTCTGTGTACATCATATGTGCGATTAATGATTACTTGTTCTATTGCTTATCTTGCTCATTATCTTGACAATCATTTTTAAAGGTAATGAAGTTATAGAAGGGACTAAAATTGTTTAAGCATAATACAACGGATTCACCCCCCCCCTCTCAGTTGTACTAATAATAGTAACAATGACACATTAATTGAAAACTTTCTCCATCCCGAAAGTACTCATTTGATTACCTTTGTTTGGGATGACCTTCCACATTCTACACTTGGAAAATTCGATAAGCTTGTCTTCATAGTTGATGAGCACATGTAAATATTAATACAAGAGCAGATTTAGACAATTTTAAGGACTCTCTAATGGGGAAATTATAAACAATCATTCTTTTTATTGGAAAGTTCCAGGATGAGTAAAAGTAGTAGTAAGATTACATCCTAGAAATCAAGAGGAGAAGGCTGCAAACACGCTGCAAATTCAAAATTTGCAGATTATGTGGAACTTCAGTCAGAGCTTCAACAGTTGAATATTGCAAAGGAACAATTGGTATTCAGACACATATCAGTTTGCTGAATTTCTCTTTGAATTTTTTTTGAAGCTGTATCAAAGACTGAGGAATCATGGTGAAGGCTATAAAAGAAAGTGTTGGAAGAAGAGTATAAGTGGGAATGAAGCTAGTGCATATCATTTTGATATTTGGTCAAAAATGGGAGCCAAAAAATAAAGTTGAGAAGTTGCTTGTATGGCATTGAAGACTCCTTAAAGAAGACAAAGTTATATGATGTATCTTTAAAGATAAATCTATGGAAGAAAAATAAGGGTTGAATGAAAGAAATCGAAGATAAACCAATAAGTATAAAATTTGTCACAAAAGAAGAATGTTTTGGCAAGAGAAGGATCACTGTGATAGGGGGAGTCCATGAACTTATCAAAGAATCACTACAAGAAGGTAAAGAAGGATGCTACTTAGATTATCAACACCAATACCAAGTTAATTGGAGGAAGAGAAGAAAAACAAGGGCAATTGTCTAAAAGGAGAATGATTGGGAATTCTATATCAAGATGATTACAGTAAAGGCAATAATAGGTTATCCTTTGTCATTGTTGTCAAAAAGGGAGAATGTTTAGGTGTTGCCATAAATGCCAAAGGGGGGGAATGTTGGATATGGTTGTCATTGATGTCAAAGGAGTTCAGTAATGACAAAGGAATAACCAAGGACATGATGGCAAGGTAAACTTAGTGAAAGACAAAGGTAGTGATGACATGGCATCAATGATGATATGGAAGATATGATGACATGGCATGACATAGATGATGATGTGGCATGTAAAAGGCACATGATGGTGTTTTAATGCTATTATGAACTCAGTGTTGCAATATGGCATCATTAGGAAGAGTATGGCTATGTGGGTGGCCAAATCAATGTAAACCAGGCCAGAGGAAGTGACCCAATTTGTATCAGGTTCCTGTGTGAATAAAGAAAGGTAATTAAGCTATCTTCATGTATACGTATGAATCTATGTCTAAATTGTTAATAATTGAATATTTGTATATCTTTGTATTAATGAATCAATTGACAGTTTGGGATATCTGTGTAAATGATTGATTAATCACTGTGTGTATGTGTAGCATGAAGTAAGGGATTTTGAGGATTGAATGTTGCAGTGGATGTATGAATGATCTCTGTGTGTGTAAATCCACGAATTCGATGTGTAGATCTAGCACGGTAATCAAGTTCGGTGATGATCGATCGAGTGATTCATTGATTCTCTGATCAATCAATGTAGAATCGTAGAGTTGCAAATATTAAAGTTTGCAGAGATTTGGGAGATCCATATTAAAGGAGAAAATATGGATCAATGATGGGAAAGAGATCACGAAGTGAACGAGAATGAAAGACAAGAAATTTGCAAGATTAAGTGAAGTTCTGTCGGATACAGCAGATCCACGAACAAGGTCAAAGCCGCAAGAGATCTGATGCCCCAGAGAAATTCTGCAAGAGAAAGGTGTAAGGAAGATAAAGGATCTGCAAACATAAGGTGAGATCTACATCTGATCTCATATCGACAGCCAGGAAATAACCCACAAGAAATAGATGATTGTAAGGAGTTGATGAAAAGGAATTGCGGGAGGGAAATTGCGGAGGCCCATTTCGGGAAATGTTGAAGGTACATCCATAATCCCCAATCCGCAACCCAACTGTGGAAAGAGAATTGGGGAAAGATAAATTGCAGAAGACAATTTGTAGAATTTGAAATATAGTTCCGCAATCCGCAATCTGCAAGCTGTGGAAAGAGAATCCACCGTTGATCAAGATCCAATGGTCCACAATCACTGCGGAAAGAACCTTGAGGAAAGAGACTTGCGGAAGAAGTCTTGCGGGAGACAAATTGCGGAAGCTAGTTTGTAAAAATCGAAATATAGTTCTGCAATCCACAAGTTGCGGAAAGAGAATCCATCGTTGATCAAGATTAGACGGTCCACGATCACTGTGGAAAGGAGATTGCGGAAAATTGATTGCGAAAAAACCACTGCGGAAAGGAAATTGCGGAAACATCAATGTGGAAAGGTAATTGTGGAAATATTTTTGCAGAAAGGAAATTGCAGAATGATTTTTGTTCCGGAAATATCATTGCGGAAACAGGAAAATTCAGAAGGAATTCTAGTACAGAATTATCATTGAGGAGAGGCAATTTTGGAAAGATTTTTGTTGCGGAAAGTCATGACTGATAAAAGTAAATAGAGTTAAAGAATTATTGAAATGAAGAATTGTGTTTTCACGAAGAGGCATGATCTAAGAATGAAAAGGTGCAACTGTGAGAAGATGCATTCATAGAAAACATGTTAGAAGGTATTTATAGATAGAGTGTTGAGTGAAAGAAGTTGTCTCTGTGATCTAGATCTATGTAGCAGCTGCTGTAGATAGAGACCAAAGAAGGAAAACCAGTGATAGGTTTGATAACATAAAAAAGATATGGAAGTTTGATGAATTCAAATTAGGGTGGAAGGGTGGTTCTAGGGTAGGCTATAGGCATGCAAGGGGGTTGTAGACTCCTTCTAGTGGTAGTTGGTAAATAGGGCATTGAAGCATCCTTTCAGAAGTGTCTAATAAATCAGGGGGTTGTAGCCTCCTTCCAGTAGTCGCTGGTAAAGAGGGTGTTGTAGCATCCTTGTCTGTTGTAGAAGACAGAAACCAGGATGTTGTAGCACCCTTCAGTTGTAGCTGAGAAACTTGGGGATTGTTGTCTCCAGCAAGTGGTAGCTTGCAAAAACTATTTTAAATATAAATTTTCAATATAGAAAGAGTTTTTGGTTTTCCCAATTGGGATTCCATGATAAAAATATGTGTTATGTGTATCTTGTTGATTCCATGTTTTAATTAAGTTTAATAAGTGGTTTAAAATGGTAAAAAATTAACAATACCGATTCACCCCCCCCTCTTAGTATTGGCCAATAATCCAACACGTGCATCAAGACTGCATTATGTAGGAAAGAAATGAAGTTCACAAATGTATCGCTCATCTGAGATGCAAAGACCATTGTTGGATGGTGTTCTTCAGTCACGTGGGAGGGAGAAAGAATGCATGAAGATCAGTCAACCAAGAAAGAATATGTACATAGATATTTTTTAGACATGGTGGATGTAGATCAATCACAGTTATATGAGTGTAATACCATCCAGGGAACTCATGCATTTTATTCAGTTAGAACGTTGGACAATGCTATACTTGAAATGTGGACAATGAAACTCTCTTTCTTTTGTTCTTCATGAAGTGGTGGTGAATAGCACTCATGTGAATTCATGGATTGGGTTGATAGGTGGGACTATGTATCACTCCCAATTGGTGGATGTATAGCCACACAATTATCAAAGTTGGAGGAGGACCAATCAAGCATTTCAACAGACTATGACCACATATCAGATCTCGTACAACTAGGTTCTATTAATATTTTGAAAATTTTGACAACTTGTTGTGTCTAGTTAGTTGACTCAAATGTTGACACTATTTTTTCTACAGGGCACATATATTCAATGGTTTCCCCGAGACGCAATGCATAGCACACTGATTATTGGTTGGCATGTTGCTTGGAGGGGAAGAAGACCCTCAATGTGCCATTAAGGGACTGCAAGGACAATTATTTTATGATTGGGTCAATGGTTATCAAAGGAGAGTATTTGAACTAGGTTTCCCACTCAAATGCTAGAAAAGGGTGTGTATTTGAATAGTATAGACTGGTTCATATTGTATACCATTACACACACTTAGTTATTGGCACAAACCTCCAGCTGCAAACAATTCCAAGGAAGAAATCATCAAAGGCACGATACTTATTTCCTGACTCCAAGCATGATAGTTTAAAGAATATCGTTGGTATTAGAGATGATCCTGATGGTCTAGTCAAATGACCATAGGTAGGTAATCTCGTATGTGGTTTGCATGTTATATTGTGCTTTTATGTTTTACATGTATATTATGATTTTGTTTTATGGTCTCATTGATTATTGACATTAATATTTTGACTATTGCAACTGGACATTGACAACTTTCAATAGATTGATAAATTGTGCAAGCTTCGTCATGGAAACCTAATCACAAACATAGAAACCTAATCTATCCTTATAAACGTAAACTACCATAGGAAAAAAATATAACCCTATCAAACTAATCTATATGAATGTAAGCCTAAATCCTCCCCAGAAACCTCCACCACCATTTGAATCCAAACAATTATGCTACAAATATGCACAATAGTCCAAAAAACCCTAGTTTGTATTTTAAACCCCTAGTCCATAAACCCTTGCCTATAAACCCTAGCCTATAAACTAATTTGAATTCCAATCCTTTGAAACCCTATTTTGTATCCTAGAGCCTAGTTTGTGTTCAAAATCCTTAGAAACCTCCATCGCCATTTGAATCCAAACCATTGTTCTACAAATATGCACAAGAGTCCAAAAAAATCTAGTTTGTGCATTCATGTGCATCCATTTGAATCCACACCATTGTGCTACAAAGATGCACAATAGTCCAAAAAACCCTAGTCTATGCATTCATGTGCATCCATTTGAATCCACACCATTGTGTACCATTATGCACAAGAGTAAAAAAACATCATGATGCAACTATATATGCATGCCAACAAATCTTGGTATATTCATGTCCATCCATTTGAATCCATACCATTATGCTACAAATGTGCACAAGAGTCCAAAAAAACCCTAGTTTGTGCATTCATGTGCATCCATTTGAATCCACATCATTGTGCTACAAAGATACACATGAGTCCAAAAAAACCTAGTCTTTCCATTCATGTGCATCCACTTGAATCCACACCATTGTGCACAATTATGCACAAGAATCCAAAAAACATCATGATGCAACTATATATGCATGTCAAAAAATATTCGTATATTCATGTGCATTCACTTAAATCCAAACCATTATGCTACAAATATGCACAAGAGTCCAAAAAACCCTAGTTTGTGCATTCATGTGCATCCGTAAGAATCCAAACCATTGTGCACAGGTATGCACAATAGTCTAAACAACTTCATGATGAAACTATATATGCATGCAAAAAATCTTCCTATATTCATGTGCATCCATTTGTATCTAAGCCACTGTGCTACAGATATGTACAAGAGTCCAAGAAACCCTAGTTTGTACTCTATACCCCTATCCTAGAAATCCTAGCCTATAAACCCTAGATCGAAGCCTATAAACCCTAGTTTGTATCCTAAACATCTATATTTGAATCTCGAATGTCTCAAACATCTAAAGTTAAATATCGAATGTCTCGAACATCTGTATTTGACATATACCTAGAATATATAACCTTGAATTAGATTATTTCTATTATTATTTAAAAACCTAATGGAAAAGGAAACATACAATTTTTGTGTTCCTGAAACACTCAACATCAATTTTAGTATCTCTTTGAACTCAATGGGATCTACCAAACTTGAATATCTTCAAAACACCAAGTTGTCCCTGAGATCCTTTAGGGTGCGATTTGTAATGGGCCATAGAATGGTGACCATGGCTTGGATCAAGAAACCATCGAATCCGTTAGATTCAAGACATCGGGATAGTGTTAGGGATGCCCCTCTCCTCTGAGTCCATGGCCCATTGATCATATTTTGGGTTGATTTTCAAAACTAGGTTTTTTCTAAGTAAGGGTATATGCAATTTTTCCACATAGGAGTCAACTTTGCAAAATCCTCGACCAAGAGATTAAGGCCAGCTTACCCATGTGGAACCTTCCTAGAAACACTTGCAGGACCTATGCCACCAGTCGGTATTCAACAAGTGTCCCTGAAATCCTTTTGGGTGCAAGTTGGAACGGGCCATAGAATGTTGAACATTTCTCGGATAAAGAAACCAATGAATCTATTGGATTCAATACATTGGAATACTGCTAGGGGTTCCCATATCCTCTGGGTCAACGGTCCATTGATCATCTTTTAAGTCAATTTTGGAAACTAGGGTTTTGCTCAATAAGGGACTATGCAATTTTTGCACATAGGAGTAAAATTTCCAAAACCCTCAACTGGGAGCTTATGGATAGAATTCCGATGTGGAACCTTCATAGACACCCTTGCAGGACCTCCAGGAACCTGATTTTGTTGCACAATTGAAATTCTATGCCCCTGGTCGGTGTTCAACATGTGTCCCTGAAAGCCTTTGGGGTACGAGTTGGAATGGACCATAAAATGATGATCATTGCTTGGAATGAGAAACTATTGAATCTGTTGGATTCAATACATCGGGATAGTGCTAGGGTTTCCCCTCTCCTATGCCCCCGGTAGGGATTGAACAAGTGACCCTAAAATACTTTTGGGTGCGAGTTGTAACAGGCCATATAATGGTGACCATGGCTCAGATCGAAGAACCATCGACTCCATTGGATTAAGGACATTAGGATAGTTCTAGGGTATCCCCTCTCTGCCAAGTGCATGCCCCATTGATCATCTACTAGGTCGACTTTGGAAACTACAGTTTTGCTCAATAAGGGACTATGCGATTTTTGCAAATAGGGGTCAACTTTGCAAAATCCTCAACCGAGAGCTTATGGCTAGCGTTCCCATGTGGAACCTTTGTAGACACACTTGAAAACCTCCCAAAACCCATTTTTGTTGCACGGTTGGAATTATATGCCCTCGGTCGGTATTCAATAGGTGTCCCTGAAAGCCTTTGGGGTGCAAGTTGGAACAATCCATAGAATGATGAATGTTGCTCGGATCAAAAAACTGTCAACTTCATTGGATTTGGGACATCGAGATAGTGCTAGGGGTGCCTCTCTCCTACGGGTCCATGTCCCATTGATCATCTTCTTGGTCGATTTTGGAAACTAGTGTTTCGCTTAGTAAGGGACTTTGGAATTATATCACATAGGGGTCAACTTTACAAATTCCTCTATCGAGAACTTGTGGATAGAATTCCCACATGGAACCTTCCAAGAAACACTTGTAGGACCTCTTGGAGCCTATTTTTGTTACGGTGTTGGAATTCTATGCCCCCGGTAGGGTTTGAACAAGTGTCCCTGAAAGCCTTCAGGGTGCAAGTTATAATGGACCATATAATGGTGTCTATCGCTTGTATTGATGAAGAGTAGACTCCATTGGATTCAAGACATCGAATTGATGCTAGGGTTACACCTATCCACTAGGTCCAAGGTCTAGATATTTCCTTATAGGATGATTTTGGAAAGTAGGGTTTCACTCAGTAAGGGTCTATGCATTTTTTGCAGAAAGGGGTCAAGTTCGCAATATTTTGATTTTGATTGTATAACTAGACATTTAAAGAGTGCAACTCAAACCCACCACATTGCACTCTTAATATATTTCCATGCCCTTAGTGTTCCACATTATTTAACATGTCCTTAGTGTTCCACTATATTTTCATTTTGAGCAATTAATGTCATTTTTAAGAATTCAAAGTTCAAAATAAAAAAAGGGAGGTGGTGTTTCATTGATGATACCTCTCTGATCCTTTCTAGCTTTATCACTTTCCTTAACTTGTCCTTGTGGTTTCTTAGGAGCCACTTGCAAAAAATATTTTGTTGGGATTTCTAATCTCTTTCATTTGAATTGGACAAGTATTCAAGTCATTTGTAAATTTTTGTGGGGTAAACAATTATTCATTTATGTGGGCCACATAGGTGCATCACTTGGGTGTGTCAACTATGTGCATCCTTTATGTTTGTTAGGTTCTTATGTGGGTAAGGTGCTTATGTGTTCCCCTTGGTTGGGTCAGTTTCTTGGGTGTGTTCGGTGCTTATGTGTGTTATGTATGTTGCAAAGTGACTTAGATAGTTAGGGTTAGGATCATTAGTAGGTTGTGTGCTGGGGGTTTTGGGGCTAGTGGGTTAGCCATAAATGGTATTGTGGTATATGGATTACTGTTATAGGGTTTGCGTGGGTCAATGCAAAAGATAAGTATAACCTATGTGGGAAAAATAAGTGTGTTTCATAGGTGTTCCATCTATGTGCATCCTTTAATATGTCCAATAGGTGCTTATGTAGGTTAGGCATTCATGTGCTTGAGTTAGATTGGTTTGTTCCTTATGTGTGCACTTGAGTACATTGGGTGCTTATGTGACTGAGGTGAAACATGAGATGCATTAGGTGGTTATGATTAATAGTGTTAGTGTGTTATGATAAAAAAAATTTGAGTTTAGTTGGTGAGTTGTGAGTGGGGCTTATGATAAAGATATTACTGATTTAGGGGTCAAGGGTCATGTTAATAGGATAGTGTCACATTGAACTTATGTGCATTCCCATGTTCATTTTTTTATATCAGTGTCATCACAATAAAATTTATCCTGCTTATATGGGTTGCATGAGTACATCACATGTGTGTGAAAGTCTATATGCATGGCCTATGTGTGTTTGTCCCATTTGTTAAGTTTTTATGTGGATTAGGATTTTATGTACATCACCTAGTTGTATTAGTTTCTTACTATGTAGGTTAAGTGTGTTAGTAGCTTGTGTGGATTAGGTGCGTCACTCACATAATTTCACATGCAATTTTATATAATTTGATTGTGGTCAAGAACATGCTTTAAATGTGCATTGTTGTAACTGTGCATTTTCTCAACATTATAATTGATATCTCCATGCAATCGTCCAAGCTATAAAAAATTGGGAACATTACGCATATAAACATAATTGGCCACACATGTATGATCACACATAAGACCGAACTGTGAATATGTCAGGAGACAATATAAAATATATAATATATCATTGAAGTCATATAATACAAAAATAGAAGGCCCTTAGATGGCGTTTCAATGTACATGTATCAAAAAGTTCAATGATGTACATGTAAACAAAAGTGCATATGTCCACAATCAAACATCAAAACTCTAACTTCCTCTTGTAAACAAAAGATGTATGTCCTATACTACACATCAAAACTCTAACTTCCTATTGTTTTTCCCAGACTGTGATGCATCTTTCCTTTTTCGACGACCATTGTGCATCTCTAGTAACTGCAGTCAAATATCATATTTCTTGATCAGGTAACTGAACTAATACCGAATCACTAACAAAATTAAAAAATTTAAAATACAACTCAATTGATTATAACAAACACTCATTGAATCCATCTGAGGAATAGAGGCCTATGGTTTCCTCCTCCTAGCCGAAATATTCTCCACAATGGTGCTCTGTGAATAAAATATCCTATGTCAATTAGCTCAACAATTATAAACATGTTTGTGTGATAAAGTACTAACCAATTTTGTAATTGACGAAAATGTCTCATGAAAAAATATGCTCTAGTACAGGAGAGTAAGTGTCATATGTAACGAGTGGAGCCATAGGTTGAACATGAACCTAGGTCACATGCTCTACTAGACTAGAATGGGGCTACATTGACCAAATAGTAAAATGGTTAAAGACATCATGCATGTGTATACACAATAAAAATGAACTGTACATGTACAAATATTCAAGTGGATAGCTCTACATGGCTTGTTCCCATTGTACATGCAACTTAAAAGACAACATCAACAACCCTGTTAATGTCTAGCATGGAGGAATCTCCATCCCGATGCTATAAACATGTGAAAAAAAACATTAATAAAACAAGTTGTGGAGTGAATTGAAATCTAACCAACAGTTATCATCGAAGGCTATGTAAATTACCATGGAATGAGTAGGCCCACCCTCTCTTTTTACAAAAGAGGGTCGTCTAATGTAGACAATACCCTTCTCTACATTTGGACTTTGGGGAGAGCCAAACCAAAGTGGTGGTGGATTGAGTTGCATTAATTCCTGCAGTCATAGATTTTTGTCATGGTTAGACATGGACATGAATAGATGAAATAAGATGTATTTTAAAACTAACATGTTGTAATACTTACCTCCGCTTGGGACATATCTCCCCCATGGGAGGGATCACTAGTACCAAATTCTTGCCCCTCTATAGAGCTAGATAAAAAGGTGTGCAAGTTTAAATATTATAAATGTTAGCAATATATAAAAGAGTACATTAAGAAAAAATAATTTGAACAAGATCAAGCCATTAACCATGTACTTACATTCCTGAAAAAAATCATACAAGCCTGTTGTGGGGAATTTGCTCATATCAATGTTTCCCGCATCCTATTGAGAATCCAGTTCCTCCACAGGGGTTTCACTTGAAGGCAATATAATATCACGTTCATTCATATTGCGGTATTAAATAATCATGAAAACCTAAAAATATATTGCTTGTATATTAAGGGGCAAAGGGTTTTTTTATTTAATGTAACAATACAAAAAATACTTTGGGGTCTTTTTTATATGGATGAGCTAACAAATATCCTCCAAATGGAGATGGCAGGATCACAGACGGATGAGAAATCGGGTTGAGGCAAGGCTCGGGCTTACCAGTACACAAGGAAATCGTGTCTTGAGGTATGCTTGAGGTGAGGGGTTTCGTGGTGAAGAGGGTTTCTAGTCAATCATAGTCAAGAGACAGTGGTCATTTACAGTCAGTTCTTACCAATAGCACTCAGCTAGTTGTTACCAAAAGCCTTGGGAGGCTCTAAGCCTCCAGGGCCTGTTATAGGCCCTCGATAGGCCTGTTAGGATATTCCTATACTCCATCGTAGTCCCACCAGTATTTTGATCATTTACATTTTCAGTCATGCATGCACCTTTTAGGGTTTGCATGCATTCTAGGGTTTGCATGCATCCCAGTCATCAATCCAGCACCTAACCCTCAGTTAGCCAACCCCCAGGAGCTTCTCACTATACAGTTTTATCCCTCCAGTTGCTTAATGCGCCCTTCTTCCTTGATTTTAGGGAGCAACTCACCCTTCTTCACCTTACAGTCAATTACACTCAGTCACATTGAGTTACACTCAGTTACAGTCAGTTACACTCAGTTACACTTAGTTACATTGAGTTACACTCAGTTACAGTCAGTTACACTCAGTTACATTCAGTTACATTCAGTTACACTCAGTTACACCTACCAGAGTTAGTTTGACTGATGGTTGACAGTTACTTGAGCATTGATGACTCCACTGATGATGATGAAGACTTCCAGTTGCACTCCGATGATCATGAGGACACCTAGTTGTGCTCTGATGACACTCTATTGATCTTATGATCACTCTGAGAGGCTAATTCAAATTGCCACCTTAGGCATTCAAATCCTCTCTACCATTGTACTATTTATTTGTTCATACTGTGATTAATTAATTAGTGTGTGTGAAGTATTATTGCTTCTATCCGAGTTCTACTGTACCATATTATTTTGTTGCTCATTATATTGTATGGTTCACTCTTCTTCTATTTTCCTGCTTAATCATAATTACTCTTGTGAGGTACACATCATCTCTTAGATCTGCTGTGAGGATTTTCACATGGTATTAGAGCATGTTGAGAGTATTGTTTATCTCCATTCTTGAGAGTTTTTTTGCAGGTTATTACCAATATTTCGAGTGCAGCAGTTGCAGCAGAATCTACATTTTTGCAGCAGTAGCAGTTGCAGTGATTCTATATTGTTGTTGCAGGTCCTCTACATCTTCAATGAATTTAGAAGAAATCCCTCCTCTTTCTCGACTCAACTATGTTGAATGGAAACCGAAAATGATAGCATATTTAAAGAGCCATGATCTCTTTGATTGCTATTTTGAAAGAGAGTTCGAATCCTCTACAAAGAAGATTAAATGGTTGAATAAAGGTGACATGCACATTGGAAGAATGATGCTTACTATGATTGATTACATATTGTACCCGACCATCATTGATATTGAAACTCCAAAAGAGTTATGGGCTCATCTGGATGAAATATTCGGCAAAAAGAATGATGGATTTGGTCCAAATCCCTTCAAAAGCAAGCAAGGTGATGCATTCGCTCCACTTGATGGTCTCTTAGATCATGATGCATTTGCTCCTCCTGATGGTCTCTCAGATCATGTTGCATTCGCTCCCCTTGATGATCTCTCAGATCATGAACCAGTATCATCTCATATTGAAGTTGTTGACAAAGAACTTGCAAATTCTCCGCTCATGCTCAAACTTTCTTCTCTTTCTGTGCCAGCTCACACTCTAGATATTGCAGAAGGTCCTAAATCCTCTCTTGCACCAGAGTTTGTTCATTTGCATCATGATCACATGATTATTTCAGAGGTCAAAACAGCTACTGAAGGTAATGCATTCGCTCCTCTCCAGCTATCTCCTCTTCTATACTACTATATGATCATAAATTCATGCTTTCAAAAGGTTATTGAAGATTATGGCCATTGCCATTCGCTTGGGATAAATTATCATGCAATCACTAGTTTTGATCTCACCTCTCATGGTTCAAAGGAGATCTCAAGAAACCATGATTCAAGTCTTGGATCTAATTTGGATTCTAAGCAATTACTGCTTGGGATAATTTCTCGTGCATATGATAGTTTTGATCTCACCCTTGCTGGTTCAAAGGAGATCTCAAGAAACTGTTTTTTAAGTATTAAATCTGATTTTGATTTCAAGCAAACATGTAATAGTTATTTTTGGCATAATCTCACTGATGGTGGTTCGAAGGAGAAGACAAAAGACTATATGCACTTTCACAGATTTGATCCTACCTCAGCTGATTCGAATCACAGGTTCAAGGATCATTCTCATACTATTGGATTTGTTCTCATCACATTCGATCTGAAGAGAAAGTACAAGCACATACTTTTTGAGCATGATCCACTTCTTCCCAAGAAGAAGATACCTCCAGACATTAGACATATGACCAAGCATCACACATGCTTGAGTTTGGAGCATTTATTTTTATGTGTGCCTTATAGTCTATTTTTTTGAGGAGGGGGTATGTTTCCCATGAAATTTTCCCACTTCCTTGGTTTATTGATTGTTATCATTCATTGTATTGGGTGACCTTTGGTCTTAGTTACTAGGGCCTAGGATGGATTAAGGGGGGGTGTTAGGATATTCCTATACTCCATCGTAGTCCCACCAGTATTTTGATCATTTACATTTTCAGTCATGCATGCACCTTTTAGGGTTTGCATGCATTCTAGGGCTTGCATGCATTTTGCATGCATCCCAGTCATCAATCCAGCACCTAACCCTCAGTTAGCCAGCCTCCAGGAGCTTCTCACTATACAGTTTTAGCCCTCCAGTTGCTTAATGCACCTTTCTTCCTTGATTTTAAGGATCAACTCACCCTTCTTCACCTTACAGTCAGTTACACTCAGTTACATTGAGTTACACTCAGTTACATTGAGTTACACTTAGTTACATTGAGTTACACTCAGTTACACTCAGTTACAGTCAGTTACAGTCAGTTACACTTAGTTACATTGAGTTACACTCAATTACACTCAGTTACACTCAGTTACATTCAGTTACATTGAGTTACACTCAGTTACACCTACCAGAGTTAGTTTGACTGATGGTTCACAGTTACTTGAGCATTGATGACTCCACTGATGATGATGAAGACTTCCAGTTGCACTCTGATGATCATGAGGACACCTAGTTGTGCTTCGATGACACGCTATTGATCTTATGATCACTCTGAGAGGCTAATTCAAATTGCCACCTTAGGCATTCAAATCCTCTCTACCATTGTACTATTTATTTGTCCATACTATGATTAATTAATTAGTGTGTGTGAAGTATTATTGCTTCTATCCGAGTTCTACTGTACCCTATTATTTTGTTGCTCATTATACTGTATGGTTCACTCTTCTTCTATTTTCCTGCTTAATCATAATTACTCTTGTGAGGTACAGATCATCTCTTAGATCTCCTGTGAGGATTTTCACAAGGCCTTGGCGGCTTGATTACCCAACCACTCGTGCCTATTATAGGCCTTGGAAGGTTTAGTCAGCCTCCTAGAGCTTGTTACAGGCCCTGGGGGCTTGGATACCTATCCCACAACAAGCTTAGTCAGTGATTGGGGAACTGCAACATGCAATCTAAATGTTGTACTATGTGCGTTGGCTCTAGTGACATACAAGAAGTGATCTCCTATCTCTTCATTAGATCGTTAGATGTTGCAAATCATAATGACATGTGGTTGAGTAATTGCATTGTGGGTGAAGTAATGTGCATCCACAATATACATCAAAAGAAGCAAGGTGCATTATAGAATGCATGTGGGGTCATAAGAGGGGTATCATATCAATATACTAAGTAGAAATATAAAGGGGTATAAAAAATGTTAATGAAAAAATTGATACATACAATATCTAGTGAAAATAGGGGGTTTTAAATTGGGAAGGCATATTGGGAGGGGGTTAAAAAAAATGATTTTGGAAGGTATTTTCAAATATTTAGTGAAATTAGGGGTATTGTTTCATATGCCACGAACGAACATGCTATGATAATGGTTTATTGAGTGAAGCCCCCGTGAGTGCCTCCAACTTAAAAAATTATAGATACTATACCATGTAAGAAATTAATCAACTAACATGTATTAACAAAATGACATGTTGAAAATATGACCTCGGTGTTGGTTGTTTTTGCCTTAGATACGACAATACCAAGTACATTACCACCTGTTGCAGAGGCATCAAACTCCTATAAGATTAAAAATTGTATATATTAACAATATTTTAATGTGTACAATATGGAAAAAAATAGTTTGAACAACAAAATAATGTTTGAACTATGTCCTTACCTGACCAGAAATCATCGTAGAGGTGCCATGTGTTGGTCCACAACCATAGCAAGTTTGGCCACACGCCATGGACACGTGTGGCTCAATCTTTGGATCATGTGATGTCATTCTATCCCCACTAGTCGATGGTCCTTTGGTGTCGGAAGCTGATGGCTATACCCCACCAAAGGAGGAGGTCCCTTCCTAGTCAATAGTTGTACTGTGGCATACAATGACTTGAGCTAGCATTAGAAATGCCTCATGTGTATGGGATATCATCATATGTGCAGGAGGTATGTTTGGCCTCGGTATCTAGCTACGAGGTGTAGGTATTGGTCGATTGGAATATCTATGCCTAGCATTGGGACAGTTTTGGGGCATCCCCATACCAGCGCCCTCGAACCCCAACATATCGAAATAGTTGACATGTTTACCCATCACAAACTCAACAAAAAGTTTTTGAAGTATAGAAGTACTTCCCTGTTTTTGTGTGGAGGAATGTCAAATACCATATACCATTGATCCGTCCAGTTATCTCTGATTGGTGGAAAAACACACCACTAAATTGAAATATGTGCTCTAGTAGTCTCTGGAATGGCATCCATCCCAGGCACTCTAAAAAGTGAATATATTTTCTCTTTATCTATTTTTAGTTTCTTCACCTAATTGTAACTGAATCCATTGGCATATCCTTGTTGTTTTATTTCTCTGTACGATGCTATGTTGTACAATGCATCCTTTGAGCGACTGATAATATCCATAATAGCATCTAGTGATGCTACCAATGAGAGACGAAGTTCATCTGCACCCCTCCAAGCTGTCCCTTTGAGAATTCTATATAGTATCAATACCATGAAAGAATTTTAATATCCAAGGATCTTGAAGCAAATAATTCCTCACAAGAATTATTCAAATATATGCAAGAATAAGAAGAAATATTGAGACATGACCATAAGAGAAGGAACTCAATTAATGTAAATATCATATCTATAATATTCAATAATATGAATACAATATATGATACATCTCAGGAGAGAAAATAGAATGCCTTGAAGGAAACTTGTAAAGCACAAAAAAGGAAGGCTTACTAACAGCTACAAAAACCCCTTAGGTAGAAAAATCACCTTCCAAATCAGTCAAGAGGCTCACAAATAAGATAAATATGGTATGGAAGATAATGAGTGATGAAAATGGAATGTGATGATGACTTTTGGAGAGAAGAAAGAGGTGGAGGTTGAATTCGCCAAGTGGAGATAGTTTCCTAGTCAACTAGCTTTACCTTATCCACTAGAAAGTAGAAAAAACAGGATAAAGCTGTCTAAATCAGGAAATCACCTTATATTTCAGGAATATAATAAAATCAGTCAAAATATTAGGAAATCTATACAAATTCATTTTATTGACTTAGGATTGTTGGAATATTCTCACCATCATCATTTGTATTTGCATGCATGCATTCAACCATCAGTATGGTATTCTCCCAACTCGTAGTACTTATTTTTGAGCCCTCGGGAACCTGTTTATGCTTAGTATTATCCATCCTAGCCACTAATGCGCCCTTGTTTCCTTCAATGGAGTACAATTGCGCCATATTCCACTGATTTAGGAGATCTATAAGTCAGTTCCATGATTTGGGGGTCAGTTCCTTGATTTGAGGACTGATTGCTCAGTTAACCGACTGTATCTCTTAGATTTGAGTGTTACAGAGACTAGATTAGCTCTACTTGACTACTAGAAGCTGATCTACGCCCTCCTTGGAGTCTCCTTCCCTAGATTTTTGCTCACATGAATCAGTTAGACTCAGTTAGACTCACATTGACTGATCTTTGACTATCTGTGACTACTACCACTGAGTGGGTGATGTCTCCAATGCAATCCAAGCCACATCTTGAGGAGAATTCGAATCACCTTTGGGGTAATCAAATTCATTCTATTGTACTCTCATATTTTTTCTAGCTTATAGATGATGAGTGACATTACAATAGTTTTTCACATTCCTTCAGTTTGATTTGTGAATATTGATTCTATTCTATCTCTTCTTCTCTGCAATTCTTGAGTGAAATTGTGAGGTTTTTTCAAGCTAAAGTGATCTTCACCTGCATAATTTCACATGGTATCATAGATTGTTACAAATTTTCATGTTGCAGTAGTAGAAGCAGTTGCAGCACTTTATTGAACATCTATTTTTTCAGTAGAGCACCAGAAGCCTATGGATTTCCACAGCAAATACTAGTGCCATTGCATTGAATTCACTATAGCAATCCAGTGAGGTCTATCCAGGTGTGTGTAATATCCCGCTTTTGACCCTATTGCATTAAAATTGTAAATGATGTAAATATCGTTATTAAATCATGGGGAGGAGCTCAAGGCCAAGGCCCCGCCATTGATATAGCGTTTTATGTATCGGCAATTAAAAAGAGATGTCTATGGTTCTTGTGCTAGACATGCACAATGTAAATTAATACATCATGTAAATACGAATTTTAATGAAATACCCACAACTAGCTATGCAATGCAACAATAGATGGGGGCATGATTTTTATAAGGAATAGGGAGGGAAATTATTCAAACCCTTGGGCCAATAGTGTTAAGCCAAATTTCATTGAGAAAACCCATAAATCCCAACTACCCATTTTGACTCATGCACCCAATCATTTAATTCTTCTAGGAGTTGGTTGAGGTAGTTAATGCCTTGGGAATGAAGAGGTATGGCAGCCAATTTCATGCATGGGCAAGCCATCAACCTGGGAATTCATATTTTTGCTTCTTGGGCAAGAAAACACCCATGAAATGGTGCCCAAAGCCATCTTTCAACCATGGCCTTTTCTCTCGCACACAGTCTAAGCTAGTTGGGGATTTCTCCATCACATTTTTCATCATTTTCCTGCATTTTCCATGCCTGGGAACTTGTTTTTGTATTGCACAATGGCTGGGAGGAAGGGAGCCACAATTTTGGGGTTTGTGGAGGCCGTTTTTGTCCCTTGAATGTCCATAAACGTTTTCTGGAAATGATTTTTCTCTCCCAAGGTTGATTCCCCAATTTCCATTTCGTTTTGGTTGCCCAACGTTTTTCTGCAGCTAATGGAAACCCCATTTTGGACATCCCACTGTAAAAATGTTTCCCTTCATGCCCAACACTTGGGATTTTGCTGTTATCTGCATCTCTGTTTTGGCTTGAACCTGTGAGCAAAAAATTTGGAGTGGAAGTGGACAGAATTGGCTTGATAAACCTAGTGAGGGGAGTAACCTCTCAAAAAGATCAAAAGGGCTTGCTACTCTTCTATGCACACCTTGAACAACACTAGAATGGAAGGTATGGCCTGAGGGACTATGTATTGGTGAAGAGAATACTTCCTTGAGTGGGGTGTGTAGGAATTGTGGGTGCCAAGCTAGATAGATCTTGTAGAGGTATCCTTGGATCTATATCTGAGCTCACTAGCTTAGCAATTCATTCCCTCCCTTTGTCCTAGTAGCCTGATAAACCCAACTATGGATTGGCTTGGCTGATTTTGGTGTATTTTGGTTATGTGTGAGTCTGTTGTTCCCTTTTCCTTGTAGAAATCATGCCCAGCTTGGGGATGGCAATTGTGCTGAGAGATTTATGAGCACAATTGGCCTATGGTTGGGTGGAACATTGCAGTTGCATAGCTATTTTCTCGGGACTACTTTGTTTCAAGATAAGTACTCTCTTTAATAATTTTACAATGTCTTTATTTAATGGCTGTCATGAAAATGATGAATGTATGTTGGATATTAAGATGATTTTAATTCCGTTTTGTTTAATTACTGTACGCATATGTATATGTCTTTTATTATCAATGAGTTTTACTTAATGGATATGGGGCTAGATGCCCGGATTGAGTGTCATGTTCTCTCCTTGGCTCGGTCTGATGGGAGGGGACCTGACGGTGTGAAGGATCCAGATAAAAGTGCTCACTGTCCTAAAGAAGTGTTCTTTAGATTCTGCAAGAAAACTCCATCCAAATTTCATTGTTTTTGCAGGTTATTCAAACTTTTCTGTAGTTGCAATAGTTTCTTGCAGTTCTAGCAATAAAATTTCTCTGCAGTTGCAACAGTTTCCTGTAGTTGTAGTAGTTTCGATTTTTTCTGCAGTTGTAGTATTTTTTATTTTTTTTGCAGTTGCAGCAGTTCCATCTTCAGATTTGAAATCAATAGCTACTATGGATCTCAAACTCACCTCCTTCAACTATTTCGAATGGAGAGTAAAAATGGAGATCTTCATGAAGTCCAGAGGTCTCTTCAGAGTGTCACATGGGACAACATTCTAACCTACTCATGCTACACAGAAATCCAAATATTTTGATAGACTTGATGCAGCAATTGGATTGCCACTCCTCAGTATTTCCGATGATATACACTTTCATCTCTCTCTCAAAATTCCCGAGTTTTGGACAAAAGGATGATTTGAAAGAGCATCGGCTGGAAAATGAGACAATCTCTCTGATCCCTAGCAATTTCGACTCTATTAATGAGTCCTTCACCAAGCCCAAGAACCTGGTTGTGTATATGAAGCAATATGGAATTGAGAAAGATGAAGAAGAAGATACAAAAGAACTTCCTTTCTCTGTTGCTCTATAAGTTGAAGACAGTTTCAAATTGTCTACTTCCCATGAAGCAGAAGAAGATGAAAGTAACACAACTCATGGATTTGATCCACCTTCTAATTCGAATTTTGAGCAAGATATGTCAGCTACTACTCTAGAAGTTGAAGAGACTTTCAAAATCTCTACTTCCCATGAGCCTATTGATGCGCAAGATGATGATCTACTGAGTGTTTTGGAGGATAAATCAGATATTGGAGGTGATGCATTCGCTCTCCTTGATCAAATGATTCCTATGAACTTCTACTTGATCATTGGCACATTTTTTCATAGTTTCACCGAAGATGGAAGACACTACCATTCGCTTGGGTTCAAGTCTCAGGCATATCCTTGTGATTTTGGTTTTGATCTCACCCATGTTGGTTCAAAGGAGATCACAAGAAACCATCTATCAATTCTTGGATCTGATTTGAAGGCCAAGCCACCACCATCATGTCATAGTTCATTTTTTATGATCTCACCTATGTTGGTTCAAAGGATATATCAAATAACTATATACACATTCCTGGAGCTGATCCTACCTTAGTTGGTTCGAATCACATGTTCCATAATGATCTTCATATTTTTGGATTTTTTCTCACAATGTTTGGTCTGAAGAGAAAGCTCAGGAAGCCTCCATATTCTCTTGCATCCACTGAAGGAGAACTCAAGCACATGTTTTTGGAGCATGATACACTTCTTCCCAAGAGGAAGATACCTCCAGAAATTGAATCAAGCATCACACAGATCCATTTGTTGTCGACAGATGCTTTCGCGGTGAAGAAGTTCACTTACCTCCAATCCCTTCTTGGGGTGAGTGATGCACATGCTTGATTAGCTTTTTACAGTATATATTGAGGGGGGGATTTCTTCCCACTGGGTTTTCCCTCTTTCCTCACATTTTTATTTAGATTGTTGTACAGGGTGACCTTTGGTCTCAGTTACCAGGGCCCTATTTTTTCAGTTCTACTTACTCATAGTCTGGCTTGCGGGGAGGTGTTGGAATATTCTCACCATCATCATTTTTATTTGCATGCATGCATGCATCCAGTCATCAATATGGTAGTCTACCAGCACCTAGTACTTATTTTTGAGGCCCCATGATCCTGTTTATGCTCAGTATTATCCCTCCTAGACACTTATGTGCCCTTGTTTCCATCACTGGGGTACAATTGTGCTGTCTTCCACTTATTTAGGAGATATATCAATCAGTTCCATGATTTGGGGTTCAATTCCTTGATTTGAGGATTGATTGCTCAATTAACTAACTATAGCTCTTAGAATGAATGCTACAGAGACTAGAGTAGCTCTACTTGACCAGTAAGAGCTGATCTACACCCTCCTTGGAGTATCCTTCCCTAGATTTGTTCTCACATGACTTAGTTAGACTCAGTTAGACTTGAATGATCTTTAACTATTTGTGACTACTACCACTGATTGGGTGATGTCTCCTGTTTGTGCCAAAAATTGTTTCCAAGGCTAAAGAAACAAGCCAACACAATCTCAAATAAAACTCAATTAAATAAACTAGGTTTTAGGGTTTCTGAAATATTTTTCTTGGTTGTGAATTTGGTGATCAATAGGGATTACACTCATGAGCTAAACAAGAAACTGAATTATAACAAATAAAGACAAAGATGCATCATATAATCAACAAATATCAATCAGAATATAATCTTAAAAGTCATTCAAGGCTCACAAGCATCACAAGTAAAGAAACCATGAACTAGCAATGAGTATATCAGTCCAGCAGTTAAACAAACTCAAAATGAAGTTACAACATATACTGAAGGGTATAAAGTGTCATATATTTCATAGTCTGTCATCAAATGCATAGAAGAGTCATTGTACTTAGCTCTGAGCAAGTCTGAAGACAAAGGTAATCTGGAGACCTCCTGAAGCTTCCCAAAAATCGAACCCTCTCAATGACTTCCTAACATCTCTAAATACTATGCTTTTACAAAATCAGTTAGGCATCTAACCCTAACTGCCTTCCACCTATTCGATGAGGTAAAGTAAATGTAGAATATTTACAAAATTACAAAATATGCTAAAAATGGCACATCACTAACATATTTGTTTGTTAACTAATGACAACTAACTGAATGTACAACTGTCTTATAGGTCTTTTGCCACTTTAGCCAGCAGAGCGATACCATCTGATGCTTGGTCTTTCTTCTTAGCCTTCTTTTTCTCCTGCTCCATGTCATTTATCTTTTTGATGAGCTCTTTGTTTTTCTGCTGCAGGTCCTGGACTGTCTTCTCCAACTCTGTGCAATGAATGTCAACAACTCTTTTTCTCTTTAGTGCTTCTTTTGCTTCAGCTACCAGCTCCTGAAAATTATCATTTACATCTTGTAGATCTTCTCTCAACCTTCTGTTAGCCATCATTAGTCCATCATTGACCTCTTTCATATAATTCATCTGGTGTTTGTATTGTTTAACAATCTTCTGCAAATTTTGTCTGTCAGAATTAACTAATTTGTCCATTGTAGAATCTTGTTCCTCATCGGGTCTCCAAGGTATATCAAGCTTCTTGAAGATTTCTGCCTCTTCAATCAACAGTTCTGTAGCAGTGTCTTCAATGCTGGGCTTTTGATTTTCTTCACCTGCTGCTTCAACTGAAGGAGTTTCTTCTTTTAATGGTGGCTGCATTTTATCTAGTTCTGGTTTATCATCTATGGATATCTCATCTAAGATAGTCACTTCGTTTGTATTTAACTTGGGATTGAGCCATTTCTTCATATCTAATCTTAGCTTGTTCTTTGACCTAGTTTTAGGTCTCCAAAATGATGCTACTTCTCCCATCATTTTCAGTTCCTTTCCTTGATGCTGGATAGCAGCCAACTCCACTACTTCAAGCTTATTCCTTTTCCTGCTAGATTTTGTTGTTTTACTATCTGAAGTATGGATTTCTTCTATTTCAGCTTTGACTTCTGTTTTGGAGATGAGATGCTCTTCTTCCAATAAATATCCCTCATCATCTGAGGTAATAGTGATAGGGCTTCTCGGTTGAGTGTGAATTTCCTCTTTAGGTATAGCTACCTTTTTTATATCAACATTTTTCACTTCATGAGGATCTGCTACAGGTGCCAAATTCTGTTTAGGTTATTCCTTCTTATCTTCAAATAGTGAATACTTGCCTTTAGAGCTGGCTGAGAATGGCTTTGGTTCATTATCTTCCTCCACATGCTCTGATGCTTCTTCAACTTTGATCTCTTCCTTATCTTCAAGTTTTGGCTTATGACCTAATTTCCTCAACAAGACCTTACCCTTATCTGCTTACCTCTTAGATTTTTGATCTTCAAAACCAGAACAAAAGATGAAGAAGTCCCAAGTCTTTCCTTCATGCTACAAGACAGTACTAATAATCAACTTGATTAATCCATGGTGAAAGATGGACTGAGAAGAAATATCTATTGGCCCTTTCACCTTGTTCGAAATTTTCTGTAAACTTTTCAGAAAGAAGAATGGCAAGTTCATCTTGGACACCCCCACCATGTGCTGAAGGAATCTAAAATGATATTTGTATACAAAAGCATACCTACCCTCACAAGTAACATAGCTCTGTAATATTCTGATTGGCTCAACCCATTCCTTTCTAACATTTTGGATAAGGACACCTTTAGCTTGAATTTCAGAGTATCAAAAATCACCATGTCATTCTTGAAACCCTGGGCAAACTTACAGGACACCTTTGCATTATACCCATCGATCTTTCTGAAAAAATCCATCCAACCAGCTTGTTGAAACAACTCAACACAGTCAGGTAGTTTTTCAATCCATCCTACACCAGTTGGTTCAGCTCTATTTATTTTACCACTCCTGCCCATTCTTCTTCAATCACTGCAAATTGAATGATATCCTTTTGTATTGTTTGCAAGTAGGAGATTACTGTAGGAGGTTAAAAATACTATCGAATGTACAGGTTATTCACAACACTATGATCTTAGCTTTGACAGGGTTAAATTTCATAAAAAACAAAACTGCTATTTTCAACCCTCATTCAGCCTGGCGTCATAGAGCATCAAAAATTGCTATTTCTCTTGCCGAAATTGCATTTGCAGGCACAATTTAACTTCTCCTTTGATTAATTTTGACAGAGTACGCCCCAACGAAAAAAAAAACCCCAAATTTACTGTTATATTGGTTTTTTAGGAATACCTTGAAATTGCACCACTGTAGTTGTTTAAAATCATGACCTGAGCTATCAAATGAGTCACCTTGGATGTACAGACATCCTTCAGCATTCAATTGGATTGCCAGCAACGAAATCAGGAAGCCCTAATTTCCCATGAAGCCCTCAACACCTCTCGCTTGTTCACTCAGCAACGATGTCTGGTTTTCTAGTGGTTATAGCTACTCCACTAAATCCTCCGTCTTTGAATGTGCTTGTAAATAACAAATTCATGCCACATTACCTCAAACCATGTGGATACCTATCAAAATGAATTACACCTGGGCTGATGATGAGCACGATTTCCTCACGATGTGTAGCCACTTTAAATCATGATGTTTTCTGCATCAACATGTAATGAATCCTCTAAAACACATAACTAATCATTCATTATCCCAAGCGTGCCAAAATTTGCTGAAAAATCAAACAAATTTGGAGTCGCGATATTCTTGTAGTGCGCCTTTGGTGATTTTGAACTCCAGCGCTACAAGAATATCTTTAACGTTGTTTTGGTGCTTTTTAGTAGCTTTGGGTCATTTTGCATGTGGTTTAAAAGCTGAACCCTGCTCATGATGCTAAATATGACTTCTTTATTCAATAATATGACCTTTTAAACACCCTTCAATGCCTAAAGGAGAAAAAACAAAATAAATATAAAGACAAAAACCTAAAAATACCAAAATTTCCTATAGTAATTGAAGAAAATAAAGTCAAAGAAATCAACAAATTTGATAAAAAAGGTTATCAAGCTGTTAAAAGGTAAAAGCAAATTTCTGACATAACATCTGGCTCCAGCTGTGGGATGAAGACCTCCCTGTGAGGCTTCAAGAACCTATAGACCAGTGCCTTCTGTCTGTTATCTTATCTATTCTGTGAAAATTTCCATTGGGCTATGGAGTCTTATTATGAATCACTCACCGGTATGTACAATGATCAGTGAAAATGTTACTATAAACTGTAAAAATGCTTGAGGAATCGTCCATTAACAGGGCTGGACAACTCCTCACCTTCCAAGGACTACAGGATAAAAGTATTATTTTCTAAAACCTTTGATACCAGAAAAGGGCCAAACCAAAGATTGTCAAACTTACCATGCTTTCCCTTCTGTTCCTTTCTTGCATCCCATCTTAGAACCATCTCACCTTCTATGAAAGTGTTCTCTTTAATATTCCTGTCAAACCTGTTTTTAATCTTGGCTCTGTACAGCTGTGCTTTTTCATCCACCTTCTCTCTATTTTGCTGTAACTCTATCATTTCAAATAATCTCCTTTGCATATCATTAGGTTCCTCTTGAGAATTCTGGAGGAATTTCATCACTGGAATTCCCAATTGAACAGGGAACACTGCCTCTGTACCATAAACAAGCTAAAATGGAGAAGTCCCAATTGCCTGTTTCACTGTAATTCTATCTGCCCATAATGCATACTTCAGCATTGAATCCCAAGATCTTTTGTTATGCTTCAGCAGTTTCCTAATGCTCTGAATGATGTTCTTATTGGAAGATTCAGCTTGACCATTACCCTGAGGATATAAGGGAGTTGAATGCTTCAGAATGATGCCATTTCTTTCACAAAAGGCCACCATTGCCTTGGATTTGAATGCCTTTGCATTATCTGTTATTAATCTCCGTGGACATCCAAACCTGCTCAAAATGTTTTCTTCAATGAATTCCATGATTACTTTGTCTGTAGCATTCCTTGTGGGAATGGCTTCCACCCACTTTGTGAAAAAATCTGTTGCAGTCAGAATCCAGTGATGCTGTCCTGAAGATGCTGGATTTATTTCTCCGATAAAGTCCAGACCCCACTGTTGAAATGGGGCATTTACTGCAATAGGTTTTAAAGGCAAGGACAATAATTTCTATTTACCTACAAATTTCTAACAAGGAATGCATGCTCTTACCTGATGGTAAACATCTGTGAATAAGGATGGCCAATAATATCCAGCTCGCAAAATTTTGTAAGCTGTTGCTTTCCAATACTTGTGCCCTCCACATGCACCTTCATGAGATTCTGAAATCACCTCTCCTATTTCAGATTGGTCCAAACATCTGAGCAAAATACCCCCTGGATCCTTCCAGAACAATTGATCCTCAACTAAACAGTATTTAGTGGCTTTGAGTTTTAAAGATCTTGCAGCTTTCTTATCCAAATGTTCAGGACATTGTAGAAATAACAAAAAATGAACAATGTCTGCATACCAGGTTGATGATGAATAAAAATCCATGATCTTTTCTTTTTCTAAAAGTGCTTGCTCTTCTTTAGGAACTAATTCTTCAGCCATGACATGCAGTCCCAAATCCTGACAATTTGAGTCAGCCAACAGCTTGGCTAAACCTCGTCCCTTGACAAGCCTAGTAGGCCTGATCTCTACATCATATTCCATAATATTCGCAATCCATCTGCCTCTCTTTCCTTCACTATCAGGCTGAGTTAACACATCCTTCACAGTAGAATTAGGTACAAAAGAAATTACTTTTGAATGCAGGATATAGATTCTGAAAAATTTCAAAGCTTTTACCAGAGCATAAGCTTGCTTCTCCAATATACTGTACTTCAGCTTAGAATCTCTGAGAGTTTTGCTGAAGAAAGCAATAGGCTGTTCCAATCCTTCTTTATTCTTCTGAAGTAAAACAGCTGCAATTGTGTCTTCTGATGCAAATGAGAAGGTAAGGAATTCTTTGGTAAAATCAGGACTTACCAATATAGCTGCTTCAGTAAGAGCTACTTTGATTTTCTCAAATGCTACCTTTGCCTCAGCAGTCCACTTTACTTCCTGATCTTTCTTTAACATGGCTGTGATTTGTTTAATGGTTTCAGCAAAGTTGGGAATAAACCACCGCAGAAAATTTATCTTGCCAATAAATGATTGAACATCCTTTTTACTCCGAGGTAAGCTAAAATTCAGTATTTCTTTCACTCTTTCAGGATCTATGCTGATGCCATCAGCAGACACCAAGTGACCAAGTAATTTACCTTCTTGCACAGCAAAATGTGATTTTTTGGGGTTCAAGGATAGGACAAATTTTCTGCATTTTAGGAAGGTTTCCTCCAAATGCTTCAAGTGTTCATCATCAGATTTTAGGAATACAGTAATATCATCCAGATAAATAACCACAAACTTATCTTTCTCACCCACAAATGCAATGTCCATGGCTCTCTGAAAGGTTGCTCCAGCATTCGTCAAGCCAAAAGGCATCTTGTCATACATGAATGTCCCCCAGGGGGTTGTAAAAGCTGTCTTTTCCTTGTCATCAGGGTGCATGGCAATCTGATTGTACCCTAAGAAACCATCTAGCATAGAAATCCTCTGAGCTCCAACTACTTGCTGCAAAACCTGTTCAATATTGGGAAGAAGACAATTGTCTTTTAATGATGATCGATTCAGATTTCTGAAGTCAACACATAATCTAATTTCCCCATTCTTTTTTCTAACAGGAACCAGATTAGCAACCCAAGAAGAGTACCTGAGAGGCACTATTATCTTTGCATCCAGTAGCTTCTTTAGTTCTTTTTCAATTACAGGGAACAAAGCTGGATTGATTCTTTTTAGTTTCTGTCTGAAAGGATTGACATTAGGTTTCAAAGGGACCTTGTGCTGAATAATTGCTGTGTCATAAGTTTTTAATTCCTTATAAGACCAGGCAAATGCATCTACATGTTTTTTTAAAAGCTTGATATATCTATTTCTTTGTTCCACTGTTAGAAATTTAGAAATTTTTACCATCTTGGGATGTTCTGCTGAACCAATATTGTAGTCCTCTACATTGTCTTCTGAAGATTGAACTACTGGCTTTGAAGGTGTATCATCCTTCGTGAATATTCTTTCTAAAGGTACTAAACCTTTTGGAATGAAATTGCTCTTCAATTCAATGATTTTATGCCCTGCTATCTCTTCTGCAGCAAACTCATTTAACTGTTCATCCCTTTCATCTTCTTCGTGATCAATTTGAGCATTTGAAAACTCATCTATAAGCTCAAGAAATTTTTTTATTTCAATGTCATCTTCAAAAACCCTCCAGTGCTTCACATTATCAGGGACACATGGTCTATAACTCACTTCTATAGGATACTTTAGCTGAGTGGTTTTAGGGATTCTGAAATGTGTCGCAGCCAAAGCTAAAGAGTCTACAGTCTCATTATAATTCCTTGGAATATGAGTGATATTAAATGCTATAAATTAGTTTTCAAGCATATCCCATACCTCATTTCGATATACTTTCAGCAAAACCTTCTTTACTTGATATTTGTTCTTCACCTGTTGAACAACTAGTTCGGAGTCGCCAAATGCAGTAATCTGTTGAATTCCCAAATCTTTAGCAGCCTTCAATCCCAGTAGCAAAGCATCATACTCGGCAGTGTTGTTAGTGGTAACAAACTCCAATTTATACATGAGTTTCACTGTTTCACCCTCAAGCGAAATGAGTAAAACTCCAGCTCCAGCACCCTCTCTGCATGAGGATCCATCAAAGTACAACTGCCACAATGCATCTTCCTCTTCTCTGCTGTGTTTTATGTGTTGTTCTTTTTCCACTTGTAACAGACCAGCAGAATTATGCTCTTCACTAAACTGTAATATGCATGAACCAAGGTCTTTATCCATAGAGTACATTGGGTGATTTGTGGGGTTTTTATCATCTGTGACTATTTAAGAAAGCTGCAGCTCTCTGTAAAGTCTTCTATTTTCTCCACCAAAAACAGGAATGGTGGCATAAGAGAGGTCCATCTGTAAGGTTCCTCCAACCTTCTTAGCCCATGACCTAGAAAGAAGCAAGCCAAACTTTGGTGTGATTTCAGCTACCACAACATCCATTATAACACTTTTCATGGGCAACTGAACAAGGTTGACAACCATGTCTTTTATTACTCCTAAACACTTCACAGCTCGAGAGTCAAAGGCATATAGATCATGGTAAGGTTTGGTGACACTAAGGCCCAGGGTTTCCATTACAGCTTTTGGCATCAAGTTATGGGATGCTCCTGAGTCTAACAGGCAATTGTGAATCATTTGCTCGTGTACAGTCAAAGTTACATAGAAAGGAGGAGAAGAACCATCCTCATTCTCAGTCTTTTTAGCCAGAGCTGATCCAATGAAAATTCTAGGGTTTTCTTCCTGCAAGTTAACTGTATCTGAAACAGGCTGATTACTGGGTACATTCATCACTTTCAGAACTGTATCTTTGTATGATGGATTATTTATTAACTCAGTCAAAGGAACAGGAATCTTTAACTTCCCTAGTTCATTCTCCAAACTAAAATTCTGGACCAATTTATTTACCTCTTCAACTTCAGCATTCTTCTTTGATTTTTCTGCAGATTGCTTCTTCTCTATGGCAGGATCAGTTATTTGTTTAGCAGGGACAGGTGCAGCAGGAACAGGTGCCTTCTTCTTCGGGGCTTGGGCTACTTGTTTTGGGCCTGATCTGAGATTTATGGTCTTCTTAGGTCCATTCAGATGAACAGCAGCAGTTATAGCAGTATTTTCCAGGCCAAAATCATCTTCAGTTTCAAATATATCACCATTGTAGTATTCTGAATTCAGAAAATCTTCTTCAGTAACAAAACCTGTAAACAATCTATCTCCAATATGGTTCATATCCTGATCAGTCTCAGTCTCTTCAAAGAGTAGCTGTTGATCAATTTCTTCTTCATCAACTAAATTATTTTGAAAAGGTGGGGGCACTCTTTGATCTTCATTCTCCCTCCTTTCTCACTGAATATCATTGTTCCTATGCTCTCTTGGTATAAATCTAGGAGCAAACTGCCTTCTGAACTGATTCTGGTTATTTGGATTTCTTTCAGCTTCTGGAGCAGGTTTGCTAGCATTCTTTTCAAGCTCTAGTTTATTGAGTTTTGCAGTAAGAATCTTCACCAGCTTAGCCATCTCATCTATCTTGGCTTCAGCAGATTGAGGAGCAGCACTTGCTGAAACGGCCTCCTTCTTTCCTTTTCTTTCATAAAGCTACTGGGTTGTTTCTTTCTTAAGTCTATTTGAAGCCAGCAAATTGGATTCTACCTCCAATGCTGCATCTTGTATGTTCAGCAGGGTGATAGGTCTTCTTTCCCTCAACAATAAGGAAAACTTGTGATCAAAGGCATTTGCATAAGTAAGTTTAGCTGATGTTTCTATGGGTTTTATTTTTGCAGGAATTCTACTGTACATCTTGTTAAATCTTTTTGAAAAGTCTGCAACAATTTCCTCTTTTTTCCTACAGAGAGCTCCAAACTCAGTTATATAGTAGGTGTGGTCCTTTGTATCTCCCCATTGCCTCATGAAAAGATCATGGAGTTCTTCAATTATAGTGATTGAGTTGGCAGGCAACTCTCTAAACCACTTTCTTACATCCCCATCAAGGCTTTGAACAAATACCCTCATCCACACATCTTTAATCTCAATGTTTTGATTGTCAGCATAACTTAGGAAAGCCTCCCAATGTTCCTCAGCAGTGGTTTCCCCCTGTCCATTGAACCTAGGCATATATTTCTGGTAATCACCTCCAGGTAATGCATGTAAAGGCTGAGGTAAAACTAATGGTGCATACCTAGCTGCAACCATCCGGTCCATCATATCCATGGGTGGGTTTTGGCCTGCCATTTTGGTACTGACTGGCTTGAAAGATGTAGAAGCTTGGCTAGAACCTTTTTGAAAGGGATTCTTTCCTACTTTCAGCTGAAAGATAGGTATTTTATCAGGAGAAGAAGTCTTAGCTTTCAAAAAACTTCGAGGATTAGTAAAAACCTAAAAAGTGCTCTTAGGGATGGTAGGTTTTATCCAAGGTGAGGTTTCAGCTGAATGTAATGATACACCCAACTGGTCAGGGTCACATGAGGATGGAAAAGATTGAGACTTTCTGAGTTTCCTTATTGTTTTCAAGATCTGTTAAGGGTCTGTCACACCCAGTTTCAATGGAGAAGTAGGTCTGTTCCTGGTTCCAATCCCTATAGAAGCCACTGTGGCAACTTTTCTGGTGAAAATAGCCTTAAAAAGAGAGCTAATTTAAGTCCACCTCTTAAACCAGTAAAATTGATAAGTATCCCAGGGAAGGTATGCTTCAGCTTCGTCCCCGGCAATGGCACCAAAGATGTTTGTGCCATAAATTGTTTCCAAGGCTAAAGAAACAAGCCAACACAATCTCAAATAAAACTCAATTAAATAAACTAGGTTTTAGGGTTTCTGGAATATTTTTCTTGGTTGTGAATTTGGTGATCAACAGGGATTACACTCATGAGCTAAACAAGAAACTGAATTATAAACAAATAAAGACAAATATGCATCATATAATCAACAAATATCAATCAGAATATAATCTTAAAAGTCATTCAGGGCTGACAAGCATCACAAGTAAAGAAACCATGAACTAGCATTGAATATATCAGTCCAGTAGTTGAACAAACTCAAAATGAAGTTAAAACATATACTGAAGGGTATAAAGTGTCATATATTTCATAGTCTGTCATCAAATGCATACAAGAGTCATTGTACTTAGCTCTGAGCAAGTCTGAAGACAAAGGTAATCTGGAGACCTCCTGAAGCTTCCCAAAAATTGAACCCTCTCAATGACTTCCTAACATCTCTAAATACTATGCTTTTACAAAATCAATTAGGCATCTATCCCTAACTGCCTTCCACCTATTCGATGAGGTAAAGTAAATGTAGAATATTTACAAAATTACAAAATATGCTAAAAATAGCACATCACTAACATATCTGTTTGTTAACTAATGACAACTAACTGAATGTACAACTATCTTATAGGTCTTTTGCCACTTCAGCCAGCAGAGCGATACCATCTGATGCTTGGTCATTCTTCTTAGCCTTCTTCTGCTCCTGCTCCATGTCATTTATATTTTTTATGAGCTCTTTGTTTTTCTGCTGCAGGTCCTGGACTGTCTTCTCCAACTCTGTGCAATGAATGTCAGCATCTCTTTTTCTCTTTAGTGCTTCTTTTGCTTCAGCTACCAGCTCCTGAAAATTATCATTTACATCTTGTAGATCTTCTCTCAACCTTCTGTTAGGCATCATTAGTCCATCATTGACCTCTTGCATATAATTCATCTAGTGTTTGTACTGTTTAACAGTCTTCTACAAATTTTGTCTGTCAGAATTAACTAATTTGTCCATTGTAGAATCTTGTTCCTCATCAGGTCTCCAAGGTATATCAAGTTTCTTGAAGATTTATGCCTCTTCAATCAACAGTTCTGTAGCAGTGTCTTCAATGCTAGGCTTTTGATTTTCTTCACCTGCTGCTTCAACTGAAGGAGTTTCTTCTTTTAATGGTGGCTGCATTTTATCTAGTTCTGGTTTATCATCTATGGATATCTCATCTAAGACAGTCACTTCGTTTGTATTTAACTTGGGATTGAGCAATTTCTTCATATTTGATCTTAGCTTGTTCTTTGACCTAGTTTTAGGTCTCCAAAATGATGCTGCTTCTCCCATCATTTTCAGTTCCTTTCCTTGATGCTGGATAGCAGCCAACTCCAATACTTCAAGCTTATTCCTTTTCCTTCTAGATTTTGTTGTTTTACTATCTGAAGTATGGATTTCTTCTATTTCAGCTTTGACTTCTGTTTTGGAGATGAGCTGCTCTTCTTCCAATAAATATCCCTCATCATCTGAGATAATAGTGATAGGGCTTCTCAGTTGAGTGTGAATTTCCTCTTTAGGTACATCTACCTTTTTTATATCAACATTTTTCACTTCATGAGGATCTGTTACAGGTGCCAAATTCTGTTTAGGCTGTTCCTTCTTATCTTCAAACAGTGAATACTTGCCTTTAGAGCTGGCTGAGAATGGCTTTGGTTCATTATCTTCCTCCACATGCTCTGATGCTTCTTCAACTTTGATCTCTTCCTTATCTTCAAGTTTTGGCTTATGACCTAATTTCCTCAACAAGACCTTACCCTTATCTGCTTGCCTCTTAGATTTTTGATCTTCAAAACCAGACCAAAAGATGAAGAAGTCCCAGGTCTTTCCTTCATGCTGCAAGACAGTACTAATAATCAACTTGATTAATCCATGGTGAAAGATGGACTGAGAAGAATGATCTATTGGCCCTTTCACCTTGTTCAACATTTTCTGTAAACTTTTCAAAAAGAAGAATGGCAGGTTCATCTTGGACACCCCCACCATGTGTTGAAGGAATCTAAAATGATATTTGTATACAAATGCATACCTGCCCTCACAAGTAACATAGCTCTGTAATATTCTGATTGGCTCAACCCATTCCTTTCTAACATTTTGGATAAGGACACCTTTATTCCAATCAGTTGTGACATTTGGTAAAAGAAATCTCTGTGGATCAAAGTCAAAGGGCAGTTTCTTAAACCATTGTTCGCCCTCATCCTTAATCCCTGTGGCTTCTGAAATTAGTTTTACTATCATCTTGAATTTCAGAGTATCAAAAATCACCATGTCATTCTTGAAACCCTGGGCAAACTTACAGGACACCTTTGCATTATACCCATCGATCTTTCTGAAAAAATCCATCCAACCAGTTTGTTGAAACAACTCAACACAGTTAGGTAGTTTTTCAATCCATCCTACATCAGTTGGTTCAGATCTGTTTATTTTACCACTCCTGCCCATTCTTCTTCAATCACTACAAATTGAATGATATCCTTTTGTATTGTTTGCAAGCAGGAGATTACTGTAGGAGGTTAAAATTACTGTCGAATGTACAGGTTATTCACAGCACTATGATCTTAGCTTTGACAGGGTTAAATTTCATAAAAAACAAAACTGCTATTTTCAACCCTCATTCAGCCTGGCGTCACAGAGCATCAGAAATTGCTATTTCTCTGGCCGAAATTGCATTTGCAGGCACAATTTAACTTCTCCTTTGATTAATTTTGACAGAGTACGCCCCAGCGAAAAAAAAAACCCGAAATTTACTGTTATATTGGTTTTTTAGGAATACCTTGAAATTGCGCCACTGTAGTTGTTTAAAATCATGACCTGAGCTATCAAATGAGTCACCTTGGATGTACAGATGTCCTTCAGCATTCAATTTGATTTCCAACATTGAAATCAAGAAGCCCTAATTTCCCGTGAAGCCCTCAACACCTCTCGCGTGTTCAATCAGCAATGATGTCCAGTTTTCTAGTGGTTATAGCTACTCCACTAAATCCTCCGTCTTTGAATGTGCGTGTAAATAACAAATTCATGCCACATTACCTTAAACCATGTGGATACCTGTCAAAATGAATTACACCTGGGCTGATGATGAGCACGATTTCCTCACGATGTGTAGCCACTTTAAATCATGATGTTTTCTGCATCAACACGTAATGAATCCTCTAAAACACATAATCAGTCATTCTTTATCCCAAGCGTGCCAAAATTTGCTGAAAAATCGGACAAATTTGGAGTCGCTATATTCTTGTAGCGCGCCTTTGGTGATTTTGAACTCCGGCGCTACAAGAATATCTTTAACGTTGTTTTGGTGCTTTTTAGCAGCTTTGGGTCATTTTTCATGTGGTTTAAAAGCTGAACCCTACTCATGATGCTAAATATGACTTCTTTATTCAATAATATGACCTTTTAAACACCCTTCAACGCCTAAAGGAGAAAAAACAAAATAAATATAAAGACAAAAACCTAAAAATACCAAAATTTCCTATAGTAATTGAAGAAAATAAAGTCAAAGAATCAGCAAATTTGATAAAAAAGGTTATCAAGCTGTTAAAAGGTAAAAACAAATTCCTGACATAACATCTCCAATGCAATCCAATCCACACCTTGAGGATAATTCGAATCACCTTTGGAGTAATCGAATTCATTCTATTGTACTCTCATATTTTTTCCAACTTATAGCTGATGAATGACATTACAACAATTTTTCACATTCCTTAAGTTTGATGTGTGAATGTTGATTCTATTCTATCTCTTCCTCTCTGGAATTCTTGAGTGAAATTGTGAGGTTTGTTCAAGATAAAGTGATCTTCACCTGCATAATTTCACAAGGATGGCATGTGGAGGCATAAAAGACAAAACTATGCCAACTACATAGTCTACACCTAGGAAAATTAATCTACATGACTAATAAAATATATCCTTAGTATGGAATGGGTTTTTAAATGTTCCAACAGTACCGATCTCTCCCAATATCTCTATATTGTGATCCATAATAGCCACTGCAGTCATAAATACAAAATTAAATATCATTAGAAAAATACATATGGGATAATTACATCTCTAAGCAATGGAAAATGTAAAACTAGTGTACAACAAATAACAACATGAACTGTTTATTATTTGAAACTTAAAATTGAGCAAATTATACACTACAGACTAAACATTTAACATTTTTCCATCTTAAATTCATGTCGTATTTGTGTATTAATTTCAATTTCCAAATACATACATTAAATGTCCTAAGTGTATATGTTGATTGGGAATCTTCTCTACCTTATTTTTAGGCTTGGATTATGAAGTTTCATAAAAAATGTAGTGTGTTGACTAATGCCCTTGGAGGACCAACTCTGAGATTCTGGGTAGAGGCAAGGGCTAGAGCCTAGAGTAGGGGTCACATGGTGCTATTGATAAATAAAATCCCAATATAGGCAAGGATTTTGATATATGTAATTATTTGTTGTGGCGTGAAGTTTTTTGGACTCTATAAACCATTTAGCATCTTTATTTATATGTAATTTGGGGCATATATGGATTTCACCTGATGTTATTTTAGTTGTATGCACTCTTTCTATACACACATGAGAAACTTTGCATATTTGTTTATAGTGGTTTGGGATCTAGAATTCAACAGAATTAACAGTTTTCAATATTTTAGGATTGCAAGGTTTCCACTAGATTCTATCATGTACAATATTATGGGATTGACATGTAATCAAACACATCAATCTCCCTATGATTCTTGAAATTGGTAGAGCCTATTGTTGAACTCCTCTACCTCGACCCGAACAAAAATGCAGCCTTCACTCAAGTGAAAACATTTATTAAACATGGGAAGCTTCTCTAACATATCTTAAAACTTGGATTAGGAAGTTTCATCAAAACTATAAGGTGTTTAATAATGTCCTTGGAGGACCAAGTTCGATATTCTGGGTAGAGGCAAGGGATAGAGCCTAGAGGGGGGGTAAATGATGCTATTGATGATTAAAATCCCAATATTGGCAAGGATTTTGATATGTTATTATTTGTTGTGGAATGAATTTTTTGGACTGTATAGGCCACTTAGCGTCTTTGTTTATGTATTTTGGGGAAGATATCAATTGTACTTGAATGTTTTTTTAGTTGTAAGCAACCTTGCTATATACATGAGAATCTTTGGATATTTGTGAATATTGGTTTGGATTCACAAGGATGATTGAATGTATATATATGTATCTATTGAAATTTATTTGATTTTTACAAGTTAATTGAGGTATTAAATTGTTTTGGGCATACAAATATTTGGAGTTATGGCCTAAATTTATTTTAGGGCATACAAATTTAAAAATATATGGGCTCAATTGATTTTAGGGCATAAAAAAACAAAAAATATAGAAATTAGAAGGGTGGAAATTGGTTTAAATACCTGAGGTTGAATAAATTGGTCCCCAAGGTGGACTATTTGGGACATATACTTCAAAACGCGTTCACCAATACTCGTTTCATCGTCGTCGCTGCTCGGTCGCTGTCATGGAGGAAATGACGGTCTCGGCCCGTTCCGGGCATAAAACATGTTTTAAAAAATGCATGCACATTTATCGTATCATAATGAGTACGTGTTTATTAGCTCAAAACACATATGCATTTTATAACTACATAACGTGTACGCGTTCTCTTTAACTATCCTACTTGGCCTTCAATGTGGCAGGCTCGAGAATAGGTTTGGCAGTGTTAGGATTGCTTGGGATCAATTATCTTTTATGGAACTTGAATGGGTTTCTTGAATCTACGATTGCATCTAAAAGGTCCCTCAACTTTGTGCACTCACCCCCATTCACAGATCACAAGAGAAAAGAGAGGTTCTGTAATAGATTGAACAAGAGAGCCAAATCACTTAACAAGAACACAGGTTCCCTGGTATGTTTTCTCGACTTATGCTTAATGGATTGGAATTTATATTTTTTTCATCATCGACAACTCTAGATGAGGACTACACGGTTGAATGACTAAATTATTTCTTGCAAGATGATGATCTAGATTTCAAAGTTGTGCAAGAGGATAGAAAACTTCTTCACAAGGGACTGAAGGCAGTGGCTTCTTCGTTAACTCGCATTACCCACACACTCGGGGTTGCACTTGAGCTAACTTGAAATCTTCCTTATTATTGATTTGTTGTAACAATTCTAACAGAAAATTTAACACCTATTTTTTTATTCTTCACATATTTACAGACATAACATAACATCCTATAAAAGAGTAGAAAACCTAAAACTCTGCTATTGTGACTAGCAAAGGTGATTCCTAATCCATTTGTATTCCCGGTAATAACATGGTTATGCTTTCTACCTTAAGGAAGATTTTATCCCATGGAAGAACAATTCACAATACAATGAAAAGTAGATAAATCATGGTATCAAAGTTACTAGTACTACTAGCCATGGCTTTCAGAAATAATTTTTAGCCCACATGATTCTCTATTTGCTTGTGTGTATAACATCATCTATACTGATGTCTATTGGTTCTTATTAGCTCTTATCCATATTTTTTTCATTTCACTCTTATCCAGATATGTTCTCGAGATAGATGGCCACTTCTTCGTCGATGCCCAAGTGACAATATTAAATACACATCCTCAGCTTTGTTGATCCAACGATCCATCAAATCCACATAGCCCAATGGTTTCTCACATATTATGTTATTGTTTTATCCAAAATTTGTGAAATTAAATTAATTATATATATATATATATTAAAAATATCCTATTTAATAATATCTTTTCCTCAGAAGTGAGTTTTGAATTTAAGTTCAATTAAAATCAATAGTGTCTCAATATTTGAACCCAATATGGTTATAAGAATAATCATCTAAACCGCCACTTGAAATTTATCACATATATATTCTCTAAATAGAATATATTTAGTTCAATCTCCTTTAACTAATTTTTTCCATCCTTAAGATTAAACCATAAATTAACTATGACTCTTCCAACTTTTAACCTAAGATAATGACTTATTCCTTGGCTCGTTTCCTCTAAACATCTGTTATCTAACTACAACAGGTTTAACACAACGTCATCATGTGTATTAATGAGGAAAGTTCAACTATCTGCTACAACCTGAAAGAATTGAGGTAACGTGGACAACCTGGCTCTTAATGCCAACAAAAATGGAAGTAAATTACTATCACTACTACATATAGGGGGGTTTAGAGACAATATTTGTATCAATTGTCTTAACTTGAGACAAAAAAAAAGTTATGTATTGTCTTAAATATTGTCTTTAAGCGAGTGTCTTAAATTATTGTCTTAAACTATTGTCTCTCTAGAGACAATATAGAATATGTCAATTATAAACCATATTGTCTCTATAAATAATCAATTGTCTTAAATTGAGACAAAAATTGTGTCAATTGTCTTAATTTGAGACAAAAAAAAGTGTGTCAATTGTCTTAACTTGAGACAAAAAAAAGTTATGTATTGTCTCAAATATCATCTTTAAATGAATGTCTTAAATTGAGACAATATGAAATTTTGTCTTTGCAAACAATATAGAATGCAATTTTTTTACTCACTAGAGACAATATTACTTTTCTATAAAAATATTCTTAGCCATAGAGTGAAATCACCATAAAAATCATTTTCTTAAAAGTAAGCTATGGTATTATCTCTTAATTTATTAAGGGCACGATGGAATTGAACCACGAACCTCCTGCTTGTGCTTCAGATGATCTTCCATTGAGCTATAACCCTTTCGAAAATCAAAGGAGAGGACTAAGTAGTTGTGCAATTACTAATAACCCCTAATTATAGAATTGTGGAAAATATGTACATATAAGACTTACAAATCTCAATTTCATTTAAATATATATATATATATATATATATATATAACTAAATATTTATAAAATAGATTCAATTTTGGTATTCATAGTATAATACTTTATTTATAAATAGATTTAGTTTTGGTAGTCAAAGTATAATACTTTAGTTTTTGGTTTTCCACAAACTAATCAATAGAAAATGAAAGGGCATTGCTATTGATCAAATCATTATGGAAAATGGATATTATGAACTTGATTCTTTTAGTGTGCAGGTGAATAAGCAAAAACATATTGAAATTCACAAGAACATGTTAAAATTAAAAAAAAAAACAAGAAATAGTAAAAAAAAATTAGAAAATAAAAAAATTAATGGTCAGAAAAAATAAAAAAATATGGTGGAGAAAGAACCTATTGCTTTTCCATTTAACAAGAAAGGTAATCCAAGGAATGAATGGACCTTAATCTGCTTATTTTCCATTTAACAGGAAAGGTAATCCAAGGAATAAATGGACCTTCATCTCCGGCAGTTTCACACCTCTTTGTGTTAAAAATAATAAAGTGCAAAAGAAAAGCACTACACACAGATGTCCTGGTATCTCTCTTTATCCCTGACTATAGGGCATAACCTTGTGTCGTATACTAGAATTAAACTCTTGATATAATAGATCTCATGAAACAATGATGGGACCATAAATGTGGAGATGCTTCCGGCTGGGCATCCCTGCGACCTCCATCCCCAACAACAACAACCTCGCTTGGGTTTTGGGGCATCACCACCTAGAGCGGAACCTTCGCAACCTCTGCCAGCTTATCCGAATCGAACTAAGAACAAAGGATTTAAGTTGTGTTCAACGATGAGGCAGCGTGATATTTAGTTATTTAGTTAGGGGTGCTAAGCCTAACTCCATCTTTTTATCTTTATCGGAATTTTTATTTTTATCTGCAATCGAAGGACAAAGACGAAGAGGTTTATCCCAAGATGTTTATCCCAAGACAGGGGAGATATGTTACCGCTTCTGGTTGGTGGAGCCGAACCCCATCGGCGAGGAAGAG
Source organism: Larix kaempferi (assembly GCA_027924585.1). Lineage (NCBI taxonomy): Eukaryota > Viridiplantae > Streptophyta > Pinopsida > Pinales > Pinaceae > Larix > Larix kaempferi. Next base: position 8,535,707 of record BSBM01000797.1, on the reverse strand, counting down.
GTTGGTGTGGTGGTCTGAGGAAAGCACCGCACATGCATGTGTGTGTACCTTTCTTGTCTCTAAATAAAATAACTCAACTCAAGGAGCATATAAAAATTGATGTGGATCGTGTTTATGCAGCATACATGTGAATACAAGCCACGTCTTTTGCAAATATGTGTTTCTTTCTCTCTTTTAAACGGATTTATGCATTCATACACTTCAAATACTTTTAATGTTGGGCCTTAGCATTCCATTTGATGGGTAAAAAAAAATTAAAACAAAATAGAATTAGCCATGGAATGAGTATAATAAGTGTACCTCGTTCGAGTCTATGTGCAATCTACATTAACATAGCATTTAGGGAGTCAAAACATGACTTTCTCTGCAGAATTTGTCGGCTCAAACAAGCAGAATTGCCATAACTTAGTTGGAAGAGTCGTCAATAGAGAGAAAAATAGACCATCACTCAAATCATTGTGGGTCAGCTGTAAAAATATACATCAATATGTGAACTAGACATCACTTCCTAGTGTAGGTGACGAGGGCAGGGACATACAAAAGTGACATTGAAACTAGTTGAATATTTTGATAAATACGCATCATCTACAATTTATCTAGTTGATTGAATCTAACCATCAGCATAATAACCATAACCTGGTGACTGGGAACCTCAAGCAAAGGAAAATCCCAATCCATATATCGTAGGAACCTAAATCAACTGTAAAGGAAAGGGCGAGTGGAGCAGTGGATACAGATCCTCCAGTTTGAGATTCAACAGTTCCATTTGTAGTCAGACCAGTTTATTTAGTTGAACGAGTAAATTATGAAGCAAGAATAAGCTAACTAGTTCCTAAACCAAGCAACAATAAGCTAACTAGTTCTCTACAAAGCGGTGCTTATTTCTTTCGATTCTAAGCTAATATCTACAAACAGTCTCACCTTAAACACATGCTCGTCATAAATGTCCATAAGCCCGACCGAGGCCTCCTGCTGGAATAGATCACTAACTTTGGATGTGAATGAAATCCGATTAATGGTTTTGGCCACTAACTAGTTCAAAATCTTCATCGAAGCCCATATACGTTGCATTAGTGCACATGACCAATTAAAGCGATGTCGACAGTAACAATAAGAATTGATTTCTTCTTGATTTCACCACAGGGTCTGTGCAAGAATAAGATGAAAATAAACCAGAGAGCTATCTAATCCAAGGTTAGGAAAAGCTTCATGCAAAACTTCAATTTTAATTCCTTCTTTTTTCCATAAAAAAAAGTAACTAAAAAATAAAAAATAAAACAATATTTGAAACGAAATACTAATTTCATCTTTAAAATGTCTTAAACATTCTTACAAAATATAAAATCAATCGAAAAGAATTTTTTAAGACAAAATGCTAATCTGTCTTTAAAAAATGTCTTAAACACCCCTATCTTGTAGTAGTGTATTGACATATATATAATAGATAATCTAGGCCACTTAATCTTTGATATCTCTTTTTTTTTTATTCTAAGGAATTATAAATTAACATATTAGCAAATGTATTTAAAGTAATGAAATATTGTACACATCCACCATGAATACAAAATAAATTTCTCATGATAATAATTTCTCTATCATCCAATTCGACCGTGGGTGAATGATGTCCCTCTATTTCTTACTCATTAGATTGCACTTAGTGATATGGGGAATGGGAAGAGTGGATGATATTTTCATACACAACTCCTAAAAGGTGTTGGCATGGGATAAGTCCGCAGGAAGTGCGAAAGTTGACAGGTGTGAAAGGGTCATCCTGCGAAAGAAGGACCATTCACGGAGTTCTCGGAAGCGCAAGAAGTGTTTATTTAGTTAATTAGGTCAAGTGTACCATTTTTTAACCAAATAGAAGCCTATAAATAGAGTAGGATTGTAAGCCTAATCGCATCCAGTTTTTTATGATTGATCCTATCTTTCGGGTCTGTTTTGTATCCGCAACATGGTGTATTGACTATTTATGCGAGGTTCATTCCATAGGGTTAGTGAATGAATGAAGATGTTCGATTATGGTGCAATTTTTGTATCTAGTTTTATGTGATGATGAATGTGAATGTTTTAAAGTATCTTTAGTGCAAATATGCTATGGGTTTAAGAAGTACTATTAATCTAAATAGGTAAGTTGAATATGTTGTTCCGAATGTTTGTTATGTGTTGAACTCTACGAATGACTTAATGTGTGAATGATGAATTGATAGCATGTTGCGAATGTTATAATCTCTGGTTATTACAAGGGTAATGTGTGTTGAAAGCATATCCTCAACTCCACTGCAGAAACTTGGTTCCAGCAGCCCCCTTATCCATCTCGGGAGAGACTGCACTTGCTTTGGAAGTGTTGCTGGAAAGGGTTACACCTTTCCGGGCTGGTGTGTAAGGGAGTTTTGATTGGTAGTTTGTTGGCGACAGTGCGAAGTGAACCCCTGTCGTTAGACTCTGCGTCAACAACTGGTTCCGTTGCCGGGACCTTGAGGAAGAAAAGAAGAGGATATGCTGTGGTATCCGACGAAAACAAAGATCCAAGAGTGGTTCGACAAGAAGGTGGAGGAATTCGCAGAAAGCGAGAACCGAGATCCTAAATAGACAGCAACCAGTTAGCTACAAAAATAAATCTACTCAGATATCCACGAAATATTCTTCTGTGAATTCCCAGTGTTGCTGCATTAGTGGATAGCACAGTTGACATTCCGAAAGAATCACTGCCAGAAGACTAAACCTGATTATTGGACCCCAGAGTTAGTTCGACAGCTGAAGCAAGTCAATAACAAGGTATCGTGAGATGTTGGTTTCTGGGTGGATAGTATCCTCGAGGGATACATGACTGAGTTCGCGGTAGACACTATCAAGTCATGCAGTGACATTGAGAGGAACTTATTCAGGGGGGCAAGAGGAAGGTTCCTATCATTGTTAAAAGTGTGGATTAAGATGCTTGTCTGCGAAAAAGGAATATTAAGGATGTCTGTTGACGAGTAAAAAAATTGGTGTGTGGAGTTGAAGGTATCGCGTCAATGCAGTTTTGATAGAAATATGTGGGGTAGATGGACATGAGCGACGATGAATTTCTAAGGGAAGTTGACCAACAATGTGGTACCTTGAGGAGTGGAGCGATATTCTGGCGTCCTGAGAAGAAGAGGAGGACTGACAGAGAGTCTCCTGAGAGGACTAGAACAGAGAACTGCGAAACAGGACCACAAGGGAGGAAGCGACCTTCTTGCGAAGGAGACGTCGACCAGGCTACCCCAGAAGCAGAAAGAGGACAGATTGTAAGTTACAACATACCTTCAACCCCGCGCACTACTCTGAATTTTATAGGAAGAAATACAAACTACTCGCAGAGTTTCCCTACGTGCAGTGGTAAGAGTAGCACTTCAGTAAACAACAATAGTAGCAACATTAGGATGGCAGACGAGGAAAATATGCCTACCTTTCAAGGGAACGAAATCGAGGATCCCGAACAGTATTGGTTCATATGCGAAGTAGTCTGTACTGTAAAGTAGGTCTAGGATGACATTATAAAGATGGGACAGTTAGCGACGACCCTTAGTGGTCGAGCATTAGACTGGTACATGAAGTTTGAAATGGTTCCAACGGGAACACCAGCCAAGATGTTGGCGCAGGTCAGAATGGTGATGATTGATGAATTTAAAAAGCCAAAATCTGAGTCACAATATGTCACTTAGCTTAAGGAGATTAAGCAATTCTCAAATGAGTCGGGGTGGGAATTCGATCAGCGGTACAAGACGTTGATAGAAAATGTGAGCTTCCCGATAAATGAGTTGTAACACAAAGAATGGTTCATCGTAGGACTGGTACCGCATATCTGAGGACTACTGATGCAACAAAAAGTTGCGACATAGGCAGAAGCATTAGATATTGCGATGAAGCTGGAGGCTTCACCAATCGACGAAGTAGGGATAGGAATGGACAAAGTCCAGGCGCAGTTGGCTAATTTAACACTTCAATTGGAGGATATCAAGAAGGGAAAGGAAACTCACAGGGACATATGGTGCACTAGATGTAGAGCTAAGGGGCACCATAGGGACAATTTCCCAGAATTCCATGAGTATTTGCAGTCGGGGGCACCAAACCCCCTTCATCAAGGAGCCATGCCATGGTGTCCTATCTTTCAGACCAGAGGGCATCGACCAGAGGAAATGTGTATATTTGCAAACGATGGTGTCAAAGCCGGCAAACTTATACTATAAGTTCTTCTAATCGATTGGCCATGATGAGAAGGACTACAGGGCCTATGATTTGCTGCAAGATCGGATAGATGACACATATTTTATGAAGGGAGAAGAGCTACTGGTGGTGCAACAACAACCGCAGTACAGTCAGCCACAGCCGCAATTTAGCCAACCACAGTAATACGACCAGGGACAATATGGGAAGCCACAGTACAGACACCCGCAGTATCCACCACCGCCGTATGGCCAGCCCACGACCAGCTGCAGTATGGAAAAATGCAGTATCAACCATATGGGCCACCACGTAGAGGTTTCAGGGGAGGATTCCGTGGAGGTCGAGGTGTCGGTATGGGACATGGAGGAGCTGCTGGATGGGGAAGAGGACCGATCATCTGTTACAATTGTGGACAACAAGGGCACTACCAAAGGGATTGTCCAAACCCAGCATTACAGTGTACATACTGCAACGCTATAGATCATAATGTAGAGGACTGCCCTCAGCTCATTGCGAAATGACAGACTAAGAATCCACCCCAGAACCAGAACCAAAACAATCAGAATGTGCCATCAGCTGTGCAGATGATATCGACAGAAACTAGAAGTAGCCATGCGACGGTTGGAATAGTGACACGGGGAGGAGCGGTGACAGGTGGAGACAGGTCACACACCAATGTTAGACCAACACAAACATAGCGGAAGCAGGTCACGTTTGATGTAGAAGCAGAAAGGGATGTCTTTTTGAAGGCACAGGAGGCAATGAGGAATAGGAGGCAGCTACCTCTTCAGGAAGAAATCTATGACATGCCACCGACGTTCGACTCGACGAAGTCATGAAGGAAGGAAAACACTCTAAAGGCCTTCTTGGAAAGTTGCATGGACTTGGCAAGGGACCCAGATGCACTGGAAGAAATAGCTAGTCTATTGCATCGACGGGAAGGTGCACGACTGGAATAGAAAGTTAATCGCATACATAAAAGGAAGATAGGAAGGGAGATATGGATGTCAGCACAAATCAGAGCATTTGATGTTGACTCCATCATTCTGGATTTGGGTTCTGATGTGAATATTCTGACCAAACAGACGTGGGAGACAATGGGAAATCCACAAATGACCTGGTCACCGGTACAGCTGCGACTAGCGAATCAGAGCAAGGTCACTCCACTTGGTCGGGTATGTCAAATTCTAGTTGAAATTGAAGGGCTCGGGACATATGCTGATTTCAATGTCATTGAAATTGTGGATAACACCAGTCCCTATCTGGTACTGCTGGGGATAGAATGGGCCATGGAGAATCAAGCGATTATCAACTTTAAGAAAAGGATAATGTCGTTTGAGAATCAAGAGATGAGAGTCATCACACCACTGGATCCTACGGAAGGGCTACGCTATACAGAACTAGCCAAAGACGAGTTTGTGGAAGGGTGGGACAGTTTGTATAACATTTCTGAGGATTATGTTAATCCGACCGCGGATGGAGAACTAGGATGGCGTAGTGCCAACTCGGCATCCTCAGATTCAGACGAGGCCCTTGAGAATTGGCAGAGCTGGATACATGAAGTGTCCTTTAGAGGATGTGCACGAGTAACGTAGTCCCTGTGAAGGGTAGCCACGGAGGAGTACATGTTACCTACATATGAGGGATCGCCCAACTTGAGCAATTTTCTCACAGAATTTGAGGAAAAAGTGGCGAAACCACAACATCTACTGACCTTGGAGGAAGCCTTGAAGGCTACTCCTGCGCGATGGTGGGTGGTGCACAAATCAAACATCACAACTTGGCCACTATGTTGACGCCTCATGGAGGTTCGGTTCAGCGAAGCTGTGGAGTATAAACAAATGAGATATGATAGGCCAGGTGACCTGAAGGAGCATCTGAATGCTTCTCAACATCAATGGGGATCGAGGGAAAAACAAGAGTGGGTACATGCATTCATACACACGTTGGATGAAGTACCGTGAAGCTGGTATGTCACAGTAGAATTGCGATGCGAGACGATTTCTTGGGAACAGCTTACCATTGCCTTCAGCCAATCATTTTCATTCTCAAATGAAAATCGCTAAACCCACACCAGACTACAGGCGATCCACGAAAATATATTTGAGGCAGTACCGACAGGACAACCGATGGCACTTCAATGGACTACCACACCAGAAATGTTGATGGAGTGTTACAATGTTAGCGGAGAGCCCGACGATGAGGATGATCCCAAGGGTATATATGTGCCAGCATCCGAGGGTAGTCGCAGTGTTGTGGTACCAGACATACCGTCGGACAAATTTCAGCAACCATTGAAGATTAAGAAGGTGAACATTGGGTCGGAGGAGAACCCAAAATTCGCAAGCATTGGCGACTACTGGGATGAGTCGACCATTGCGAAGATGACTGCATTGCTGCATGAGTTTCAGGATTTGGTTCCAACGAAATTCTCAGAGATGAAGGGAATCTCCAAATACTTAGGGGAGATGAAGATCCCCCTGAAACCCGATGCAAAGTTGGTCAAGCAGCGGCCGTATCAATTGAATCCAAGACATAAGGAATGCGTGCAAGCCGAAATTTAAAGAATGCTAGAGGCTGACATTATCGAACCAGTGGAAGAATCAGAATGGATCAGTCCAATGGTTGTCCAAGACAACAAAACCGGCGAAGTACGAATATGTGTCGACTTGAGGAAACTGAATGATGTCTTCCTACATGATCCATTCCCGACCCCATTCATGGATGAGGTGCTCAAAGGAGTAGAAGGTCAGGAGATATATTTATTTACGGATGGATTTTTGGGCTACCACCAGATCGAGATTGCGAAAGAAGATCGACACAAGACTACATTCGTCACAAAGTGGGGATGCTTTCAATACACAGTGATGCCATTTGGATTGAAGAATGCCTCGACAATTTTTTTCAGAATAGTGGTTGCGGCGTTGAAATATTATATTCATAAGTTTCTCGCCATCTACATGGATGATTGGACGATATATGGATTAGTCAAGGATCACATCATGAACTTAAGACTAATGCTAGAGCGATGTCGACAACACCAAATTTCTCTTAACCTTAAGAAGTGTATCTTCTATGCTCCGTTCGGCATCTTGTTAGGACACATTGTCTGTAGAGAAGGAATGTTGGTAGATCCATCAAATATTTCCATCATTGTCGACCTCCGACCATGATCCGGATTTTATGAGCAAAATGAAATGAATACAGATTATTATCACATGCTTAACACAAAATAACAGAGATACAGTAAAAGTGGTTTTCTATTTAATAAGGAAATAAGCTAGAACTGTAAAATGCAGTGAAAAACAAGCTTGCTGGAATGGTGGCGGCTTATCTTTGAGAAGAGATGTGATGGCTATGCTCATTTCGCAAGAAGATGGTTACAATGAGGCTCTCAAGGCATTTTACAATAAACAGGAATGTCAAAAACCCTAGACATCCAAAAACCTAACCCTAGGAGATGAAGCGCCAAAAGTCATGTGGGCCCCGTTTGGGTAAGTTAGTACATCAACTTCCCGGGGTCGTAACTTTTGCATATGATCTCCGTTTGGGGCGCTCGGTAGCCCGTTGGAAAGGTCTATCCGAGATTTACAACTTTCGAATGGGGCCAAGTGTATGATGAAGGAAACCATTTGGCCCCCCAAATTGCCAAAAAAGGTCATTTAGGGCCTCAAAATGGCCCCGGAAGTTCAGGACCTGAAAAACTGCTAAAAATAACACAATACCAAAATTGCCATAAAACTATTTTGAGACAGTTGGAAAGGTGGGTGGCCACCAATATCCACCTGGATCAATCCTCCCTCCTTAGGAAGCAATGGTCTCCATTGCGTTGAGTTCCCCCATCAGATGCGGAAATTTCTACTGAATTTGGCCTCGGGTGAGCCACTTGCCTTGGTGCAGGAGCTGCCTTGCTTTGGCAACTTGATAAAACTGGATCCTTTGATGTCGAGTGCCCTTGATCTGTGTGTCTGCAATATGATCACTGGATGCTTGTTGTAGGCAGTCAGGGTTGAGCTCTGTTGATGTCAACTTCTCTGCTATCTCTGAGGTGTCTAATAGTGTTGGGAAATATGGTCGAAGGAGAGCCATGTTGAAGACTGGATGCAGACCAAGGAAGGGGGGAATGTTGAGCTCAAGAGCATTGTCACCCACCGCCTTGGTGATGGTGTACGGTCCATAATGGAGTGGGCGAAGCTTTCGATGGGGCCCTGTAAGGCATTCTTTCTGCAAATGCAACCAAACTTTGTCTCCCACCTGAAACTTATGTGGCACCCAATGTTGATCATGGCACTACTTGTACTTGGCATTAGACTTCTGTAGAATATCCTGAACCTGTTGGCGGATATGCTGGATCCGTTCAATGAACCGGGCGGCTTTGTCAACTTGTGGGGACGAGTCGGCTGAGGTGGTCGCAAGGGGAAGTGCAACATCCATGGGGCCCAATGGTTGGAATCCCAACCCCACCTGAAAGGGGTTGTGGCCAGTTGAGCTATGCAGGGCTCGGTTGTAGCTATGTTGGACATAGGGGAGACTCTCATCCCATATGCGAGGGTGTGTTGAATTGTACATGTGCAAGATATGTACGACCATCCAGTTGACAACCTCCATTTGTCCATTGGTCTGGGGGTGGAAGGCAGTGGATTTGGTGAGCTTGGTATCCAGCAGTGACCAGAGGCTTGAACAGAATGAGTTGAGGAACCGACTGTCACGGTCTGAGATAATGGTCTATGGGATCCCAAAATGTACCCATACTCGTTCAAAGAAGAGCTTGGCAGTGGCTTCTGCTGTGATGTTCTTTTTGCAAGCGGCTAGCATCGCCATCTTGGAAAAGTGATCAACAACCACGAAAACACAGTCGTTTCCCCTCTTGGTGGACGGGAGGCCCGACATGTAGTCCATTGAGATGGATTCCCACGGCCTGTCAGGAGTAGACAGAGGGGTGTATAGGCCCTATTTCTTAGTGGTCGGTTTGGCAATAACGCAAGCGGTGCAGGACCTGATATACTTGCCAACATCCTGTCGAAGTTTTGGCCAGTAGAAATGTTTCTGCAACACTGCCACTGTCTTTTAGACGCCAAAGTGTCCTGCCACCCAACTGTAGTGAGCTTCCCAAATCAGCTTCGCCCGCTCACTTGATGGAATGCAGAGATGGCCCAAACGACACAACAACCCATCCTGAAGATGGAAATTAGCAACCACTGAGTTGGTGCCCAACATTTGATAGGTGGTGGAGAAGTCAGGGTTTGTCTCGTAGAGGTGGGGCCATCTGGAGGTCTCGTGGCCATAAGAGTCTAGCACCATGGTAAGTGCCATGACTGGAGGTCGACTGAGGCAGTCAACAACTCGGTTGGTACTCCCTGTTTTATATTTGATGTTGAGGTGGAACTGCTGTAAATATGTTGACCACTTCTGATGGCGGTCATTCTGCAACTTTCCTTGGGTCTGCATGAACTGTAGTGGCTTGTGATCAGTGTGGATGACTGTCTCCTTCCCAAGAATGTAATGTCTCCACTGGAAACAGGCTTGTTCAATGGAGTACATTTCTTTGTCATAGGTAGGGTACTTGCGAACAGCATCTGATAGTGTCTCACTATGATATGCCATGGGGTGGCCGTGTTGAGTGAGAATGGCACCCATAGCATAATCTGAAGCATCTGTCTCAATCTCAAAGGGATGTTGCAGGTTCGGTAATGAGAGTATCGGCGATGAGCACAAATGCTTCTTCAAGTCATTAAAGACTTGTTGTTGGGACAGGCCCCACACAAATTTTTCCTTAACACCACCCCTGGTCACTTGGCTAAGGGCCCATGCGATATGAGAGAATCCCAGCACGAACCGACAATAGAAATTGGTGAGGCCCAAGAAGTTCCGAAGTTCAGTGAGTGTGGTTGGGGCCGGCTAGTCACGGATGACCTAGATCTTGGCTGGATCCACATGCACACCATGTCGATCAACGATGTAGCCTAAGTAATGGACCCTGTTCGTGCCAAAGGAGCATTTTTAAAAGTTTGCATATAGTTTGTGCTTCCGCAGGGTGTGCATAATCTGTTGAATATGCTGCAAGTGTTCCTCCCAAGTCTTGCTGTAGATGAGGATGTCATCCAGATATACCACTACAAAATTGTTGGTGAAAGGTCATAGGATATCGTCCATCATCCTCATAAAAGTTGCTGGAGCATTTGTCAAACCAAAAGGCATGACCAGCCATTCAAAAAGACCTTCTTTTGACTTGAAGGCAGTCTTCCATACATCTGTCTGTTCTATTGGGACCTAGTGGTAGCCAGACTTCAGATCAATCTTACTGAAGTATTTGGCCCCCGTGAGCTGATCAAGGAGGTCGTTGATTCGGGGAATTGGGTACCGGTTACGGACTGTGATTTTATTCAGGGCCCGGTAATCAATGCAGAGTCGTCAGGTCCCATCTTTCTTCTGCACCAGCACGATTGGGCTCCCACAAGGTGATGAACTGGGACGGATGTGCCCCTTGTGGAGCAATTCTTGGATCTGCCTCTTGATCTCCTCGTTTTCCAACAGAGAGTGGCGATAGACTGGCCCATTGGGTAGCGGTGTGCCTGGGGTCAGATCAATGGGATGCTTGACTTGGCAGTGCAGAGGTACCCCGGTCGGAGAGGAGAAGATATATGAGTATCCTTCCACCACCTTATCCACTTGCTTCTGTTGTGTGGATAGATCGATCGTGGAGGCCCGGGATGTGGATGCAATCTATCTTTCACTCTGAGAGCGAATCACGAAGAAGACAAATTTCCTGGTCTGAGAGATGACCTTCCTGCATTGCTTGGAAGAGGTCAAGGAAATAGCACTAGGAGGGACTACCTCGGGTATCCTTTACAATTTCCTGTTCAAAGAAATAATAACAATACGAGGCCTAGACTCATATACAGCATGACGTTTCCATAAATAAGGTTGGCCCAAAAGAACATATGAAACTTCGAGAGGAGTAACATCACACAATAGCTCGTCCTTGAAGCGCTTGATGCCGTATGGCAGTTAGCACTGTTGGCTGACACGGAGATCGCTTCCTTTGCGGAGCCATCCAATGGTGTAGGGTTGTGGGTGCGGCGTTGTCGGCAGGGCCAAGTGCTTGACAACCTCTGCTGAGATGAGATTCTTCTGGCTACCGCTATCAACGATGAAGTGCAGCAGGGTGCCTTTTACCCACATCTGTGAATGGAAGAGGGATTCTCCTTCTTCTGGCTCATCTGGTTCATCAGGCTGGAGCTTGGTGGTAGTAATGGTGGCACTGGGTTCCCCGTCAATGATCCGTCTTCCCCTTTCTGGCTCAGACTCGGAGTCAGAACCCGCATTTGATTTAGATGCTTTCACTTCAACCACCAGTGACTGCTTTGAGCGGCAATCAGCAGTGTTATGCCAAGGGCTCTTATGGAAGTCGCACCACTTCTCGGTATCTTTCTTTGTTTTTTCGGTGTCCTTATTTCCTTGCGGCTTGGACTAGTTGTCCTGATACTATCCATCTTTGCTCTGTCCTTTATTCTATGGGTTGGGGCCGCCCTTTCCTATCTTTTGCTGTGAAGGGTTCCCAGGCCCAAATTGCCACGTCTTTTGTTTGAGCTTCTGCTCGATTTTGACGGCATATCAGTAGGCCACGCCCAAGGAAGAGATGTCCAAAAATTCCATTTCAGTCTAGATGTATCTATGCAAACAACCGCGATACTTGAGCACTAGATGTCGCTCTAAATCTTTGATACCCAACTTGGTGCGCAAGGTATGGAAGATATTTGTGAACTCTGGCACTGCTTGGTCTCTTTCTTGTCGCAGTGTGGTCCATTTGGTATACAAGTCATCATAAATTCCAACTAGGTAGTATTGTTCCTTGAAGGATTCCCAGGTGGCCATGACTGAAAATAATGAGGCTTCTTCTGTGTCCTTTTGCTTGCAGAATGTTTCCCACAAATCTTTGACATGGGGAATGGCTTTGAGGAGTGCAAAAGTAATATTTTCTTTATTTTGAAAAGTTATGGACAGAAAAATACCCTTCTAGTAGATTCAACCACTTATCTACAGCATCTATGTCTATCTGTCTTTCAAATATAGGGTTATCGAAGTTGATTTGTACCTTGAAGGGGGCGGCGCCTCCGCTCGAGGAAGATGCGTCGCTTGTTGGTAGTCACCGAAGGATTTGAGCCAAATTATCCATCATCTCGTTCCTCTGCTGTGTGAGGGCTTCCTCAAGCAACATTTTGATAGGATCTCCTGTCCCGTCATCTTTCTTTTCTCTTGCCATGAGAGGTCGCTTGGGCATGCGAGAGCTTTTGTCCTCAAGAGAAACAAGCTCGAGGAGTCGAGACCCAATTCTTTGTACCCTGACCTCGTTGGGGACATGCATTAAGACGACAAGGAGCAGACCGCTCTGATACCACTGATCTGGATTTTATGAGCAGAACGAAATGAATACAGATTATTATCATACGCTTAACACAAAATAATAGAGATACAGTAAAACTGGTTTTCTATTCAATAAGGAAATAAGCTAGAACTGTAAAATGCAGCGGAAAACAAGCTTGCTGGAATGGTGGCGGCTTATTTCTGAGAAGAGATGTGACGGCTACGCTCATTTCGCAAGAAGATGGTTACAATGAGGCTCTCAAGGCCTTTTACAATAAACAGGAATGTCAAAAACCCTAGACACCCAAAAACCTAACCCTAGGAGATGAACCGCCAAAAGTCATGTGGGCCCCGTTTGGGTAAGTTAGTACATCAACTTCCCAGGGTCGTAACTTTTGCATATGATCTCCGTTTGGGGTGCTCGGTAGCCCATTGGAAAATTCTATCTGAGATTTACAACTTTCAATTGGGGCCAAATGTACAGCAAAGGAAACCATTTGGCCCCCCAAATTGCCAAAAAAGGTCGTTTAGGGCCTCAAAATGGCCCCAGAAGTTCAGGACCCGAAAAACTACTAAAAATAGCACAATACCAAAATTGCCATAAAACTGTTTTGAGCCAGTTGGAAAGGTGGGTGGCCACCAATATCCACCTAGATCACACCACGAATGACGACCAAGCAAATACGAGCGACGTTGGGACACATGGGTTACGACAGGAAATTCGTTCGAGGATATGCAGCCATCACGGCACCCTGGAGAAGTTACTAAATAAGGATGCTAAGTTTGAATGGACCAAGGAATGTCATAAAATCCTCGACATATTGAAAGAGAAGATGGTCGCAGCACCAATCCTCGCATTCCCAGATTGGACAAAGGAATTTCACGTACACGTTGATGCGTCGTCAGTCACACTAGGGGTTATCTTGGCCCAACCAGGAACTGCCGACATCGACCACCCGATAGCCTTCACAAGTAGGAATTTGTCTACTGCAGAGAAGAGCTATACAACCACCGAGTGGGAAGGGTTGGAGATGGTCTATGCTTTGCAGAAATTCCGGCATGACCTCTTAGGGGGCCACTTCAAGATGTTCACACATCATTCCACGCTGAAATACTTTGTGAACAAGCCTGTGTTGGGGGGCAAGATTTGTCGTTAGTTGTTTCTATTTCAGGAATTTGATTTGGAGATTATTGTAAAGCTGGGATGATTGAATGCGTGACCTGATCACCTTTCATGGATAGAGTCATGGGAAGAACCAAGGAGCATCGATGAAGGATTGTCGAATGCTTAGTTTTTCAAGATTGGCATGGTCGATAACCACTATGAACCAATCATTCAATTTTTAGCAACAGGGAAGGCGTCGATCGAGTTCACTACCAACCAAAAGAAGCAGCTAGTTGTCCGAGCTACAGACTTCCAGTTAATTGCAGGAGAATTGTACAAAATGGCCCGTATGAGATTCTGCGATGGTATGTCCTTCCATATGAACAGGAGAAGATTCTGTCGGAAGCTCATGATGGGATTGCTGGGGGACATTATGGTGGACGAGCAACTGCTAGGAAGATCCTTCGAGCAGGGCTATGGTGGCCAACTTTGCATGGAGATGCTGCGGACTATGCCAAGAGCTGCGACGTATGCCAACGAACTGGGAAGCCTTCACAATGGGATGAAATGCACTATTGCCACAAGTAACATTGCAGGCCTTCAAAAAATGGGTCGTTGATTTTGTGGGACCCATCAACCCACCTAGGAAGAGAACAGGGTCACATTACATCATCACTGCGACAGACTACCTGACGCATTGGGCAGAAGATGCACCAGTAAGAGATTATTTCGCTGCGACTGCAGCATGGTTCCTATTCGACAATGTGGTCATCAATTTTGGGTGCCCAAAAGTGTTGTTAAGTGACCAAGGGATGCACTTTGTTAACCAAACAATTGCCGCAATGACGGATGAATTTCAGATCCAGCACAAGAAGAGTACGCATTACCACCCTCAGGAAAATGGGACAGTTGAGGCGTTCAATAAGGTATTGGAGCATGCCCTCACCAAGGTGTACAATGTGAACCGCGATGACTGGGACTTAAAAATCCCAGCTGTCCTTTGGGCATATCGCACTACATGCAAACGACTGACTGGCAAGACTCCATTTAAGCTCGTTTATAGCTAGGAAGTAGTTATGCCGATGGAATACATTGTACCGAGCTTGCACATTGTAGCAGCAACAGGGATGAGCAACGATGGCACAATGGAGGAACGGTTGACACAACTAATACAGCTTGACAAAGATCAATTCATCGCAGGGTTCCATGAGAAAGTAGAAAAAGACCGACAGAAGGCATGGCATGACCGCCATGTCAAGTCGAGGCACTTTCAGAATAGGGATACATTTCTGCTGTATGACATTAAGTTTGCGAAACACTAAGGTAAGTTGCAAATGCACTGGTTAGGACCATATGTCATAACTTTTGTCACCGACGGAGGCGCGGTGCAGCTACAGAGTTTGGATGGAGTACTGTTACCTAAATTAGTCAATGGGAATAGGCTGAAGCCCTATCACCATGATCCAACACAGAGCGGCTGAGAGCCAGAGATGGTGGAAAAAAAAAATGGATAAAGACAGATAGTGGAGGCATGCCAGATTCTTCACACGATTAGCACACAGAAACAGAAGCATGGCCACCTAGGCTGTAGTCGATGCTTCACACGAATTGCACGTGAGGAGACAAGTCCAACCATGAGGGGTGCGGATCCAAAGATGGAAGAAGGACAGGATGACAGGATCGAAAGAGCATGCATAAAGATTTGGCATAATTTCATAATTAGGCATCAAGGACGCAATGAACAAGCATAAAAGTAGGCACAAAAGGCTATCTAGGTAAGGAAGTATCTATTAGTTGAGAGGAACCTATGTTGTAAGTTGATCCAGAAGATAATTAAGTTAGGAATTCCAAGGAAGCTGTGGAAATGATCCATTTCATTTCGTGCGGTAGCACCCAAGGGGCTTTGAGGGCCAGAACGATGAGTGTGCATGAACAACCACAGAAGGTAGCAACGTGAACACTCGGTAGAAGCAGAGACGAGGTCACAATCGAGGTGTCTAAGTGCGTGGTGGTAGTTAGAAGATTCTCGGTCTCTGTGACCACCAGAATACCAGGAACGACGGCCCCCTGGCCCCGGTGGGAGGCAATCCAAGGTGTGAAACAGATGTGCCGGAGCAGTCAGCCCATTTCCCACCTTGGCAGCATCGATGAAAATTTTCCCAGTTTGGAATGAGCGTGGAGTGAGCCAGCAGATGCCGAAGAGGTAGATGATCAAGGTTTCCATAGGCTTGTGGATGAGTTCAAGAAGTACATGACAGTGAACCAACGATCAACGGACGAAGTTGAGAAGTACACAATAGCAAGCTCCAGACAGCAAGAATAGTTTCAGAAGCAGAACACAACGAAGGATGGGTACCAAACAGCAGTGTCCAACCTGTTGGGAATGTTATATCTCTTGACATGGTGGCTAGGAATTGTTTTTTGCTTTTTCGTGATTTCAACCCATTGTACTCTATCTAATCCCGGTAAAAGGGATTAGGGTTGTAACCTAATTTCATGTAAACGAATTAGGGTTTTGGATGCTGCAGAATACCATATATTGTATTGTAAATGGTTGAATAAATATATAATGAAAAGGAGCAGTGCGGCTCTAAGTTTTGCTGGTTTTTTCCTGGTTAAGGTTTTCCAGGTGAAAATCTCTGTGTTATGTGTGTGCCATTGATTTATTTTATGTTAATGCTTAAGAATCAATATAAGTTTGTACTTCACTGTTAAGGTTTAAAACTTACATTTGGTATCAGAGCATTTTTGGGTTTAGAGGGATGCCTTTGTTTCTAAGGGTTTGGCTCGATCTTGGATTTGTAATAAACCTGGTTTCAGTGGGAGCTTTGTAGTGGTGATTTATTTTTCTTTAAAGAATGGCGAGCATTTCTAGATTTGAGATTGAGAAATTTAATGGCTAGAGCTTTGAGCTATTGAAGCTCAAGATGGAAGATCTTCTGGTAGATAGAGAACAATGGATCGCAGTAGATCCAGGTACCATGCCCACTAGTGCAGTAAAAGAAGAATGGGATAAGATGGAAAGAAAAGCAAGGAGCACCATTCGTCTTTGCCTCGTAGATTCGGTATTGGTGAACGTATCTAGAGAAGACAATGCAAAGAAGCTATGGGATAAACTCGGAAATCTGTATCAGTCAAAGTCCCTGGTAAATAAGTTATTTATGTGAAAGAAATTGTACCTTCTGAGGATGACTGATGGAGACTCTGTGTCAGAGCATCTAAACGCCTTCAATACTGTGGTAAGTCAGTTGACATCTGTTGGTATTACAATTACTGATGATGAAAAATGTATTATTCTGTTGTGCTCTTTGCCAAATTCATGGGATAATCTGGTTATAGCTATTGGGAGTAATGCAAGCACGCTAAACTTCGATGATGTGGTTGCATCCCTGCTATCGGAGGAAATGAGGCAAATATCCATGGATAGTTCAACCAAGGATGCCTTATTTGTAAGAGGTCACCCTGGAGACAAATCTAAAAATAAATCTTCATGTGGTAGATCTAAATCTAGAGGGAGATCTAAATCTCCAGGACCTTCTGTAAGAAAATGCTGGAAGTGCGGTAAAACTGGGCATTACAAGA
Organism: Larix kaempferi; assembly: GCA_027924585.1. Classification (NCBI taxonomy): domain Eukaryota; kingdom Viridiplantae; phylum Streptophyta; class Pinopsida; order Pinales; family Pinaceae; genus Larix; species Larix kaempferi. The sequence continues at coordinate 8,518,465 of BSBM01000797.1, read as the reverse complement.
AGGATTGTAAATCCAAAAATACTGATAAAAGCAGAGGACCTAATGATGCTCCATCCGCAGATGGGAAAGAATCTACAGAGGAAGGAAGAGATGTGTATCTGGCATCTTCAAGTACACATGCAAAGCATGATTCATGGTTGATTGACTCAAGTGCGTCTTATCATATGACTCCTCATAGGGAGTGGTTTTCTGAATACGAAAAGTATGATGGAGGAGATGTATTTCTGGGAGACAACTCGGTGGTGAAAATCATAGGTCGAGGAAAGATCAAGCTACTGCTCAAAGATGGAAGGGTTAAAACTCTTCCCGGGGTTCTGCACATTCCAAAGCTGGCTAGAAACCTTATATATGTAAGTAAAATGGATGATGCAGGTGTGAGAAATTTATTTGAAAAGAACACATGCAAGATGGTTCGAGAATCACTGGTGTTGATGAGGGGAGTTTGGATTGGAACTCTATACAAGTTGTTGGGAAGCACCTTCAAAAATGGATGTAACAGTACTATTGTTCCTGAGGGTAAAAATGAAGGAGACAGAGTCCTTACTGTCTCTAGTGAGAAGACATCGCTATGGCATCGAAGTCTGGGACATATTGGAGAGAAGGGTCTTCGACTATTACAAGGTAAAAGTATGGCTGAAGGCATGTCTGATTTCACATTAGATTTTGATTTCTGTGAACATTGCTTATATGGTAAACAGAATCGGGTAAGAATCTCATCTGGTGTTGTAAGAGCTAAAGGAATCTTAGAGTTAATACACAGTGATGTTTTTGGACCTGTGCCTGTTCCATCACTAGGTAAATCTGTGTATTATGTTTCATTTATAAATGATTTTTCAAGGAAAACTTGGATTTATTTCCTATGTAAGAAATCTCAGGTTTTTAAAAGATTCAAAGAATGTAAGGCTCTTGTAGAGAATCAAACTGAAAAGAAAATAAAAGTACTTAGAATAGATAACGGTGGAGAATTCTGTGAAAGTGAATTTGAGGAGTTTTGTAAAACGTGTGGAATAGCAAGGAAAAAGACTAATCCATACACACCTCAACAGAATGGGGTTGCAGAAAGGATGAACAGGACATTGATGGAAAAGGCAAGGAGTATGCTCAGTAGTGCAGGGCTAACACAACAATTCTGGGCATAAGCTGTTGACACTGCGTGTTACTTAGTGAATAGGACACCCACATCAGTGTTGGTTGACAATACACCTCATGGGGTTTGGACTGCTAAGAAACCCTCTCTCTCTCATCTCAGAGTGTTTGGGTGTGATGCTTTTGTACATGTTCCAAAGGAGAAAAGGAGAAAGTTGGATAATAAAGCGAAAAAAATGTATCTTCATTGGTTACAAGGATGGAGTGAAAGGTTACAAGCTGTGGAACCCAGTAAAAAGGCAAATAGTTTACAGTCGAGATGTGATCTTCAGAGAAGTTGAAAGCACTTCCAAGATTGAGGATGTACCAAAGGAAAAGGATTCAGAGAAGCTACACTTTGATATCAAGGATGAAAGAGGTGATTCTTTTGAGGAACCAGATTCGTCTAAATCAGATGAGGAGGCAGAATCGTCTGAATTAGATGAAGAGGCGGATCCACAGACTCCGGTATTGAGGAGATCTGACCGAGTAAGAAGGCAAGCTGAGAGGTACAGTCCCCCTGATTTTCATTCTAATTTTTTGTTATCTATTACTGATGATGATCCTAGAACTGCTAAAGAGGCAATGGATTCAGAAGATAGTAAACTATGGAAGAAGGCCATGATAGAAGAAATGGATGCCTTGGACAAAAATGCGGCATGGGATCTGGTTGAGTTTCCAGAAGGAAGAAAGCCTGTTGGAAGAAAATGGGTATTCAAGAAGAAGTTAAATGCAGTAGGTAAAGTGGAGAAGTACATGTTAAAATTCAATATGCTAAGACAGAAAATAGCAGCATTACATTCCATTTCACAATAATAGCATATACAGGATCACTGAAGAAACAACAAGCATAGCATAAACACAAGAGACACAGATTTATCCTGGGAAACCCTCATGGGGTAGAAAACCCAGTAAAGCTTCCTCAATATAGATGACCAGCAATATACAAAGATGCAAACCAAAGACATGATCTCCTTCTCCACTGTAGCAGACCTCTCCTCCAATAGGTGCGCCTCCCTTGAATGAGTGAGTGTGTATAATGAGGAACACACCTCCTCTATTTATACACTACTTTGATATGTATTTTACACAAGTACACGTAGGCTCGTATTTAACCAATAGGTTAAATAACCCACTACAACTAACTGGGCCGACCCCTCTAGGGTGGTCTAATAACCCTTTGACCCACATAACACATTTAGGGCCGACCCCCACTAGGGAAGTCTAATAACCCGAGTTACCACATTCCGACGGAGGAATAAACATCTCCGGATATACAATAAGATCTTCACGGAGGAATGAATCATCTCCGGAATAATAAAGTACAAATATAATATTCTTTGAAGTTACAATATTTAACACTCCCCCTTAACGAGAAGGATATTATAACAGTATCTGCACGAGCAAGGAGTCATCAACATCATACATGATACATCTATAAATCATTGGAAGCTTTCTCAACATCATCAGTAACTCAAGCAGTTACTGGAACATCTTCAATACTGGAACATCAACATCTTCAGTACTGAGTCTTTATCTTCTGCAGCACTCTCAGCATCGTCATCATACGATCATCAGCATCGTCATCATACGATCATCGTCATCACACGATCATCAGCATCGTCATCACACGATCATCAGCATCGTCATCATACGATCATCAGTATCATCACCGCACGATCATCAGCATCGTCATCATACGATCATCAGCATCGTCATCATATGATCAGTAGCATCGTCATCACACGATCAGGAGCAAGTATCCTACAACAACAATACGAGTATCCCACCGATACAGATAACCACATCATCAATACAAGTATCCTACGGATACAAGTAACCACATCATCAATACAAGTATCCTACCGATACAAGTAACCACATCATCAATACAAGTATCCTACCGATACAAGTAACCATATCATCAATACAAGTATCCTACCGATACAAGTAACCACATCATCAATACAAGTATCCTACCGATACAAGTAACCACATCATCAATACAAGTATCCTACCGATACAAGTAACCACATCATTAATACAAGTATCCTATCGATACAAGTAACCACATCATTAATACCATTACTTTCTCGGAGACCATTCGTCTACGGATCAATTCAGGGACCGAAGTCCGGGGATGATACAATCCCCTTCACGTACATTTTGAACTATCAGTTCCGGGATGATGCAATCCCCATCACGTACATTTTGAACTATCAGTTCCGGGATGATGCAATCCCCATCACGTACATTTTGAACTATCAGTTCCGGGATGATGCAATCCCCATCACGTACATTTTGAACTATCAGTTCCGGGATGATGCAATCCCCATCACGTACATTTTGAACTATCAGTTCCGGGATGATGCAATCCCCATCACGTACATTTTGAACTATCAGTTCCGGGATGATGCAATCCCCATCACGTACATTTTGAACTATCAGTTCCGGGATGATGCAATCCCCATCACGTACATTTTGAACTATCAGTTCCGGGATGATGCAATCCCCATCACGTACATTTTGAACTATCAGTTCCGGGATGATGCAATCCCCATCACGTACATTTTGAACTATCAGTTCTGGGATGATGCAATCCCCATCACGTACATTTTGAACTAAGGTCCAGGGACGATGCAGTCCTATCTTCTATTCTCGGAGACCTCACGTCTACGGCTCTCTTTAGGACTGAAAGTCCAAGGATGATCCAATCCCCTCAAGTCCACCAAGGACTTCATTCTCGGAGACCTTACGTCTACGGCTCTCTTTAGGACTGAAAGTCCAGGGATGATCCAATCCCCTCAACTGTCCACTAAGGACTTCATTCTCGGAGACCTTACGTCTACGGCTCTCTTTAGGACTGAAAGTCCAGGGATGATCCAATCCCCTCAACTGTCCACTAAGGACTTCATTCTCGGAGACCTTACATCTACGGCTCTCTTTAGGACTGAAAGTCCAGGGATGATCCAATCCCCTCAACTGTCCACTAAGGACTTCATTCTCGGAGACCTTACGTCTACGGCTCTCTTTAGGACTGAAAGTCCAGGGATGATCCAATCCCCTCAAGTCCACAAAGGAATTCATTCTCGGAGACCTCACGTCTACGGCTCTCTTTAGGACTGAAAGTCCAGGGATGATCCAATCCCTTCAACTGTATTCTCATCCATACAGGTACAATCATATATCACATCAAAACATGTATACATCACATCAAAACATGTGTACATCAAAACATGTATACATCAACACATGTATACATCACATCAAAAAAAAATGTGTTCATCATCACTAATCAAAACATGTGTACATCAAAACATGTATACATCACTAATCAAAACATGTACACATCACATCAAAACATGTGTACATCAAAACATGTATACATCACTTAATCAACACATGTACACATCACATCAAAACATGTATACATCACAACTAGCATGTATTCTTACTAATACATCTAATATCAAAACATGTATACATCACAACTAGCATGTATTCTTACTAATACATCAAACATCAAAACATGTATACATCACAACTAGCATGTATTCTTACTAATACATCAAAACATGTATACATCACAACTAGCATGTATTCTTACTAATACATCAAACATCAAAACATCTATACATCACAACTAGCATGTATTCTTACTAATACATCAAAACATGTATACATCACACCAAAACATGTATACATCTAGCATGTATTCTCAGCAATACATCTATCATCAAAAGCATGTATAAGTAAAGCTAAGTATTCTAAGTATAAGAGTCCTAAATCTAAATATTTCTAAGTAACTGGGTGTAGAGAACAGCTTACCTCATCAACGACCTTGTTGTTTGATGAGACAATTTCATCAGTAGTGACTATACTACTCCCCCTTTCGAGGAGGGTCCTTTTGAACTACACCAAGCTTGTCTCGGAAGTATTCAAACTTCACTCGAGACAGAGGTTTGGTTGGTAACTTCTTCTCTTGACGTAGAGGCTTGGTTAGTACAACGGTAACCTGTTACAAATTCAAACTTTTAGAGTTCCTTTCTGTGTCATATCTTGTTAGTTCCCTATGTTCTTTGACTTATCATGGAACACTAGATTCTATGTCATCTTGATACAACTCTAATTATCACATAGGATCTCAGTTGGTTCTATCTCTAAGTCAAACAATCCTAAAGCCAAACTTCTTCACAACTAGCAGAGCAAGCAGCCATATATTCCGCTTGTGCTTAGAGCCACACTAGACTGCTTCCAGCTAAACCACGAGATCATGGCTAATCCCAGACAATAACATCCTCTCGATGTGTTCTTCTTGTCTGATACACTTCCTGCCCAAACAGAATCTGAATAGCCATCTGAAGTCATGATCTTCAAGATAGCATAGATCAAATTCTATCGTGTCCTTTATGTGCCTCATCACATACTTTGCAATTATCAGGTAAACACATCTAGTTTCCACTAGATACTAACTCAAGGTGTTCATAACAAAGCATATATCTAACCTAGTATATGTTAGATATATCAAAGACCCAATAAATTGACTGTACAAAGTTATATCCACTAACTCTGATGAGTTAACCCCTAACAGCTTCAAGTTGGAATCCATAAGAGTGGCCATTCCAACACCTCAAGTCATATTTCTCATCATACTTTCCCTGGTTGAGAAATATTCCTTCTGAGCCTTGCCATACTTCCAGACCTAGGAAGTAAAGCATCAATTTGAGATCTTTCAATTTTCATTTCTGCATTGAATGATCTTCTGCATATCTATCTGTGCCATCTCTCGTTAGATGGGTCTACTGATATGAGCCTCAATATCATTCGAACTCTGTGGTGAGTTCCTTCTTGCATCCATGTCATATGTGTATCATATTCAACCTTGTAGCAAAGGTTGAGATCCACATCACCCATGGTGATCATTAAGCTTATCAATTTATTATCGATCCTAGGTACCTATACAGAACCTGATTCATACTTCTTCTTTAATTACACCATACTTGGAGCAAACATCTTGTCGTGATTCTCTTCCCCTTTCTAAGAGAATCTTCTAGCCATGAGCCTTCTATATTTTGTTTGATTTGTAAATCTTCTTGTTTGAACATCCACCACTTGTACGGTGTCCATCATTCTTCATGACCTTTCCTACAAATCAAAATTAAGTACATGATTAGTAATACTTCATAATCATCAAAAGATAACCCATTATGCATACAGATATCATTTACATAGTGATGCAACTATTTTGACCATTACTTTGGCACAACACTTTCCCATATCCTGTATGCATACAGTGGCTATCTAGATGCCTTCCATCTCTACCAGAACATACTATCGAGAGTGTGCACAACTCTCAGCATGTCAGCAAAGAGGTTTCATTCTAGACAAGCAACAATGGAATGTTTGTCCAAGCATATGCACATTAGTTGTATACTGTTCAATGCTCTATGAATGTTTACACTCAGCATTATATATTCTAGGAATACAAATATGCATGCAGGCAATATCATTACTATTTCAAATAGCAACTCAAATACTTATCTTTTATGTTTGTGTGGCTGCCTCCCGCTTGATCTTCTGTATGTCTTTTGAACTTCTATTCATTCTGTACCACTGTGCATGCTCAAGAGTCATCCTCATGATCTCATATACAAACATACACTCATTAGTATATTCTAAATGCTATCAAAACATTATAGTACTAAATAATCTTGAAAACGTATAGTCATGATTATAGTTAATAAACATTAGTATTCAAGATTTCAGGGAAGTCTTCTTTTACTCATGCGTATCATTGATAAGAGATATAATATGCATAATCCCTTGGTTACTAACTTTATGAATGAGCATAACCAATCATTCCAAGTATACTTATATAAGGGATCCTAACACAAGGTAAGATTCATGGGAAACATACCTGGATTATTATACCTACTTGGTTATGTACAACATACCTAAACAACCTCTTCAATGATTTAGAGATCCTGAGCTAGAACCTGCATGTCTCATAGGTTAAGCATAATATAACAAAGTCATACATACCTCGTAAGTAGAACAAAGATTATGGATGAGTCTTTGTCTTCATGTTTTCATGGTCATGAAGCCTGATTTGTCTTTTGTGATGTACCTGTATCTTGTTAGCAGACAACCTCAACCTCACACAACACCATAATGCATTAGTACAATCATAAGTGTCAACACCCTAACCAATGAATATCTTCTATCATGCATTCATAATTTTGTTAAGGTGATACAACAAATCTAAAATCAAGATTGTACTAACTGTAATAATCATGAAGACAAACATACCATAAACTTAATCATGAACAAATCTCAAAACATACCTCGATGAGTCATACCTATCGAGATCGCTTGTAATCTCCTTATGTAAAGCCTTAGCCTCATCTCCCTCTGAAACATGAACTCCTTCACTTATGTAGGTGACCAATCTATCTTCTTCTAGGATTAACCCTATCCACTTGATTTGCAAGAACTGGACCTGGAGCTGGATATGGGTTTGTCAGAGAAACCCCAAAAATTCAAACTTTGAATTTCAGACTTCCGAAAGGATAGAAATATGCGCCTTGATGAGCTGATCAAACTGATATATTTAGAATTTGAAAACTGCAAAGTTTTACTCCTCAATTTTGCCTTTGAAACTTTCGGATTCACTGGACGTGACCCTGAACTGGGGTTTGATGAAGCCCACTCTTTTGCCCCATCAAAAAGTTTGAACCAAAGCTCTAAGCTTCTATTTTTCTGAGGAGCTTCCAGCCGTGGTCACAGATTTCAAAAATTCCTATTTTTACAGAAGCCCTAATCTTCCACTTTTCTGATCAAAGTCCCGAACTAGGGTCTAATCAAGCCCGGCCTTCTGCCCAACCAAAAATTCTGATCTTGGTCTCTAAATTTCTATTTTGATGAGTAGCATCCAGCCGTGGTCTTCGATTACAACAATTCCAACTTTCTTCAAAGCCCTAAATTTCGGAAGCCATGAATGAAGGTACCAAAAAATAATTCTGTTTTGACAGAAATATGTACCTGATTGTTTCTGGTGTAACTCCGAAATTTTTGATCCACAGGGTCTGAAAAAGTTTTCTGAGATAGCCTGACCTGTTAGCTTTCCATCCTGACAGGTCTGACCTCAATTGGATGTTCTGAGAGAGAGTTATGCCAAATGTCGCAACGTGACCTGTTTTGGGAAAATACAGGAGAGCGAACTTGTACGGCGTGCCACGTGTCACTGGTTCAACTTCGGCCTCTGAAAAAGTTTTCTGAGATAGTACAGTCTGTGTACTACCTGTCACTTTTCACGAAATTTCATTTGGATCTTCCTAGCCCAAGTTATGACCTTTTTCCCAAGGTCACCTGATTTTGACTCAGATCTGGAAGAGGCAGAAACCCTATATTGTACAGATCATAAATCACAAAGTACAACGAATTAGAGGTTTTCCTTTGGACACAAGGTACCTGGAGATCTTAGCTTCGTCCTGTAACAATTTCAGATCCGAAAACTTCGCCAAAACAGATTTATAGCGAAAGTGCTACGATGACTGGTTTTTGCTATGTAAAACCCTAACCTTCAAATTGTCGTAAGTAAAGCAAGTGTCTTTAGTGCCATACCTTGTCTTCCTTCAGGTTAGCTCTGATACCATGTTAAAATTCAATATGCTAAGACAGAAAATAGCAGCATTACATTCCATTTCACAATAATAGCATATACAGGATCACTGAAGAAACAACAAGCATAGCATAAACACAAGAGACACAGATTTATCCTGGGAAACCCTCATGGGGTAGAAAACCCAGTAAAGCTTCCTCAATATAGATGACCAGCAATATACAAAGATGCAAACCAAAGACATGATCTCCTTCTCCACTGTAGCAGACCTCTCCTCCAATAGGTGCGCCTCCCTTGAATGAGTGAGTGTGTATAATGAGGAACACACCTCCTCTATTTATACACTACTTTGATATGTATTTTACACAAGTACACGTAGGCTCGTATTTAACCAATAGGTTAAATAACCCACTACAACTAACTGGGCCGACCCCTCTAGGGTGGTCTAATAACCCTTTGACCCACATAACACATTTAGGGCCGACCCCCACTAGGGAAGTCTAATAACCCGAGTTACCACATTCCGACGGAGGAATAACCATCTCCGGATATACAATAAGATCTTCACGGAGGAATGAATCATCTCCGGAATAATAAAGTACAAATATAATATTCTTTGAAGTTACAATATTTAACAGTACAAGGCTCGACTAGTAGCGAAAGGTTATTCCCAAATTGAGGGCATCGATTTTGGTGAGATTTTTTCACCTGTTGCAAAATTGACTTCTATTAGATTTCTTCTATCTATTTCTGCTGTTTTTGACCTTGAAGTAGAACAGATGGATATAAAGACGGCTTTCCTACATGGAAATCTTAATGAAGAGATCTATATGAAGCAACCATAAAGGTTTGTGGTGAAAGGAAGAAAGGAGCTTATCTGTAAGCTAAAAAAATCTCTCTATGAATTGAAACAATCTTCAAGAATGTGGTATCAAAAATTTGATACTTATATACTGGGACTTGGTTTCTCAAGAAGCAAAGTTGATCACTGTGTTTATTTTAAGCTAACTGGTGATCATTTTATTTATGTAATATTGTATGTTGATGATATGTTGCTAATTGGAAACAACAAGGAAATCATCAAGGATGTCAAAAATCAGCTGTCATCTGAATTTGACATGAAAGATCTTGCTGCTGCAAATTTTATTTTGGGCATGGAAATAAAAAGAGATCGTGAAAACAGGAAACTCTGGTTAAATCAGAGGAAATATGTTGAAACTATATTGAAGATATTTAATATGCAGGAAAGAAAACCAGTGAAGGTGCCCATTCCTGTAGGTGTAAGGTTATCTGCAGAACAATGTCCCACGACACAAGAAGAGGTAGAGGACATGTCTCATGTTCCCTATGCTAGTGCAGTTGGCAGTCTGATGTATGCCATGGTTTGTACTAGACTAGATATAGCCCATGCAGTGGGAGTTTTGAGTAGATACATGTCAAAACCAGGAAAGGAACATTGGACTGCAGTAAAGAGGGTCTTTAGGTATTTGTGTGGCATTACAGATTTTGCAATCTGCTACCAAGGAAGACTCGGTCTAAATAGAGAGATAGATATACAAGGATTTGCTGATGCTGACTGGGCTGAAGATCTTGATCACAGAAGATCTACAAGTGGCTACGTTTTTAATCTATTTAGAGGAGCAATCAGTTGGATGAGTAGAAGACAAGTTGTAGTTGCACTCTCAACTACAGAATCTGAATACATGGCAGCTACCCATGCAAGTAAGGAAGTTGTATGGTTGTAAAGATTGTGTTCAGGTATTGGTTTTGTTCAGAATGCAGTAAAGATTGGCTGTGATAGCTCAAGTGCAATATTTCTGGCAAAGAACCCTGCTTATCACTCAAGGACAAAGCACATTGATGTGCAGTACCATTTCGTCAGAGACATGGTTGAACAAAACAAAGTTTTGTTGGAGAAGGTTGACACTTTGGTAAATGTTGCGGACTCTTTGACAAAGTCTGTGAGTACTCAGAAGTTCTCTTGGTGTAAAGAGAACATGGGCATTGTGGCCCTGAATTGTTAAAGTCATAAATTTCTCTTGTATGTGAAGGGAACAACAAGTGGGAGAATGTTGGGAATGTTATATCTCTTCACATGGTGGCTAGGAATTGTTTTTTGCTTTTTCGTGATTTCGACCCATTGTACTCTATCTAATCCCGGTAAAAGGGATTAGGGTTGTAACCTAATTTCGGGTAAATGACTTAGGGTTTTAGATGCTGCGGAATACCATATATTGTATTGTAAATGGTTGAATAAACATATAATGAAAAGGAGCAGTGCAGCTCTAAGTTCTGCTGGTTTTTTCCCGGTTGAGGGTTTCCAGGTGAAAATCTCTGTGTTATGTGTGTGCCATTGATTTATTTTATGTTAATGCTTAAGAATCAATATAAGTTTGTACTTCATTGTTAAGGTTTAAAACTTACACAACCGTGGTTGCTCGGGATGAGCCACAAGTTTGTGTTGGGGTCCTATTGGCACGAGATAAGTCCATAGGAAGTGCGGAAGCCGACAGGTGCAAAAGGGTCATCCCGCGAAAGAAGGACCATTCGCGGAGTTCACAGAAGCACAAGAAGTGTTTAATTAGTTAATTTGGTCATGTGGACCGTTTTGTAGCCAAATAGAAGCATATAAATAGAGTAGGATTGTAAGCCTAAGGGAATCTAGGTTTTGATGATTGATCCTATCTTTCGGGTCTATTTTGTATCCGCAACATGGTGTATTGACTGTTTCTGTGAAGTTCATTCCGCAGGGTTAGTGAATGAATGAATATGTTCGATTATGTTGCAATTTTTGTCTCTAGTTTTATGTGATGATGAATGTGAATGTTTTAGAGTATCTTTAGTGCGAATATGCTATGGGTTTAAGAAGTACTGTTAATTTGAATAAGTAAGTTGAATATGTTGTTCCGAATGTTTGTTATCTGTTGAACTCCACGAATGACTTAATGTGCGAATGATGAATTGATAGCATGCTGCGAGTGTTATAATCTATGGTTATTACAAGGGTAATGTGTGTTGAAAGCATATCCTCAACTCCACTGCGAAAACTTGGTTACAACAGCCTCCTTATCCATCTCGGGTGAGATTGTACTTGCTGTGGAAATGTTGCTGGAAAGGGTTACACCTTTCCGGGCTGGTGTGTAAGGGAGTTTGGGTTGGTAGTTTGTTGGCGACAATGCAAAGTGAACCCCTGTCATTAGACTCTGTGTCAACAAAAGGAATTCTTTATATAAGCCATAGAAAATACCTTGCATTCAGAGATGTCGTATATAGGTTCATCTGCTGCATAGCTTCAATTTGATAATGGTGACCTCTCAGATAATAGGGAAATATCCCAACAAAAGCAGGTGAATCTCAATTTATATCTATTAATGCAGACTTAAATATGTAATGGGAGGCTAAATAAGCAGATGGATTTTTTTAAGGTTTCTTGTTGTTTTATAAGTCTTAAGAGAAGTTGAGATAGTTGTAGATTACGTTGGTTGAACTATCTCAGTCCCAACATCAAATGTGGAAACATCTCCCACGATGAGGAGGAATGCATTACCATGTTGCATAGTTAAAGGAAGTCTTATTTTATTGATTTCATATTTATTTTATCAAATGAAAGTGTTAAGAAGTTGTTTTATTTATTCATACTTATTTTATCAAATGAATTGTTTCATTGATTGCATTGCCAAAAACATAAAATATCAAATTCTTGACACGGCCTTGCAAGTCTAAAGTGAAAGTGTTTATGCATTCTTCATGGCTAAAGCATATTTCATCACACCAAGCAACATCCAGTGCAGGTAGCAATGTTGGGGCATTGCCACCTTGTAGCTCTTATTATTTTCACAAATGCATTTTTTAATTAATTCATATTAATAATAAAAACACCTGATAAGAAAAGACTTATCATAAGTGGTTGGTATCCATAACATCATTTTCACAATCTAATAGATATAGCCCACTTTAATCTCATGCAAAGCAATAGAGACAACATAGGTAATGTCATTGAATATAACTATAATAAATTCATAAGAAAATATAAATTCTTTTTTATCCTTTTGAAATAAATCCATATCACTTGAATCTCATGAAAAGCAACAGAGACAACATAGATAATGTCATTAAATATAACTATAATAAATTCATAAGAAAATACAAATTCTTTTTTATCCTTTTAAAATAAAACCATATTTAACTAACATAAATGTGTTTGATATCAATGTCAAGATGATGGACAATATATTATGAATAAATTTAGTATCCATAAGAAAGGACTTATCATAATTCCTGGGTATCCATAACATCCTTTTCACAATCTAATAGATATAATCCACTTGAATCTCATGCAATGCAATAGAGACAACATAAATAATGTCATTAAATATAACTATAATAAATTCATAAGAAAATACAAATCCTTTTTTATCCTTTTGAAATAAAGCCATATTTAACTGACATAAATGTGTTTGATATCAATGTCAAGATGATTGACATTATATTATGAATAAATTTAGCACAAACATGATCATAATCACTAATAAACTTAGTACAAACATGATCATAATCAGTATATAAATTTTGAATGAAAACTTTTAAGATAATTTAAAAAATATATATGTTTATCAACTATTTTAAAATCTATTTAAAAATAATTGAAATATAATAAGCATATAATTTATTGTATAAATTTTATATATTATTTATTTATTAAATTTTAATATAATTATTTTATTAAATTTAAATTAATTTTCATTTTTTTTAAAAATACATGTAATGAATGTTATGATAGTGTAAAATAATGTTTATAATGTATTAATATTTTTGGAAAATGAGTTAATAATATTTAATTTGTAATACTCTTTTATTTTTAATACGATTTTATATTCAATATGGTTGAAATGTTCATTGAAATATATCATTTTTCCAAAATATTCAAATTCCAAAAATCTTAACACAATAATTAAACTATATGGAAACATCGATGGTAAAATTATTTACAATTTCAAAAAATATTATCAACTTGCAACTTGAAAAACTTCCATACACTAACTTCATTCCGTTATAAAGCAACTTAGGTGAACATACCTCATTATTGCAATTTGAAAACTCCATCATATAAACATACATGGTAAAAATATTTACAATTTCAAAAAATATTATCAACTTGCAACTTGAAAAACTTCCATACACTAACTTCATTCCGATATGAAGCAACTTAGGTGACCATACGTCATTATTACAATTTGAAAACTCCACACATGGAGGAGTAACCATAGCTTAACGCCAATAACTAAATGTTAACACGAAGAGGTTTAATACCTAACCATAGCTTAATGCCAAGAGGCGTGACGACAATCGGTGACTCGGAAAGACTAAGCGTGAAGAACAAGCAAGCAAACGAATTTTTCAGCCATGTCTTTACACCTTTATAAACATGTTCCATGAAATTTACACCTCATTTACACGTGGTGCCTAAAGCTTCATTGCATTAATTTTTTTCGGTATGGCTGTCTGGATATGCACTATATCCCAGAGACATTAATATTTTGTAACACTTCAGTCCCAACACTCAACCATCTTTGTAACTTGACCTTTCGCTTGCCATCTCTAATTTAATCCAACTAATATTTGGAAATCTCTTTCCATTGAAAGCTATATAAAGCCCGACAATATCGAAGAGATCATTCGGAATGGAATGAATTTCCAACTCACGAAACATAACTTTCGTGGAAACACCTGAGCTGAGTTGTACCGCAGTCAATGGAGTTTGTATTTAGCGTAGAAAGGGAAAGCGAGTCAGATAAAGCCGGAGGAGTTTGTATTTATCACCCATCGTGTTATTTTCATGTCGAGTTCCCCTGGGCCCTGACGCCACCAGCGTCACAAGTGGGCCATATACAGCCGCCATTGATGTTCCTAAACACTTCAGTCCCAACACTCAACCATCTTTGTAACTTGACCTTTCGCTTGCCATTTTCGGGTGTTTCTCTCGTAAACGTCTGACCTTTCGCTTATCGGGGTGTTTCTTCGGCTTATTATTTCAAGGCTGTTTGATTCCATGTCTAATTTAATCCAACTAATATTTGGAAATCTCTTTCCATTGAAAGCTATATAAAGCCCGACAATATCGAAGAGATCATTCGGAATGGAATGAATTTCCAACTCACGAAACATAACTTTCGTGGAAACACCTGAGCTGAGTTGTACCGCAGTCAATGGAGTTTGTATTTAGCGTAGAAAGGGAAAGCGAATCAGATAAAGCCGGAGGAAGTGCTCAACGCTCTATAAAATAATTATGTCGAGTCCCCGTGACGCCAACAGCGTGACAAGTGGGCCCTATACAGCCGCCATTGATGGCCTAGCAATTTCCGGACACATTCGTCGCGGGCAAGCCATATGCACCCCGCAGCAGACTAATAAATACTGCTGCGGGGGCTCTGACATAACTCTAATCTTCCGTAACTCCGTGTGTATGATATTTTACGGTAAGAATTTCCGGCGTTTTTCTGTTGGAGCAGTTGCCCATGCCCATATCCATGGCCATGGCCATGCTCAATGCACTGTTGGGTTTTTGAATCCATGCTGCCGTGCCCATGTGAATGACCAATACGGTGCGTATTAATGGCATGCTCTTTAAACCCATGGTCCCAACTCCCGTGCCATATGGATAACCTATGCCATTAATGCCATCTTGGTTTGCATTTTCGAATTCAGTAAAGGCCCTAAGGATGGATGGAATGACATTCAAATCAGATTTTGAATTTGTAAACCCACGGAACCCATAGTTTGTTTTTCAAATTTTGGGGCAAAAGGTTTGGTATCAACAACATGCTTGCAGAGAGTTAGCACATGGTGAATTTTGGCAGTAGTTATTGGTTTTATAGGTGGTTCAAGACGATGACGGTGAACGTTGTATGTTTGCCCAATTCGTGACAGGTATACAAATGCTTACAGCTCGCAAATTTATTTGTTTACAGCTGTGGTGGACGAGGGCCTGTCTTTGCTGGTGGTGGAGGCGGTCCGGGAGGTAGTGAAAACGGTCCTGGATGTGGGGAGGAGGGCTTGGCTTTGGTGGTGGCAGAGGCGGTTCTGGAAATGGCGACCAAGGGCCTGGATTTGGTGGTGGCGGAGGCGGTCCTGGAAGTGGCGGTGGTAGAGGCGGTCAGAGAGTAGAAGGCAGTGGAGGATTTGGAGGCTGTGGTGGCCGACATGGAGAACGTTAATGGCATGAGATTCACCATATTTCTAATTCCATAGCAATCTGTTTAAATTTTGAATATGATCGGCATTGTAGATATTCTTGCCTCAGGAGAATAGTATGTTTATTATCTCAAAAACATTAAGAGCATTTATATGGATGGAATACAAGAAATATACAGATTGCTATAAAATCTAATGCTTTTGCGGTTTTGAATTATGATGTCAACTCGTTGCCATGGAGTTATCCATTGTTCATCTCATCTGCGTCCATGGACTTATCCATTGTTTATCTCAACTGCGTGTGTTTAAAATTATGAAATCCGTGAACCAGTCACTGTGAATGTTTGCAAAAGAAAAGGAAAGTGCATGTCTTGTTATAGTTTCAACTGCTTTAATGAGAGAAGAAATAATGCTAGAAATTTAATTGGATACTAATACAAACTGCTTACTGCTTTATTGATACTTTTGTCAAATGCTTATTAGTAAATGTTTAAAGAACATGAGATTTCTTGTTTTTTTTTAATAATTTTTAAATTAAAAAAAAAGCCTTCAAAGAAATAAGTGTAATTATAAAAAAAAAAAATTTAACATTAACAAATGATAATAGTGTTTGGAAAATGTAAATTGAAAAAATTATATATATATATTTTTGAATTCACATCATTTAAAATAATATTTTAAATATATAAATTTTATTTATTTAGATTTTTAATATAACTTTATTTTTCTTAAAGTTGAGATTTTAATTCATTAAAAATATATAATATAATATAGTATAATGATAAATAAATATATAAAAAGTAGTTTGAGCAATGATTTTTTCATGTATTTCTTAATTAATAAAGTTAGCTAATCTCAAAATTAGTATGCTATGTTTTTGTTAATGAGTTTTTTGTTTTTGTTTTTTCTTTCATTTTTATGTGGGATTTTTGTGCTAATAAGTTATGTTATAGAAATATTAAAAATAATAATATTCTTTAAAATTTTATATATTTTTAATTTAATGTATTAATTGATAAAATAAAACTATATGGAAAAATGAAAAACATTTTTAAAATTGTTTTCGTTTGTTAGTTACTCCTAGCAAAATCATCAAATGAAATACATCACATAAGAAGTGATAGATGGGTAGGATAAGTGTTATTAAAAGTGAGCTTGTTCTTTTGAAATTCAAAATTGCCACATGTGTTAAGTTCCCACTTAGAATTTGAATTTAACATGACAATAACTTGTGTGGAATCTAATGATGCATAATTTGTGTGCATACTAATGATAAATAACAATGCGGCCCATTCTAGTGATACAATAATGTGCACATTATTATTCACATTAAAAAATTTATTAAGACACACTTAAACACATGAAATAAATGTAGACATTTATTATTGGTTCATTTAAATTTATAAGTCGAGAGTTTAACAATTTCTCGTTTGAGATTTTGGTCGGGTTTACCTTGGGTTAAAAATTTTCTTGGTTGAGAGTTTAAATTTGTCTTAGTCGAGAGTTTACTCAAGCTTGTCGACCAAACTCTAGGATAGAACTCTCGACCGAGAAATAAGATTCTTTCTAAACTCTCGACCGAGAAATAAGATTCTTTCTAAACTCTCGACCGAGAGATGTTTTATTATATATAGCCAAATGATGACTTGGCCCACGATATCACTGCACTAACCCGCAACATCACCCATGAAATGAAAGTCCATTGGCCTGCAACATCACCTATGAAACTATACTCCACTCACCCACAACATCACCTGAGAAACAAAAATCGTTTGCCTTCGACAGGTTTGAGCTATATTCTTCCACATCATTCGACAACACTGGATATGTACCTATTTCTTGAATTGATCTTTGTGACCGAATCATAAACAAACTAAAACTCAAATTTAGATTGAGGTCAGGATGCTCTTCCCCATCCGAAATTATTGGCTCGATAGGTGAGCTTTCCAATTGATGGGGTTGGAAGTATTTCATTATCTACTGCGATTCCTTCACTGCCAAACACTATTTTAATCCTCCATAATCATTGTAGGTTGAAACCCTAACTATAGGTCTACATATCAAAAGTCGATTGGCCAAATTCTACTAGCCAAACCCCAATAGGGAATCTGGAAATAGGAAGAGACTCAATTCCTAAGGAAAATATAGATAAATGGAAGTTTTAACCCCCACTTAAATAAAATCCAAAACAAAGAAAGTTTATGCTCACATGTGAAAAATTATGGTTACGTACAATGGCCACGAGCCATGTAACCCTCAAGATGTTGCATTTTTTTTAAGGTAGAGATGGTGCCATCGCTGGCTCTTTGTCAATTTCTCTCTACCTAGAAGGCCAAGAGAATCCAAAGCCTATTAAACTGCTTCTTTCATCTACCTCATAGACTCCCAAATGTTGTCAACAAAAGTGATTCAATGCAATTTCCTCTAGTAATTAATTTTGGCATTACATTTCTTATCTTAAGATTACTTTGGCCAATATGGATGTCACATGTCATTTAACTATTTGTTGGGGTGTACATCTGTCAACAACCTATGTGGCCACATCATTTATAAGGTAGGCCAATGCCTTATTTGTCTGACCTTCTTTTCTTTTCATTCTACTGGTAAATGCCCTATCTTTCATAATGCAAAGGTATGGTTGCAAAGTTGGACAAGTCCTTTGCTTCACGTGCCTTTCCTGCCATGCATTTCACCATTGCTACTTTGTTCTATATTCTATCATGTGCTACAAAGCATGATATCATTTCTACGCCCATGAAAGCCTCGCAGAAATTATCCTTCGATATACATGCTACTATAAAAAACAACAGGATCTCAACCACTCATTACACATTGAAGGTTCATGAAAGCTCCCTCACCAACTAATATTTGAATTTGGCTCTTCGAGCATTGAATAGCCCATTTTGTGTACTTTGGATCTAGTTCATGAGGTGAAGGAGTTCACACTTGGATCCAAAGTTTCTTCATCATCCCCCGTTTTTTCATCTGTGTTTACACCTCGATCCATTTACACTTCAAGTGATATGATCGCTCTCAATTCTTGATCAATCTAGAGTTACACTAGTGTATATACCAGTATATACACCAGTGTATATTACCAGTGTATATACCAGTATATACACCAGTGTATATTACCAGTGTATATACTAATTTGTATATACTTGTATATACATCAATATATATTATAGTATGTATAATAGTATATACACTAGTCGAGTTGAGTTGAGTTTTAGATGGGCTGGGTCTGTCCCAACTGTACCTAATTTATCCCCTGGGCCCTCATGTTGGTTCTATGCCAGTCATTGGGGATCCTAGTTCTTCTCCCCACACCTGCGGATGAGCTCTCACTCTATAGATTCATGGAATCCATTCTTACGGTCATTTGATTTAGATGTATCTAAGAAGAAAATATGTTGTTCATGTTGTAATTTGACTTTTTTAACATTTGGAGGTTCATACACTACATGCACATGCACTGAACATGCCTCAAGGTGCTTTGGCATTTGTCATACCATTCACATTGTGCTGACACTGGTTATTAATGCAGCTTTTGGGGAGCGCACCCAGATTATTTTCCAATCATCCTCTCCTTCAACTGCATCTCAGATCTCTTTGGGAGTAAGTTCTCTCTTTCTGTATTTGGAAGAGACATGACACTTTAGGACGCGTTACAACCCTCTTGAACTCTTTTGTCAACCAAAAAAAATGTTTTCTCTACGCAGGAAGTGAAGCATAAGTTCAATGCAGCATTGGTTTCCAATATGCAGAGCAACATGCTGTCTTTGGTCCAGCCCGGGTTGAATCAAGAAGCTCCGAGCTTCAGAGTTTTCTTTCTCGACTGCGGGGATGCTCAGATTAACGACGAATGTCACAATCCCCATCGATCCGTCCCGATTGGACAATATAGGAAAACTTGAAATGGTGAACACGCAAAAATTTAGATAAAGAGTGCTGCTGTAGGCGTCTTGCAGAGTCTTGAATGTTGCTTTCCAATGTTTAATATGATCGATCTGCAGATCATCTTAATTTTTGTGTTCATTAAATCTACTAGTAATCCCAACTCCTAAACATATGATAGAAAGGACGAGCAGGATTGAAGCCAAGGCAACAACACAGATTTTGTTAGCGGCCTTCCACCTTACGGCTCTCATGGCGAAATGTTCTATTATGCCAACTCCCCAATGAGTACAATAACAATGGGCTGTCAAAAACTTGGGATGGATTTAAATTTCCCTTCACTTTAAAATATATATTTTCCTTGGAACAGGTTTAAAGGTCTATTAAGTTTTCTATTTATTCTCTGTCAAGGATTTAAATGTTTTTTAGTTTTAGTTGGATGGCTCTAAATGGCTTGTTCAGTAATATATATATCTAGTAATAATGAAACTAAATATTCAAATGATGTAGTTGCTTCGAACATTCTAATAAGCATAATTGTCATTCTCATTAAAAAAAGATGTTAAAATCCCACATAATCATTCTAATTATAAAGATTTCATAATTTGATGGAAACCAAACTCCACTATATTATGAGTATTAACTACAAAATAACCCATGTCAACCTAATGAACCAAACCCCACTCATATCATGAGGTGTTAGATGCAAATACTTGTATTATGGACCAATGCAAAAGTGATTTTGTAATTAAAATAAAAATTTTGATTTTCCATTTTATTAATGTTTAAGATTAAAAACCTTATTAATTGGTTTGAAAATTGTTAGAATTTTTATTTTTATTAATTGGTTACATTTTTATTAATTGATATTTTCATATTTTTTAAGCATTAAAAAAATTTTATTCATAAAATTTTAACGTGCAATTTTGCTTTTGGTTAAGTTTCTTAGTTTGTAAAATAGAGCAAAGGTTTTAGTAATAAGATTTAAATTTAGTATTTCTTTTTTCAATAAAAACATTTTCAATTTATCTATTTTGAAAGAGCAAAAATCTTTTCAATTAGTTAGTTATATCTTCTTTTTGAGAGTAAAAGTTTTATAAATATCTTGACAATTAAGTGGTATTAATTTCATTTTTTAGTGGCATTAATTTTTATTGATATCTTATAAATTTAATTAATATTTTTTTTCAAATTTTTTTATCATTTTAAAAAATTCAAAATAATATTAAAAAACTTCCTAATATTTATCTTAATTACATTGTTTATATATTAAGTATTTAATTATAATTTCATTTTTAATTGTTAACATTTTGATTTTTGAAATTATAAATTATAAAAATGTATTTCGATATATTTATTTTCTTCTAAATGTTTTTACAAATGGCTAACTACAAATTTTACATCAGAAGAAATACATAGAATAAAAAGTGTGAAACATGTTTTCTTTTCATAACCCAAAATACAAGTTTTAATATAAAGAAATATCATAGAATAAAAAGTGTGAAACATGTTTTCTTTTCATGTTTTCATGTTTTGCAAATCTAGTGTCCTTCTAAATGTAATTGGATAGAGCGATAGGGCCAATGTTTGTGCAATATAAAGTCTATAGGGCTTGTTGTCATAGAATGTTCATATTCTATAGATTAATATGGATCATGTTTTTGCACTGAGAGTAGCAAGTGCTTTATAGTTCATTTTGACTCTTGGTGCTGTATAGTCCAATTTGACATAAACTCACCTTGAATTTGGATCCATCAAACATTTAGAGGAATCAAATTTCTTATGGTGTATTTGTTGTTATTATTTAATTAAATGATAAAAAATCATATCTCAAAAAATTTGATTCCTCTTGGTACTTGATAAATCCAAGTTTAAAAATGATCTTACAAACCCAAAATTCTTCTAAATATAATTTAGATAGAATAACAAAGCGAAATTATATACATATATATACTACTTTTTATTTCGTCGCATTTTATATTTGTTACAATATAAACCCATAATTCATATCTGATAGGGCCAAAAGGTCAAATGCAACGATACCAAAAGGTTCATACTATGTTCTAGACATATTATCTCGACATATTATCTTGGTATAAAGGTGGGGTGGTTGGACATACACATCTATATTTGTGTGTACTACTATCCTTTTTTTTTGTTATCTTTTGGCTCTAGAAGCATGATACTAGGCCTATTGATTTTTAGGGCTTAGTGCCAAAAGAGCCTATATGGAACAAGCCTTACAAGACTGTAAGTAGATAGGTTGGCATGAGGATGAACAAAAAAAACCTTAACCTGTCCAAGAACTCAGCTTCAAACTCAGAAATGCTTCGATTTCTATCTGCAAATTCCCAGCCCCACCATGTCTGCAATAATGACCAAACCCCGGTTTACTCTCAGCTTCTGCAGAGTCGCCCCTCATTTCTTTCGAATATCAACCATGACTACATCCATAATCAGGGCCTCTCCCCACCGTGAGGCCCTGGGAACAAACACCACAGCAGTCGTCTGCATAGTTTTGGAATCGTCTGAATGAGGGGATGAAGGGATCCTGCGGATGAGATAAAAGTTAGTTCCCAACTCGCATGCCAGACAAGTGGCAAGCTGGATAATTTCATTTAATTCCTGTGTGTTTCATATGCACATATACGGAAGCTTCCGTATATGCGCAGCTTCCGTATATGCACATATATGGAAGCTTCTGTATACAGAAGCTTACGAAAGCTTCCATATATGCACATATACGGAAGCTTCCGTATATGCACATATACGGAACGCCTCATATACGGAAGTTGGGCATACATGGAAGATGCACATATATGGAAGCTTCCGTATATGTGCTGCGCATATACGAAAGCTGTGCATATACAAAAGCTTCTGTATATGCCCAGCTTCCGTATATGCACATATATGGAAGCTTCCGTATATGCGCAGCTTTTGGAAGCTTTTGTAAGCTTATGTATATGCGCATATACGGAAACTAGCACATATACGGAAGCTGTGCATATACAGAAGCTTCTGTATATGCCCAACTTCCGTATATGTGCATATATGGAAGCTTCCGTATATGCACAGCTTTTGGAAGCTTTCGTAACATATACGAAAGCTTCCGTATATGCGCAGCTTTTGTATATGCCCAACTTCCGTATATGTGCATATACAGAAGCTTCCGTATATGCGCAGTTTTTGGAAGCTTTCGTAAGCTTATGTATATGCACATATACGGAAGCTAGGCATATATAGAAGCTTACGAAAGCGTTCCGTATATGCGTAGCTTCTGTATCTGTAAGCTTCCACATATGCGCATATATGGAAGCTTCTATATATGCAGATATATAAAGCGCTTACAGAAGCTTCCGTACATGTGCATATACGGAAGCTTCCATAGGCGTTCTGTATATGTGCATATACGGAAGCTTCTGTATATGCGCAGTAGCTTCCGTATATGCGCATACGTCCGTATATGTGCATATGCAGAAGCTTCCATATCCGTAAGCTGTACATACGTTGCACATATCTACGCAAGCTTCCGTATATGCGCTACGCATATATGGAAGCTGCGCATATATGTGCAGTTTAGGGATACGGAAGCTTCCGCATATGCACATATACAGACGTATGCGCATATGCGGAAGCTGCGCATATACGGAAGCTTCCGTGTATGCGCTGCACATATATGGATATATGGAAGTTGCGCATATACGGAAGCTTCTGTATATGCGTTGCGCATATACAGAAGTTTCTGTATATGCACAGCTTCCGTATATGCATATGTGGAAGCTTACGGATGCGGATGCTACGCATATACGGAAGCTTCCATATATACGTAGCGCATATACAGAAGCTTTTGTATATACGCAGCTTCCGTATATGCATATGTAGAAGCTTACAGATGCGGAAGCTATGCATACGTTGCTTACAGATGCGGAAGCTTTCGTATATGCGCATATATGGAGCGCTTTCGAAAGCTTCTATACATGAGCATATACGAAAGTTTCTGTAGGCATTCTATATATGTGTATATATGAAACACCTACTTAAGCTTCCGTATATGTGCATATACGGAAGCTGGGCATATACGGAAGATGCGCATATACAGAAGCTTCCGTATATGCGCACATATATGGAAGCTTGCGCGCATATACAGAAGCTTGCATATATGCGCAGCTTCCGCATATATGGCAGCTTCCGCATATATGGCAGCTTCCGTATATGTGCATATACGGAAGCTGGGCATATACGGAAGCTGCGCATATACGGAAGCTTCCATATATGCACAACTTCCGTATATGCGCAGCTTCCGTATATGCGCTGTGCATATACGAAAGCTGTGCATATACGAAAGTAGAAGCTTCCCAATATGCACATATATGGAAGCTTATGTATATGCGCAGCTTCCGCATATCTGCTGCACATATACGGAAGCTGCACATATACGAAAGCTTCCGTATATGCACATATACGGAACGCCTTACAAAAGATTCCAAAAGCTGCCCATACATGGACGTATATGCGCATATATGGAAGCTTCTGTATATGCGCATATACGGAAGCTGGGCATATATGGAAGCTTCCGTATATACACGCAAGCTTCCGTATATGCGCGCTCGCATATACGGAAGCTTCCGCATATGGGAAGCTTCCATATATGCGCATATGCGGAAGCTTCCGTATATGCGCTGCGCATATATGGAAGCTTCCGCATATGCACAGCGCATATACGGAAGCTTCTACATATGCGTATACGGAAGCTGCGCATATATGAAAGTTTCTGTATGCAAAATCTACGCATATACGGAAGCTTCCACATGCGCATATACGGAAGCTTCCGTATATGTGCAGTATGGAAGCTTCCGTATATGCGCAGCTTCCGCATATAGAACACCTTACGAAAGTTTCCAAAATTTGTACATATACAGAATCTTGCGCAGATATACGGAAGCTTCTGTATATGCGCAGCTTTCGTATATGCACATATACGGAAGCTGCGCATATATTGAAGCTTCCGTATATGCGCAGCTTCTGTATATGCGCATATTCGGAAGCTTCCACATATGCATATACGGAAGCAGCTATGCATATACGGAAGCTTCCGTATATGCATATATGGAAGCTTCCGTATATGCATAGTGCATATACGGAAGCTTCCGCATATGCGGATATACGGAAGCTTCCATATATGCGTAGCGTATTAGAACGCCTTACGAAAGCTTCCAAAATCTGTGCATATACAGAAGCTGGGCATATTCCAAAGCTCCCGTATATGTGCAGCTTCCGCATATGCGCTGCGCATATACGGAAACTTCCACATATGCGCATATACGAAAGCTGTGCACATATACAGAAGCTGTGCATATACGGAAGTTGGGCATATACGGAAGCTTCCGTATATGCGCAACTTCCATATATGCGTAGCTTCCATATATGCGCTGCGCAGCTTCCGTATATACAGCTTTCATATATGTGCAGTGCATATAGAATGCCTTACGAAAGCTTCCAAAATCTGGGCATATACGGAAGCTTCCGTATATGCATATATGGAAGCTTCCATATATGCGTGCATATACAGAAGCTTTCGTATATGTGCATATACGGAAGCTACGCATATACGACTCCTTCCATATTAGTGCAGCTTCCGTATATGCGCAGTGCATATATGGAAGCTTCCACATATGCGCATATACGGAAGCTGCGCATGTACGGAAGCGGGGCATATACGGAAGCTTCTGTATATGCGCAGCTTTCGCATATATGGCAGCTTCTGTATATGCACATATACGGAAGCTGGGCATATACGGAAGCTGGGCATATACGGAAGCTTCTGTATATGCGCAGCTTCCGCATATGTGTTGTGCATATACAGAAGCTTTCGCATATGCGCATATACGGAAGTTGCGCATAAATGGAAGTTGTGCATATACGGAAGCTTTCGTATATGTGCATATACGGAATGCCTTATGAAAGTTTCCAAAAGCTGCACATACATGGATGTATATGCGCATATATGGAAGCTTCTGTATATGTGCATATACGGAAGCTTTCGTATATGTGCATATACGGAATGCCTTATGAAAGTTTCCAAAAGCTGCACATACATGGATGTATATGCGCATATATGGAAGCTTCTGTATATGTGCATATATGGAAGATTCTGTATATGCGCATATACGGAACGCTTACTTAAGGTTTCGTATATGCGCATATACGGAAGCTAGGCATATACGAAAGATGCGCATATATGGAAGCTTCCGTATATGCACGCAACCCTCCGTATATGCGCAGCTTTTGTATATGTGCATATGCAGAAGCTTCTGTATATACGTAGCGCATATACGGAAGTATACGGAAGCTTCCGTATATGCACATATACATAATGCCTTACGAAAGCTTCCAAAAGCTGCACATACATGGAAGCTTCCGTATATGTGCATATACGGAAGCTGGGCACATACGGAAGCTTCCGTATATGTGCATATATAGAACGTCTATAGAAGCTTCCGTATATGCGAATGTATGGAAGCTTTCGTAAGTGCTCCGTATATGCGCATATATGGAAGCTGGGCATATACGGAAGCTGTGCATATACGGAAGCTGCCATATATGCGCTGGGCATATACGAAAGCTGCGCATATACGGAAGCTTCCGTATATGCGTAGCGCATATACAAAAGCTGCGCATATACGGAATATACGAAAGCTGTGCATATACGGAAGCTTCCGTATATGCGTAGCGCATATACGAAAGTTGCGTATATACGGAAGCTATGCATAAACGGAAGCTTCTGTATATGCGTAGCTTCCATATATGCCCATATGCGGAAGCTTATGGATACGGAAGCTGCACGCTGTGCATATACAGAAGCTTCCGTATATGCGCAGCTTCCGTATATGCATATGCGAAAGATTACGTATGCGGAAGCTACGCATATACGAAAGATTCCATATGCTTTCATATATGCGCAGCTTCCGTATATGCGTAGCATATATACGAAAGCTTCTGTATATGCGCATATACGGACTGCTTATGGAAGCTTCCATACATGTGCATATACGGAGAGCTTACGGAAGCTTCCATACATGTGCATATACAGAGTGCTTACGGAAGCTTCCATACATGATGTTGTTGATTGGGAGATCCAGATGATGTAATTTCATCAACCTCTACAGTCTGCGCTAAGGTTCAATATTCTATTTAAAAAGCTATAACCCTTAACCTCTTGCAAACAAAATATATAAATATTTAGAAACAAAGCCCTTACCCCTCTAATCACAATGTTTGACAGGGGTTAGTTAATTGACGAAAGAAAGTATAAGAGATAATTTAAACCAATTTATTTTTTCATGTTAATCTTGCACATACATATGAATGAGTCGTAAGTGTAAAATAACTGACTTCTTTTAATGAGGCTAATTATAAAAGGAGTAGCAGTTTAACAGAACAAAATAAAATTGATTAAGGATGGGTTCTTTTAACCTCTAGATGAAGAGATGCCATCAAATAAAACAACAAACGAAAAATTTCTGTTTACATAGAAATAACCTATGGGTGACATAAGGGTTGAATTTAAAATCATATCTTTAACTATAATTCCACTATTGTTTTCCCATGGTTGACTTTGGTTGACATAAGGGTTGACTTTAAAATCATATGGTTGATTATAATTCCATTATGGTTGACTTTGGTTGACCACTATGGTTAGATTTGGTAGGCTATGGTTGACCACAGTTGATTATGGATGACTGTGATTGACTAATTAGCGATGGTTGACTATGGATAACCATGGTTGATGATGGTTGGCTATGGATGACCATGGTTGACTATGGTTTATGGTGTTTGGGCATGGTTGAATTTGGTTGATTATTCACTTGATTATGGGTGACACAAGTGTTGACTTTAAAATCATATGGTGAATTATAATTCCACTATTGTTTGCCTATGGCTTACTTTGGTTTACATAAGGGTTGACTTTAAAATCATATGGTTGATTATAATTTCACTATGGTTGACTTTGGTTGAATATGGTTGACTACGATTCACCATGCTTGATTTTGGTTAACCATGGTTGGGTATGGTCGACTATGGTTGAATTTGTGTGACTATAGTTGAATTTGGTTGATGATAGTTGACTTTGGTTTACCATGGTTGGCTATGCTCAACTATGGTTGAATTTGTTTGACTATGGTTTACTTCTGTTAACTTTGGTTGACTCTGGATGACTTTGTTTTGCTATTATTGAATATTGAGTAACATTCTTTGACTTTTGACTATAGTTGAATTGGTTTACCATGGTTGAATTTATTTGACCACAGTTAACTATTGGTCGACCTTGCTTGAATTTTGAATTTGGTTGAATTTGGTTGGTTAGGGTTGATTATGGTGGATGTTGGTTCAATATGGTTGAATTCGTTTAAATGTGGTTGGATTTGTTTGACTTTGGTTGATGTTTATCATGGTTGACTTATGTTGACATTTATATGGTTGAGTTATATTGAGTATGGATGATCATTGTTGTTCACGATTGACTATGGTTGTTTGGGGTTGACCATTGATGTTCATGGATAACTATTGTCGACTATGGTTGTTGAGGGTTGTTGACTATGGTTGAGCATGGTTGTTCTTGCTTGACAATGGTTGACCATGGTTATTCATGCTTAACTATGGTTAACCATAGTTTTTCATGGTTAAATATGGTTGATAATGGTAGAAAATAGTGGAGAATGGTTGACCATGGTTGACCATAGTTGGTTATTATTATTAACCAACCACAGTCAACCATGATCAACCATATGGTTGCTTTTGGTTGACAATGGTTGACTATGGTCTACCATGGTTGGCTATGGGTGATTTTTTTTTGCCATAATTGACTATTGGTTGACCTTATTTAACTTTTTCCTATGGTTGACTATGGTTAACTAATTGACTATGGTTGACTATAGTTGAATTTTTTTTCCAGAACTGACCATTCATTGAACTTATTTAACTTTTAACTTTCGTTGGATATGGTTGAGTTTGGTTGGATTTGGTAGGCTATGGTTGACCATGGTTGACTATGGGTGACTCTGATTGACTAATTAACTATGGTTTATTGTGCTTGACCATCGTTAACGATGGTTGTCTCTTACTGACCATGGTTGACTGTGGTTGATTGTGGTTGGGCATGGTTGAGTATGGTTCCCTTTTGTTGATTGTGGTTTCATTTGGTTCGTTTTAGTGATCCACTATGGATATGTTGCATTATGATATTATCTAGGTTGAAATTTGTATTGCAATTATTCATTTGAATGGTGATGATGCATTACAAACATAATAAAAGGTTCAATACAAATGTAACATTCTGAAGCATTATGTTGTATTGCAGCATCTCAATATGGTTAAGAAACATTATCATTTTTAGTGTGCTTTACTATTTTGACCATGGTTGATAGTGGTTAACTATGATTGATCATGGTTGATAATGCAATATTATTTGATTTACCCACATCTAAGAACTAATCACATAAAATCAAATTTCAATATTATGTCAAACTATGGAAGTGAGTGAGTAACAATTTATAAGGTTATTTTTGTGGTTGATAAAATATTTTGTGAAATGTAATAGTTGTAACATCATTAACATCACTATGAGACAAAAAAACAATGATAGTGAAAGAAAGAACATAAAAAAAGTCAATAGCATGGACAATGAGAGAAGTAACATGATAGAGTAATAATGTAAAATATTATGACAATTAAGTAATTTTAATGTTAATGTTAGTGTTAATATAATCAACATAAACGTTAATTAGTGTTTCTTAATATGAATACTATCAAACATTAATGTTTAATGCAAATATTAATATTATTACTAATTTTAGTGAGGTTAAAATTAATATTAATGTTCTTAATGTTAATAATATTAATACTAATGTTATTAATTTTATAAATGAAATGATTAATATTAATATCAAATAACAATCTTATTGTTATTAATATTAATATTAATATTAATAATATTAATATTCACATTGACCTTAATGTCAGTAAAATTATAGATTTGATATCAATGATATGATATGTTAGTAATGATATTGGCATGGTAATAATTCGCATATTGTTAGGATCAATTTAGGTGATGAAGGAGTTATAAAAGGTCTTGTACTCCCCTAGAACTAAGGACCCTCCTCAAAAGCTTTCTCATAGTTAGCATGAACATAGAGTTGAAAAAAATAATAAATCTCTTGCAACGAAGAGAGATCTCGCAATTCTTTGTCCAACTCTAACCAATTCAGTGAAATAACGTGGTTGTACACAGTCAATACCCATTAAATCTATAGATAATTGATTTTTTTCCATATAATTAATGTAGTTGGATTATCTTTTGTGTTATGATCTCCAACATAGTTGTAAGACCAAATGGATAGTGCGATCTTTGCATAACCTCTATTCAAACAACAAATATCGGTCTTCTAGTAGCTTACCGTAAAGGATGAGACACTGGCCACCACTCTAAAGATGGCATGATTACTAGCCAAAGTACTACATGCTGAGCTTTTTGATGAGTGCTTTCTGAAAATTGAATAAGTAATGTGAGCCCGCTTATTATGTCGGCCATAAACAAAAAAGAATAATACAAAGTAAAAAGTATATGAGACTTAGACTAGAGATTTTAGAGCTTAGGATTAGGTGGCTCAAGTATTGCACTCAAGGAGCTATTCAAGGAGAGGTTTGCCCCTCGGGAGATTTGATCCCTCTCGGCGCTTGATAGAGCCTAGGATTTGGATCTAGACTGGTTTTAAAATTAATATGATATAATATGATATGTTAGTAATGATATTGGCATAGTAATAATTCACATATTGTTAGGATCAAATTCAGGTGATGAAGGAGTTATAAAAGGTCTTGTACTTCCTTAGAACCAAGGACCCTTTTCAAAAGCTTTCTCATAGTTAGCATGAACATAGAATTGAAAAAAATAATAAATCTCTTGGAGCAAAGAGACATCTCACAATTCTTTGTCCAAGTCTAACCAATTTAGTGCAATAACGTAGTTGTACATGGTCAATACCCATTAAATCTATAGATAATTGAATTTTTTTCATATAATTAATATAGTTGGATTATCTTTTGTGTTATGATCTCCAACATTACAAACTCTCCATCATGCTCCACTATAAAGCAATATGAAGAGGAAAAGGATTTGAAGCATTGGGATTTGTAGAATTTTTTTTTACCACATCCCTAAATGACATAGGATTGGAATTTGAAGGCATTCTTGACCCGTCTCTCCTCTCTATAATTGTAAGACCAAATGAATATCTTTGCATATGCTCTATTCAAACAACAAATATTGGTCTTCTAGTAGCTTACCGTAAAGGATGAGACACTAGCCACCACTCTAAAGATGGCATGCTTACTAGTCAAAGTAGTACATGCTCAGCACCTTGATGAGTGCTTTCTGAAAATTGAATAAGTAATGTGGGCCTGCACACAAAGAATTGTAATGAGAAGAACATTCACTAAGTAATGTGGACAAAGAATTACAATGCCAATAACTTTGAATAAGTAATTTGAGAAAAACCTATTATTTGCATCTTTGAAATTGAATAAATAATACAAATATAAACCTATTATTTAGATTTTTGAAAGTTATTATGTTTATTTACTTAAAAAATAACTTTATCATTATCATTTTCTCTTACACATAATTAAAATATTGAACTAAATATCATTACTTACATGCCCTTACCCTATCCACAAATTAATTTATAATCAAATTTTAAACAACAATAACAAAAAAATAAATTTAAAAATATTTTTTAAATAATTATATTTTCAAAATTATAATCAATCTAGATTCTGAATTATTAAAAAATTATTTTAATAATCAAAAAATAAATAAAAGATTTATCAATTTTAATAATCATATTTTCAAAATATAATATATTCTCTCACATTTAAATTCGAATTATTTACTCAAGTTCTTGTTATACTTTACCGTATAATAAAGTAAGATTAAATTTAAAATATTATGTTCCATAATTATATATGTAACATTATAATTAAGTTCTTGTTATAAGATGATTTACTTATAATAAAATAAGATTAATTTTAAAATTATATGTTCCATAATAATATTTATAACATTATAATTACGGAAAATATTTCATAGTTTTGAATATAATTCTAAATTAGTTTATTAAATTTTTACTATTAAAATTATTTATTTATAGTTAACATTTTAGTAAAATAAAAAATTAATATTAAAGGATAAAATGTGATATATTTAAAAATGTTAAATTCTTTTAAAATTAACTCTTTCTTTCTCTCTTTCTATATAATATTAATCAAAAAATAGTATATCAATTCATGAAATATGTGTTTGTGATGTTTATATATAATATTAATAAGAAAATAGATGAAATATATATTTGTGATATATTTAAAGATATTACATTTTTTTTTTAAAATTACATATATACATCGATATAGTACTAATTACAAAATAGTATATTAATTGATTAAATACATGTTGGAAAAGCATTTTAAATTTAAGGCCTAGATAATATAGAATAGACGGTGAATGGGTGTTGTATTCCTTGTGTTAAGTAACTTATTAAATTATTTATTTAAAAAAAATTGAAATCTTGAAACAATAATAAAAATGAATGTTTGCACAATAAACATAAGGTTAAATACTTATGTTACATTAAGCCACCATATAGAATCCATCTAAAACTCATTATTATGTTATGAGAAACATTTCATATGTTCTTCACAATGTATTCCAACAATATAATGATAATGAGATGTCCTCAATGTTATCTCATGGATGTTGTTCTAATAAAGCATGTAAATAATAAAATAAATCTAAAAAAAACTGTGATAATTACACTCTTGTTAACAAAATTAATGAAATAAGTATATAATACTAAGATTGCATTATTTATTTAAAGTTGAATTATAATAAAAAGAATAAAGAAACAACAAATTTGATAAGAATTCCCACTAATTATTACAAGAGAGATAAATGATATAATCCTAACCAAATGACAAAACACTAACAAAATTTCAATTCAAACTTGTCTTCCATAAATAATCTTTGAAATCCAACAAAATACCTTAATAACGAAATAATCTTTGAAATCCAACAAAATACCTTAATAACAAAAAAAAATTGTTTACAAAAACTTATGAGAAAACTTGACATTTAGTTATAAACATCTTTCTTTTCATATTCTAAAGTAAAGCAATTTAAAACATATATAAATAATTATTAAAATGTATATATTATTTTCAAACATGTCTATGTTTAATGACATAGTTTCAAATCCTTAAAAAGACCAAGATGTAATGGCTCTTTTAGCTCTATTAACCTTCTCATTTAAATCATTGACCATTCTGTCCAATGTTAATATATACATACCACATTACGACTTACTCTACAAAGTAAATTTGACACCCTGAAAAGACAAAGATCACCGCTTATGTTGCCTCGTTTAGCATTTTATTGGTATGTTATTAAAGGTGGGTTCCATTGTATTTGGATTTAAACTAAACCATCCCTTTGAGAATAGGCACCGATATGTCCACTACTCTTATGCTCATTTGTGAGTCCTTTTATGGTGAATTTATATAGCATTTTTTTAGAGTGACAATGCATTATTAAATTTTTGTATCTCATATCAAGGTCTCATTTATATCCTCTAAAGTGCATTGAATAGAGATTGCAAAAGACTACATTGTATTAAAGAAATTGAATTCACTAAAGTGAATATGAAGAACTACTAATGAATTAAAGAATCTGTAGCTAGAACATAGTACTTAAACCTATACATAACTGTAATTATTTTGAAAATAATAATAGAATTTGTGTTTCTTATTTAAAAAAAACGATGTTATTGTTGCTGAACCTCTGCCACCGATACATTGGATATGGATCACTATTAAACCAATATGGCTTGCAATATGTGTTCCTCTACGTCTAATAGACATGAATGCGGACGTCCTGTGGGGGTTAAACATGACAAAAAATCAGTAGAATTCATTTGCACATCACTTACATAAGGTATTCTTGGGATTCTCATTTCGCATTTATTTTTGTCCATCAAATCTAGAGTTCTCTGCACTTGCAGATATAGAAGAGAACACGGCAGCTACTTCTTTTGAGACAGCCTGAATGTGGTGCAAACATGAAGAATGAAGTGACATCATAAGCTTGAGCAGCCATCTTTGGCGTATTGAAGGATCCAAGATGAACAAAGTCTCAATTAAATGAAACAGGTATAGATTAATTAAATGGATCCTACAATAAAATTTCAATTAATTTCTAGATGCTAATCAATGGCATCCAAACAAATACGTCACCAATAGAATGCTAAGAGTTGCAAATGGAATAGGTCATTGATTAGCCTATAGATTTAAAATTGAGGTTGGCATAATCTATTACTCAAAGGAAGCATCGGTTCTTCTAAAAGATAACAAATTAATGAAGAGAATTTTTAACATGAATGCATGTTATTCAAAGTTCAAGAAGGTTTTTAATTCATTTTAAATTTGGTTGGCATAATTAATTTTAAATTTGGTTGGCACAATCTACGGATTGATATTCATTAATAACAAATATTTCTCTGTAGATATTGCACTCTCCCAACTCTTAGGTTAGAGATGAAAACATACAGACTAATCGATGCAGACCAGATTATATTACCAATCGTTATGTCTTACCAAAATAGTTGTTGATCCTGTCTTTGTTGACAATGGCTATGTTACAGCTTGGACTGATCTGATTCCCTTGGAGGTGGCCACGAGGATCCCAAAGTATTGGGATAATAGGGCCTTTCTATAAGTTGACAATCATCGTTCGTCCTATGCAAACAGCGGCACCAAATACTTTGGCTTGACCTTGCAAACTGTTAATGCGAAATTTCTCCAACCTAAACTCATTCCACAGAAATGCAAAGCATGTCCAGTTTACAACCATGCAATTATGTCCAGGTTACAAGCATGCAATTAATAAATGCTCCCTGAAGAATTCACAAACCCTACTCAATACCTGAACATGACAGCCATTATCAAGGTCATCACAGGTATCCCATTACTCAACGGGCAATCTCAAGAGAGAAACCTAATCTACACAGCGAAATCTCTACCCTCTCTACCCTAAAGCGCAACGTGCAACATTCAAACTATGCAGTGTGAAACAATTCAGCTGAAATGGTAAAACAATGAAACTATTAAGCTAAAATGGTAAAAATGATTCAACAGTTTTAGTTCTTTCCATTCGATTAACCATTCATTTAACCCATTAACAGTTCCCCCGCGTAGATTAATCCAGTTTCAATCTGTTGATCATCTATTCTCTACCATAAACAAAAGAACAATAATCAAGTCGACATGGGAATAATAATCAAGTCGACATGGGAATAGACGCCCCTCTATTCTGTACAACACACAAAACAAATGATGATGGAATTCGATTTGGGTTGAGACGCCCTCACCATTCACGCCCTAAGGAAAATAGGAAGGGACACCCGCGGGTGGACTTTCATGTAGGGAACCAGAAAAAAAGAGAATCCCCCTTCTCCAAGCAAACCATAATATTGTAACTAATAACATCTTTGACCCTGAAGGAAACAAATTGAAGTTTGAAGATTCAACACTCCTTGACAAACCCCATTACCAATCCAAGTGCCGAGTTTAATTCCCTTTAAAGAACTGCAGCAAATCATATTTTGTTCACGCCTAAGATAGCCTCGATCTTATATACTGAATAATTTTGGGTTTACGGACTCGCCTCCTTGATAGGTTGAGGAAGACACACCAAACAGAAAATCTGATGGGAATTCTCTCCTCCTCAACTCTTTCAGGATCAAAGACACCTGCAGCTACAAATGATATCCCTTCTGCTACAGCTCCCACATAATTTTCCAGACCCAAATAACTTCACAGTCGTGCCATGGATCAGCTCCCAATTTGCTAGAAACAAGGGCTTCAAGCTACCAGCTTCAGTACCAGAGGTTGAAATGAAAAGTAGTAGTAATGTCGTATTCATGAACCTCCTCCAGTGCTTAGACCTGCAAACAAAAGAGAAATTGAAAGACCCATTGATGCAGAGTAACATAATGCATTGATGCATGTGTGAAATTGAAATTGAATGTTTTTCTTTACGATTCATTACACTATTGACGATTCATTCACTTCCCCATGGTGTGGCAACCGAGTGATTAGCGGAAAAAAAAGGTAACCAAAGTTTGATTAACAATAGACGTTTCGGTAGCCTGTGAGCCCACCCGAAATGTGCACCATTGGATGGATGTGCTTGACTGAGGTATATGCCAATCAAGTTAATCATGGTCTCCCATCCCTAATCAACTATTAAAAGGCCGCGATCCCTCTCTATGCATTCCTCATTGTAGTCGCCTATCGCAAACGAGTAGGAGAGTATGCCCTTAAGTTGAGCGAAGTATGCCTTGATAATGGCCGCACAGCTGTAAGAGAGCACATCCTGTATCTTCCAGCTCGAAATGTATATTCTCCGGAGGCTAACAATGTTGCATCCCCTTTGTGAATGCCGCTCCGTGGTGATCAAATAAACAAAATCAATGGGCAGGTTGATAAATTTGTCTTGCCCGATCTACCTTTTTTATCACGTTATAAGCGCGTAGTAAAGAAAAATGTTGGTTCTAAAATAATATGCTTCTGTCATATTTAATGTCGGCCCATGATCAACTGCATCCGATCCTCTGATCCTGCAACCCACACTGCAAACACTGTGGCCTGCATACAGATTATTAATGATATTAGTTAATAGCATGCCTGGTTCTGATTTGAAAAGTAAAAATTATAGAAATAAGAGGGACATGAGATAGCATACCGATGAATGCTCTTTTGAGAATGGTGAATTTGACTGTATTTCTCAGCTCAAGCACAACAACCACTCAGGCCATGTGGGTGCCTGCATCTTCGATGCCACAACCATTCTGGGGCTCATAGAAGCTGAATGAAACCCACCATACACTTTGGTTTTGCTGTAGCTGAAAGAGAATGGCAGCTGCAGCTTCTTCTGCCATGGAGGAGATGGGAGGAATTGATGTGAGGAGCCATGGTTGATCGCGAGCCGGTGCATAGAAGCATTTGAAATTTCAAAATCCTAATGCGCTGGTTTACAATTTCAAATGAGCCTGCCATTAATGCTGATCATGTTGGTCTTCTCTACATGTTTTGTATGGGCACATCCGGATGGGGTTAGGCCAGACTGTGGTTATGGGCATTGAGCGCATACATCATGGGTATGGGACTGAACCAAGAGATCAAGCTCGGAATTTCTCACCGGAAAATATATGCGCACGGAGATACGGAGTACTAAGGATACGGAGTGCATATTACTTGCCGTGGACGTGCTGCTCCACACGACGATATGATCGCAGTTATATGGGTAACATAACTAGACATGATACATTTTTTTGATAAACGCGGACAGTTTTAGTGTTAGAATTAAAAGTTTTAATCTCTTATTTATATTGGACATCGCCGCGGCACAAACACAAAGGCTTTGCTTGTAGAATGGATAATGGAAGAACTGTTGCTGAATCCAACCCACAAGTGCAAGGCAAAGTTCAGGCAAATCTGGACGCCGTTGTCGGCTACAACAAAGGCATAAGGGAGGAGGATATCGGGAAGCTCCTATTTCCAAACCCGTGGGCCGTAGTGAAAGAATCTCTGAGAATGCATCCGCTAGGGACTCTTCTCTCATGGGCTCGCCTCTGCACGGAGTATTGGCACACGGAGTTATGTGCGTTCCTGCGGGCACGACGGCCATGGTGAACATGTGGTCCATTACCCACAACCCGAACATCTGAGAACGGTCTCATCAATTTCATCCCAAGAGGTTTGTTCCCTCAAAAGGTGGACAACATGTGGATGTGCGAGGAAACGATATATCTATTATGTTTCTTATGTTTCATCTATTATGTCTCTTTCACTTGCCTTGAGTACCATTTTGTGCTTAGTGCACGCAGAGAAGGCTTGGATTTTTTCTAGACAAGGCTTGAGGGGAAAAGAGTTCATGGACTCAAGCGAGAAGGATTGAGGGGAAGAAGAGTTCCTGGATTCAAGCGAGCAGGCTTGAGGGGAAGAAGATTTCCTGGGCTCAAGCTAGAAGGCTTGAGGGAAAATAGAGTTGTCCTAGACTCAAGCGAGAGGGCTTGAGGGGAAAGAGAATTTTCTGGACTTCAAGCGAGAGGGCTTGAATGGAAAATATTGAAGATCACCTGCTGATACATTCAATGATGCTATGACTGGTATGGTTATACCATAGGTAGGAAAATGGAAAATTTTGCGGCAAAAATATCTTTATTTAAATTCATGTATATGTGAATTAATGAATAGCTTCAGTTGGAATGAAAATACTATGATGTATTTTGTATTGTTGAGATACTTGAATGTTTCGTAGAGTGGTGACTCAAATAAAATGTTATTGTTAATTGTAAAAAGATTGAAGTACATGTAATGTTTTAGTTTAACATTGTACGCAGTATACTAATAGCATTATGCATGTGTATTGTTTTCTTGCACATTGGATGTGATATGGTCACTTGGTGTGGCAGTTGTTTTTGTTACAGGATAAGATGAAAGCACTTAGGGGTGCTAGTTATCTTTGTATTTCAGCGATTATAGTTTCAGGACGAAATTGAAAAACTTTAATATCACATTGCAAAACTTAATATGTGTATATTGTAAACTAAGATGCACGAATGCCAGCAAGACAAGATAGTGCAAGTTAAATAAACAAGCACATTAAGACATTAAATGATTGTGCATGGGAGCATGTGGCTCCAAAGTTTTATGTTTTATATTATGAAACTAACATGTGAACCAGGTAGAACTGCTACCAGAGCAATACGGGGGATAAGTATTGCAAGTATAAAAACCATATCTTTATGATGTTTATGTTATAAGATTATTGTGAGGTTAATATGTATTGGAAAGAGAATGTGTTTTCATAAGGTGAAATAGTGGGAAAAGTGACAACCCTGAGGATGGTGTTCTTCCAAGAGGGAGAGTTTTGTAATGTCTCCATCTCTGGAAAAAGATTTTATTACTCAATTATTGTCTACCTTGCATGTCAACAATACCTAGAACCTTAACTAGTCCCCACAATGCAACCTAGAGTGTAAAAAGGGCACGGTGAACCAATCCTTGTCACTTTCAAAATCCTAAAGGCTCACCATGGTGAACCAATTTTTATTTTATGCTCCCTCTTCTCCTAAAGGCTCACCCTCCCATCGTAGAGTGTAAAAAGGGAACGTGTTTTAAGCTCAGTGCGAGGAAACGACATATCTATTATGTTTCTTATGTTTCATTTATTATGTGCGAGGAAATGACATGATAGTCTCTTTCAGTTGCCTTCTGGTGCCGTCGGCGAGTGTTTTGGTTGCTAAATTGGTTCATCATTTCACTTGGGTGCCTTCTCGTAACTAGCCGGTGGACCTCACAGAGATGCTTAAACTATCATGTGAAATGGGAACAGCATTTACAGCCATACCCATCAATAGGTTCCTAGCTCCTTCAACTTAACAATTAACTACTTGCTCTTTCAAATATTCTCGCGTTAATTTAGTAACGTGGAAACATAACTAACACTAATATCAAGTTTTATATTTACTAGCAAGATATATTAATTAATTAATATGACTTGGCATATATTAACCTTATTTAAATTTGTGTTCATAGATGATATAAGCCGATTTACATATATAAGTCATATTAATTAATTAATATACCTTACTAGTTGACGGTTAATGAGCAACAAATATTTCGTGATTTTTAATATTAATATTATGGTTCTCAAAATATTAACAATAATAAGTAATATTATTTTAAATTAATAATTATTTTTAAATATTTTATAAAAATAGTTAATTTATAATTGTAATTGTAATTAATTATTTAATACCAAAAATTATTTTAATTATTTTATAAAAATAATTAGTTTATAATTATGTTTAATAAAACATAAATAATTATTATAAATAATTTAGAGTATTAATTAAATATTTTGTAATAATAATTATTAAATTATAATAAAAATAACTATTAATATTATTATTATTATCATAAAATAACAAATATTGAAATATTTTATTATAATAAAAATAATAATTATAAAAAAAACAATATTCTATTATAATTATTATTATTATCATAAATAAGAAAATATAATTATATTAAAAAAGAAAATAATTTATAATAAAGATTAACAATTATAATTAAAATAATAATAATAATAATTAAAATGTATATTCTTATTCTTATTATTATTATTATAAAATAATAATAACAATAACCAAAATGGTGATGATGATGGTGATGATATAAAATAATAAATTTTCAAACATTTTATAGTAATAAAAATATATATATTTTTATAATAGTTATAAACGAAAATAGGAAATTAAGTAAAATAATAATAATTATTATAGATGAATTACTTGATTATTAATTAAAATAATTGTAAATGAAAATAAGAAATATAATTATAATAATAATAAATGAAAATCATTTATAACCAGGATGGGAAATTTAATAATAATAATAATAATAATTTATAATAAAAAAAATTATTCTTTACATGAAAATAAAAATAATTAGTAATAAACATACATTGGTGAGTTTTTATTATTAATATTATTACAACAATAATAACAAAAATGCTAGATTGTTTTTTACACAAAATAATAATAGTGATTCATGAGTCATTACTAATATTATGTTAATTACTAATAATATATGTGTTCAAAATATTTTCATGTTATAAAATGAGTAAAAATGGTATATATTAGTATGAAGGAATTTATTAGTATGAAAAAATTTAATATTAGTATGAAGTAATTTAATATAGTATGTGTGATATCTTTAACCATGGTTAACGCCAATTTCATTAAATTTGGACATATTCTAGTTTAAGTCACTTTGAAGACGGCTCAAAAACAACATTTCTAAACTCCAAAATCAAGCAAAATCCGGTACCAAAAGTGCCAACTCCAAATTC
The DNA here is from genome assembly GCA_027924585.1 of Larix kaempferi. Lineage (NCBI taxonomy): Eukaryota > Viridiplantae > Streptophyta > Pinopsida > Pinales > Pinaceae > Larix > Larix kaempferi. The sequence goes on along the minus strand of BSBM01000797.1, from coordinate 8,477,603 downwards.
TAAAAGGGCCAAAACCGGTTCCAAAAGTGCCAAAACCAATTCCGAAAGTGCCCAAACCGATTCCAAAAGTGCTAAAACCGATTTCGAAAGTGCCAAATCAAGGTTCCAAAAGTGACAAAATTGGTTCCTAAAGAGCCAAAACTGGTTCCAAAAGAGCCAAATACGGTTCCAAAAGTGACCAAACTGGTTCCGAAACTGCGAAATCCATTTCCAAAAGTGCCAAATCTAGGTTCCAAAACCATACTTTTTCTTTTGATATTGCCGCTTTTGAAATTGGTTTTTGTGGTGTTCCAATATGATAATTATGACGGTCATTTGAAGTTGTAAAAAATATACAAATCCTCAAATGAATTGGTGTTTGTATAATATGACGGTCATTTGAAGTTGAATTTCATTAACCAACACCCCATTTTGAATGAGGCTCGAGATAAATGAATGAAGGGTCGTTCGACCCTTCTTTTGCCCAATATTATCTTCATAATAGTTCTAGACTGCAAGAAGGGTGGTTCAATCTTTCTTGTGTTCACCATTCTAGATACAGATGAATTGTCAGATATTGGTGTTCACAATTATCTACTAAAAGAAGGGGCGACCGATCCTTCTTGTCGGCAGTCGGAAGTCCGGATAAATATTGTTTACATATTATAACATAGGAAATGTCCCGATCCCGACCATATACTGTGGAAGTCGGTAGTCGGGAATTGTTGTCCCAACCTTCGTAGATTTTTTTTTTTTCCATTTCTCTTTTAAACGAAGGGCCGGGCGACCCTTCTTGTGCTTAGTATTTTTGCAGTCTTAACCATTCAGGATATATATGAATTGACATCCTATACTTGGTAGGTTGAATATTTGCACAATTCCCTCATAAATGAAGGGGCGGTCGACCCTTCTTCTGCCCAATTTTATTTTCATTCTAGTTCTAGACTGCAAGAAGGATCGTCTGATCCTTCTTGAGTTCACCAGTCTAGATACAGGTGAATTGTTGGATATTCATGTTCACAATTATCTATTAAACGAAGGGTCGGCCGACCATTCTTGCGATTTCTATTTTTCCAGTCTTGACCATTCTAGTTATACATGAATTGATCTCTATTCTGACAGGCCAAAATCTCACACGTGTGAGCCTCAAAGAGAGAACCGACACCATAGGAAGTGATGACATGGAATGTGTGATGAGGCTGGAAAGACACATGATGGTGTTCTTGTGCTATCATTAAGTCAATGTCTCAATCTGACATCATTCTGGAAAAGTATGACAAGTTTGTGAAACTTTGGAAATTGACAAAGTATGGAAAAAGTAGTCAAAACTGCTCTGAGATAATGCCCACCATAATTCATGGTTTGAGAAAAATGCATGCACCATCATATCATGCTATAGCTTGTTGAAGTGGCTATCTAGTTATATATGATTATGGATTGTGCGAACTATTTGAATAATAGATTTGTGACATGCGTTTCCACAACCCGCAATGCGGATTGGGGATTACAGAAACTTTGGTTTGTTTTTATTTCGAGTTGTAGTCTGGTTATACATGAATTGATCTCTATTTTGGAAGACCAAAATCTCACACGTGTGAGCCTCAAAGAGATAACTGACACCATAGGAAGTGATGACATGGCATCTATGATGACATGGATTGTGTGATGAGGCTGGAAAGACACATGATGGTGTTTTGGTGCTATTATTAAGTCAGTGTTGCAATCTAACATCATTCTGGAAAAGTATGACAAGTTTGTGAAACTTTGGAAATTGACAAAGTATGAAAAAAGTAGTCAAAACTGCTCTCAAAGAATGCCCGTCATAATTCATGGTTTGAGAAAAATGCATGCACCATCATATCATGCTATAGCTTGTTGAAGTGGCTATCTAGCCATGGTCGGAGTTTGTCTTAATAATTTCGGAGGAAAAATTTATAAGTCTGGAAAAATAGGGTTTTAGGATCAACGTTCGAGAAATTCCTGGAAATGACTAAGTGTTGGAAAACTAGTTCAGGTGGCCTTGGGAAAATGCCCGCCGTACCTCATGCGAGAATGATAGAAGGGCGGTTATATCAATGGCTATTCGATAACGGGCGGTTAGATTGACATCCCATAATGTTTTCACGCCGCCAACATGCACGACGTAATGGAGGTCGGAGCAGTTGCGGAATACCATACCGTTGTACGTGTGTCGTCTCCACATCATTCCACAATCAGAGAAAGCAGTAAGAAAAATCGCCATCCTGTGTTGCAAAACCACCTTCGGTGTTGTATAAAAGAGAAGGGCACGTCAAAATTTGACTTTTGTGTTGTGAATGACGGAGGATTGGAACATGTATGTGTTGCTCGAAAGCGACAGAGCATAGTTTATTCAACCTATCCATGCCAGGTAGTTCCTCTTAACTCGTGAAAGTAACTAGAATTGTTTACATAATGGAAGGAAGTAGTGAAACCATCTGTGAGAACATTGAAAATATGAGGATAGAAGAAACCCTAGTGGACAAAGATAGTGACATTTGTGACCCCATAATGGTTAAATTCTCAGTTTCAGAAATCAAAAGTAAGTTGGAGGGTTTATATAAACAAAATTTGGATGTGCACAATGTTTATAAGTCTTGTTTTATCCATTTTTGTCCCGAACAACCTTCAGGGTTTTCGGAATTCATTTCGTGGTGTGCAGTAAATTATTCTTAGAGTCAAAGACTCATTATGAATTCATCATGAAAGAAAATTATTTGCCCTGTAAATGCGTCTACCGTTAGGAAAGCTCTAGTAGTACCCCTTTTTTCCTCCCATGACCAAGAATATTTTTTCGAAGAAGCCCTAGTTAGCCAGTACATAGAGTCATCTCCTGAGACCAAATAAACCTTCATGACCAGTTGTCTGAAACCTAGCCTTGCCATTGATAACACCCCCTATCTACTTGACAGTAATTTCTTTGATGAAAATTCACAGTTAGTTTTGTCACTCATTTCACAATTTTCAGGGTTTGATGATGATTCCATGGTCACAGAGGTCCAGTTAAGTTTTCCTTTTAGATTAAGTGTTGCTAAACTAGAAACAGATTACAGTCAAATACCCTACCTTAAATTTAATGAATTCTTGGCTGGGAACATCCACTCTCAATTAGTGAATTTTCACACTTTGAGACATTTTAGATTCCAGACACACCTGATGAAAATGATCCTGTTTAGTAGTAAAAAAGATTTACATTTCCCATAGTCCGTGTTTTCAGAAACAGTGGAAGATGGTATGTTTAATTTTATGAATTTTATTTTATCAGAAGTATACAGATTGATATTTGAAATTTTTTTTCCTATCTAGAGTATTATCAGAGATGAAGACCCTTATGCAATTAAGTCCAAAAAAAGAAATTGGAGACTGGTTTTAGGGAAGCGGGATACATTAATCAGACTTTATGGATTTGTTAAGGAGCCTTATATTCTACCATCCTTTTTTACTACGAGAGATTTTGCTTTCGAGTTTATCAAACAAAAATTGACAGTAAAAAATGACCATTTTCTACATTTCAAGAAAGCTAAAGATATAAAGTTCTCTTTAAAAATTGGTCCTTTTATCATCAAGAACAAGAATGCTCTACCTTTTGTACAAAAACATTTAGAAGCACTGTGTTTTAGGAAAGCGATAGCTATTAATTATGATCCTTGTCATGTTATTTCTGATAGAAGGAAAGAGAACAAAAATAAAGCCTTTGATCACCAAGAGGTTGAAGGATTGGCGAAGATGGAAAATTTACTACAATATGAATCAGACACAGAAGTTTCAGGAAGTTCACACGCTAATCCTTCTACCTTGGATAAAGTTTCAGATGAGTTGGTACCTGAGATGGTACCTACCCCAGGAAAGGTTGAAGCAATAAGTAAAATATTTTTTTATGAAAGTACTGATATGCAGGTGGAGGAAGAAAGAGAAGCCAAAGGATTAAAATCAAGTCAGCAAGATGAAGTAGTTGTATCTCACAAAGAAAAGGGAAAGAAGAAAGAAAAATACCAAGGGCCAGGAATTCAAGTACAGGAATACGAATTTGATGAGGCAAGAGCTGCAGGTGATTCTAGCAAATTTCATTCAAGAGATTAAATATGTGTGAAATATGGAAAAGACAGACAAACAACAACAGAATCAATGCATAAGTTGTTTCCAGAAGTCAGGAATGTTGCTGATTCAGAAATTACTCTGATGAATATCAGAGATCCATACAAAAATTCTTTGAATTTGGCCGTATCGTCTGATGATAAGGTCACATAAATGAAATTGAATTTGCAGAAGATAACAGTTCCTAATAAAATTCACCTACACAAACATACTAGAGAGGTGATTTATGATAATATGATGAAATCTACTTTAACAGTGGAAAAACTACAGAAAACAGTGAATAGGATGCAAATCCAGTTGAGGCAAGAGAAAATGGAGAACAAAGCTCATCAACTGCAAATAAGAAGATTGCAAGATGAACTAGTGAAGAGCAATGATGAACCAAATAGAGGGAAGGCAACTAAAAGGCTTTTAGCTATGGAAGAAAAGAATAGCCAATTATTTCAGCAAAAGGTTAGAATTTTAGTAACTCGGATAATTCAAGCCTATGAATTAACTGTGTTAGAACAAGAAAAAGAAATTTTATCTCGAGAATTGGATGACTGTCTTGCTAAATTGCTCAAGTTGGAGGAAAAAGAGGAAAGTTGGGAGAAATATAGATCGAGTCTTAAGACTGAAATTGAAGATCTAAAGGCCAAATTGGCAAATACAGCACAAGAAAAGCAAGGAACAGATCAAGGAAACAAAGAAGCAAGCACAGATGATATAGTTCAAGCTATGTCCCAGGTTAGCTTGAAAGAGGTTGAGATCATAGAACTAAAAGAAGAAAAACAAATACTAGAAGAGGAAAATCAGAAAAAGGAAAATGAAATAAAAGAGTTGACAAAAAACAATAAAGATTTGGTAAATAGAAATCAGAGGATGATAGGCCAAGTGAAAGGACAACTAGCATTGCAAGGTGCAAAGCATTTGATTTGGGCTTCAATCATCGATGAGGCTGCAAAATTGAGGCCTTATTTATATTTTATGAAGACAAAGGAAACCATAGCAAATGATAGCTTACAAAGCTGTAAATCAATGAGAGAAGTTTTAGATAAGATACCAAAAGATACAGCCCAGGATACCGTAAGTTTCTTAAATACTCTGACAGAAGGTGATCTGAAAGCAATGGCTATCGAAAACAGGGTAACAGTCATAACTTGGGATAGGAGAATCCTTGGAAAACATTCTCACATTGAGAATGTTTAGGATAGTGCAGAACAGATGAAGGAACAGGTTGAAGCCTTCAAAAAGGGATTTCAAAAGGTAATACAAAAGGGACTGCCTTCTTTTTGGGATGAAAATAATGAGTTAATTTCCTAGGACAATGATGAGGATTTAATATATAACATCGGGAGGAACCATAAGAAATTTGAAGGTTTGACTCATGTTCTAACAGGGAAAATTCTACTGAAGAAACTCTCCCTTGATTTTGAAATTATAAGCCAGCTGGCCATGATAGCTGAAAAGATTCCTCCAACTTCCATTGCAGAGCACATAGAGATGAAAGTTCTGGTCGAGGAGATGATTAGTTACGAGGTACCTTCTACAGAGCAATGGAAGACAGTGAAGATATATGGGAAAATGAAGTACACCTTGCACACTTGAAGACTAATGCTCGAGAAAGAAGCCCTGTCAGCAGCTACAACCAATAGAAAGACATCAAATGTTATATTCTGAGAAATTTTGGAAATTGTATAAATTTTTACCAAAATGGAATGTAATAGTTAGTTTATAATTTTCTATTTTTATTTATGAAGCAGTTAGGGTTTTACCTTGAGAGGTTTTACAATGTATAAAAGAAAATTTTTGGCAATGTAGTAAGTGTTGGAACCTGTGAAGAGATACTCGTTTAGTATTGAGCCCTTCAATTTTGAATAAAGATGGCCGAGCAGAGTTGATGCAGATTTTCAAGAGTAAAGATTCCGATGTTATTTTATTCAAAGGATTAGGGGTTTATTTTTGGCAATGTAGTAAGGGTTGGAACCCGTGAAGAGATACTCGTTTTGTATTGAGCCCTTCAATTTTGAATAAATATTTCCAAGCAGTGTTGATGCATATTTTCAAGAGTAAGGATTCATGTGTTATTTTATTCAAGGGATTAAAAAGAATTTGACTATCTTGTCAATGATGATCTAATTAACAAATTAAATTATGATGATAATGACTACATTGTGATTGCAGAATGTGAAACAATATGAATCAAGTAAAGAAATTGACCGATCCATAACCTGCATATAAATCATATGAATGATAAATCAAGCACACAAATTTATATGTTTTATGATTTAACAATATAAAACAGAGTTATTAGATGTATGTATGAAAAAACAAAATGAATCAAGGAAACTTGATACACATAACAAAAGAAAGTAAAATAGAAACTAATTGAAATTCTTTAAAGATTGTAAAACATTACAAGTCTCCAAGTACAGAGTGTCTCCAGTTCTCTCCTTCGATGGTCCCCCCCCATTCATGCGATTTGCTCAGTATTCTAAAAGTGTGAAAACTGATTTCAAAAGTGACAAATCAAGGTTCCAAAAGTGACAAAACCAGTTCCTAAAGAGCCAAAACCAATTCCAAAAGTGTCAAATCTGGTTCCGAAAGTGACCAAACCGGTTCCGAAATTGCCAAATCTGTTTCCAAAAGTGCCAAAATCCAAGTTCTAAAACCATACTTTTTCTTTCGATATTGCCACTTTTGAAATTAGTTTTTGCGGTGTTCCGGTATGATAATTATGACGGTCATTTGAAGTTGAATGTCACTAACCAACACCCCATTTTTTAATGAGGATCGAGATAAATGAATGAAGGGGCGACTGACCCTTCTTCTTCCCACTATTATTTTCATAATAGTTCTAGACTGTAAGAAGGGTGGTTCGATCCTTCTTGTGTTCACCATTCTGGATACAGGTGAATTGTCGGATGTTGGTGTTCACAATTATCTACTAAAATAAGGGGCGGCCGATCCTTCTTGTCGGAAATAAAAAGTCAGGATAAATATTGTTTACATGTTATAACATAGGAAATGTCTCGATCCCTACTATATGCTGTGGAAGTCGGTAGTCGGGAATTGTTGTCCCAACCTTCGTAGATTTTTTTTCTTTCCATTTCTCTTTTAAATGAAGGGCCGAGCAACCCTTTTTGTGTTTAGTATTTTTACAGTCTTAACCATTCAGGATATATTTGAATTGACATTATGTACTTGGTAGGTTGAATATTTGCACAATTCCCTCATAAATGAAAGGGTGGTCGACCCTTCTTCTTCCCAATATTATTTTCATACTAGTTCTAGACTGCCAGAAGGATTGTCTGATCCTTCTTGTGTTCACCAGTCTGGATACAGGTGAATTGCTGGATATTGGTGTTCACAATTATCTCTAAATGAAGGGTCAACCAACCCTTCTTGTGATTTATATTTTTCCAGTCTTGACCATTTTGGTTATACATGAATTGATCTCTATTTCGGAATGCCAAAATCTCACACGTGTGAGCCTCAAAGAGAGAACTGTCACCATAGGAAGTGATGACATGGCATGTATGATGACATGGAATGTGTGATGAGGATGGAAAGACAAATGATGGTGTTCTGGTGCTATCATTAAGTCAGTGTTGCAATCTGACATCATTTTGGAAAAGCATGGCAAGCTTGTGAAAGTTTGGAAATTGACAAAGTATGGAAAAAGTAGTCAAAACTGCTCTGAGAGAATTCCCGCCATAATTCATGGTTTGAGAAAAATGCATGTACCATCATATGATGCTATAGCTTGTTGAAGTGTCTATCTAGTTATACATGATTGCAGATTGTGGGAACTGTTTGAATAATGGATTTGCGACATGTGTTTCCACAACCAACAACCCACAATGCGGATTGTGGATTGCGGAAACTTTGGTTTGTTTTTATTTCGAGTTGTAGTCCCACAACCTGCAATTGCGGATTGCAGATTGTGGGAACATTGTATATATTTTCAAACATTTAAACCCCCGCAACTCGTCTTCCGCATTCCCCATATTAGATCTCAGCCATCGATTTGTCTTAATCTTACGGCCTAGATTCAACCCGATGAAATTAATAAATATGTTGATTTTGTTTCTGTTTCCTTTTATTATTTTTCTTCTTCGAAAATTACCTATTGTGTGGCTTTTACTGCGAGTTTTTACCAGGGGTCATTTTCGCCATTTTTTCTAGCTTAAATGAAGGGTCGGTTGACTCTTCTTATGCTTAGTATTTTTGCAGTCTTCACCATTCAGGATATACATGAATTGACAGCCTATACTTGGTAGGTTGAATATTTGCACAATTCCCTCATAAATTAAGGGGTCGCTGACCCTTCTTCTGCCCACTATTATTTTCATTCTAGTTCTAGACTGCTAGAAGGGTCGTTCGATCCTTCTTGTGTTCACCAGTCTGGATACAGGTGAATTGCTACATATTGGTGTTCATAATTATCTACTAAACGAAGGGTTGGCTGACCCTTCTTGTGATTTATATTTTTCCAGTCTTGACCATTCGGGTTATACATGAATTGATCTCTATTTTGGAAGACCAAAATCTCACACGTGTGAGCCTCAAAGAGAGAACTGACACCATAGGATGTGATGACATGGCATCTATGATGACATGGGTTGTGTGATAAGGCTTGAAAGACACATGATGGTGTTCTGGTGCTATCTTTAAGTTAGTGTTGCAATCTGACATCATTCTAGAAAAGTATGACAAGTTTGTGAAACTTTGGAAATTGACAAAGTATGGAAAAAGTAGTCAAAACTGCTCTGAGAGAATGCCTGCCATAATTCATGGTTTTAGAAAAATGCATGCACCATCATATCATGCTATAGCTTGTTGAAGTGGCTATCTAGTTATATGTAATGCCTGCCTCAACAATTATGTTTGATTTTGATTATTTTAGACTTATGATTGATTAGATTATTTGAGACCTATGATTGATTAGACTACTTTTGAGACCTACGACTGATTTGACTATTTGAGGGAACTAGTTTGACGTGACGCCGAGTTATAAAAACTTGGACCATGAATGATGGCTTTAGATATTACATGCGAAATGAAAATGGTTAGATAAATGATGAATGTTTAAATTAATTGAAATGAAAAATGATGAATTGTTTATACTCGTTTGACTAAGAAAATGAAAAATGATGAATGTTGAAATTACTTGAAATGAAAAATGATGATTTGTTTATACTCGACTGACAGATAAAATGAAAAGGATGATACAAATGTTTTATAGTGCAACGCTAGTAATATGCGTTTGAGTGTGTGCAGTGGCAGGTAAGACGATTTACCCACTGACCCACAATGGAATTATCGGGGTTGTAAGAACGGAAAGAACACTTAGGGGTACGACGACTGACTGTCGACCCTGAATTGGTAATCCACGCATGCGTGAAGCCGTTTTAGCTCACCCGGGGAAGTGTATGCCGTACGGGAAAGACCATAATGATTTGGTTGTGTATGATGAGTTGGGGGGAACGCAATAAGGAGAGCCTTACCCCTCAACATCCCTTAGCCTCCAAGGAGCGTAGTTGAGAGATCGCGGTAACGACTCCCGATCGCTACGTAGTACTCTCCATAAGAAGAAAGAAAGATACTGTCGAAAGTGCCCGCCGAAGAGGTACCTAGACAAAGAAAAATGGGAAAATAAAATTATTCATGCACGCATAATTAAAAAACAAAATATGTGTGGAAATTCAAAAAAAAATAATATTAAAAGAATTAATATTTTATTTTTATTATCTAAAAAGTCAATGATCATTTCTTTATCTTTAATTGAAATATATTTCTTTTGTTTTAAAAGAAAAAGAAATAAATTAAATAAAATAGAAAATGTCTTGATGAAAATATTCTTTCATTATTTTTAAAAGAAAAATAAAGTAAAAGAAATAAATTAGAAAACTTTTGTTTTGAATAAATATTTTATTTATAAAAAGAAAAAGGAAAGAAATCTAGATTGAACATGTGGTTAAATACAACAACTATATTTGAGAAGACAAACATTATTGAGACTCTCTTAAAGACAACTACACCTACCTTGCACTGATTTAGGGAACTAGGTGTACACATTGAGTTAGAAACAGACACTTGTACTTGAGAATAAAATTAATTAAAATATTAAATTAATTTAAATATGTGCATGGACAGACAATAATGAGGGAGGAGAAGGAGAGAAGGCTCTCTCTTGCTTCCTAATGCTAGATGGTCATCATAACCTCAGATTATTTTATGATCCTTGGAGTTGGGATTTGCCGGAACGAGGATTGGGATATCCTTTCGGGAGGCTATTCTGTGTGTTCTTATGACCCCATGAGCTCGTGAGTTCGAGGCGAAGTATAGTAACCTCGATACAGTAGGGTGGTCAACCGAGGGGTCTGTTGATGATCGTGTGGAAGAACGGCGAGACCAAAGCTGCATTTTCTTGGAAATCTACATTCCACCTATTGCGGGAGCATCTGCTCATACATGTTCTATGCAATTTAAGTTTTATTTGTTTAGATTATGTTATATTTGAGGAATGAATGTATAATTCTGGGTTGAACTGTTCTTTTCCCTACCCATTTATATTTCTGAAAACGTAGTCTTGTGTTGACAATCTGAAATCATCTTATAGAGAAAATAATCGGATAGTTGAAATTCCTTTAAATTAGATTTACTGTGTAGAATTTAGCACTCTGAAAATCTTTGGTTATAGTTATGAATTTCATTCCCGGATCAATGCCCATAGTTAATATTGGCCCGAATAGAAGAAACAGAGATCGACTCTGTATAATCAATTACAAGGCTCGATCCCAATGTCAAATTGAATTCAATATTATATTATAGCGTTGGATTCATGTTTAGTTATAGTACTCGTCCAAGTTGAAATCATTTCTAATATTATTCATTATTAATCGGTGCTCACAATTAAATGTTAGCCCAAATAGAAGAAACAGAGATCGACTCTATATAATCAATTACAGGGCTCGATCCCAATGTCAAATTGAATTCAATATATATTATAGCATTGGATTCATGTTTAGTCACAGTACTCGTCCATGTTGGAATCGATTTTTATATTATTCATTATCAATCGGTGCTCATAGTTAAAGGTTAGCCCGAATAGAAGAAACAGAGATCAACCCTGTATAATCCATTACAGGGTTCGATCCCAATGTCAAATTGAATTCAATATTATATTATAGAGTTGGATTCATGTTTAGTTACAGTACTCGTCCAAGTTGAAATCGATTTTGATATTATTCATTATCAATCGGTGCTCATAGTTAAATGTTAACCCGTATAGAAGAAACAGAGATCGACTCTATATAATCAATTATAGGGCTCGATCCCAATGTCAAATCGAATTCAATATTATATTATAGCATTGGATTCAAATTTAGTTACAATACTCGTCCAAGTTGAAATCGATTTTGATATTATTCTTTATCAATTGGTGTGTTACCGGACAATCCACTCGACCGGAGGCGAGCCGGATCTCCCTAGCTCAATGCGAGTCTAGAACAAATAGAATAGACTACAAACACGTTTCCTAGATCTACTTAAGGATCAAGTACTAGATGTCTTACCTCTTTGATTTCACTATCCTTCCTCCCGAATGTTACTCACGTCTCGAGGTCATTAGATCCAAGCTGCAAGACTTGTTAAGACACAGAAAAGAGAAACGAGTAAAGAGCATCTACACAATTAAATATCTATGTAAACAGTTAAGCAGGTAAACAACACAACATCATTACACATCAAGAACGATATTGGTGGAAAGCATTTATATTACTGCAAATAGAGGAGTACATGATAGAGATATAGAACCACAACCAATGACTTAACGTAGTAGCCCTTCTCCACACAAGCCAATTGCCAAGCCCTTCCAAGGAAGCATGAATTCTATAAGAGGTGAGTGAAGGTGTCCTAAGAGATTTCACTAGCGTGTAGATACCATAGTCTTCCTCCCTTTGGTATGGGAGTGAGCCTCATATATATAGGACTAAGTGGATAAGGTTATGGATAGGATAGGATGAGAGATGGTAGGAGAGAGATAGGGGATCTTCCGAATAGGCTAGGGGTCGAATACCAATTCTCCAAGAGATTAGGGATAAGCCCCCAAATGGGAAAGCTTCAAGAAAGATCTCGAAATGGCTATTTTGGCCCATTAACAGACCTCGTTGCACCCTGCTATAGAGCAACTTGCGACGTCGCATGTTGCTAGTGTGCAACCTGCGACGACCTCTCAAAAGGGTGTACAAACTGAGTACAAATCCTCCAAATGAGCACTTGGTCCAGATGACTTCAGGGATATATACACAATGGTCAAGATGACGACATTATCACAACGGTCATGATGACAACACTTGGTCATAATAACGGTACTTGCAATGGTCATTATGACGACACTAGGTCATGATGATGACACTTGCAACATTTGCAACACTTGTGACATTGCTGCAACACAACTGACTCTGAACTGACAATCTCATATGTAGTACAACATGGCTATCGACCAATACATTGCAGATCCATGGGAGTAATGACCGACTGAATAGAATCATGGCTACTAGACACAAGCGTAGATCCATGATGAGATGATAACATAGCCACGACCAATACAAAAGTGGATCCGTGTAATATGACTCAATACAAACTCCATCGCAACCTGGGTAAAAATGACTACCCAGGGTCTTCAAGCTGAACCCGTAATGATACGAATCTATCCATGTGATTACAAATGTCTTGATGTCAAACATGGTAGAAACCACTTGATTACCAGTCATTGATGTAAACCATTAACAAGTGTGAGGGAGATCACCATTAATGTCAATGATTAAGGTATCACAGTACATATCATCGAGCATGAATAAATGAGTTGACATCGAACGCAAGATGAAATCTTTCAATCAAGAGTCAATGATGTAAACTCATGATGAAAGCAAGGTAACCTGCCATTGAGGCATGCAGGGCCAAGTTACTTGGTTGGTTTATAGATTCAATCCTTGGATGGTGAGTTGAAGTCGACAAGGATGAATCTGTTGAAGGAGAGCCATGATGAATCCCTCATCAATTGACATGAAACACAACAAAAGATGTGTAGAGCAGATCGGATGGTACAATAACATGTGAGACTGACTCAAAGTAACAACGGCATGACGACGTGTGTACTGACTGTAGACGTGTTCTTGAACATGGGCATGGTATGACTCAATAGTATTGACACAATGAGAATGATACCAACCCCTAATGCAACTGATGGTGGAAGCATTCTTTGGTTGATCCAAAGGAGCGACGCGACTCATGGAATTGACAAGACTCGAGGACAAATAGATTATCCAAGTACTGAATGCAAATGCAAACAAGTGCCATGTTCAAGAACGACTATATACTGCCACTAAGGTATGTAATACAAACACTTTCCTTTTTCCCCATCATGAATGATTAGTGCCTCACTTGTTTTTTAGCGAGCTTGATGAGGATAGCCAGATGCTCGGTATAGGTCATCTCATAGATGAGTCCAATCCCAAACGTTTTACAAACCTAGGAAATGAGGGGTTTGTCCCATAATGGGCCCTTTAGTGTGAAAATTTAATGAGTCCATAGAAGGCAAACTTGGTCATCATTTCATATTTAGAGAGTCTGAAAAGAACTAAAGAAGACTCCAATGGTCCTTTTTCGTAAAGTTAGCTTCATCGCCCGAAAAAGGGGTAAAACAACGCAGGAGAGGACTCTTCCAGCCATGGTTGGTTGGAGTATTCCTTTTTCGTAAATAGTACTTCCTGGTCCGAAAAAGGGGTAAACTATCACCAGAAAGACGATCATTCAAATGCTTTTACAAGTGTGAAAGCATCAAGTTCGCTTGGCAATATTTTCCTATTTAGAGAGTCTGAAAAGAGCTTAAAAATGACTCCATGAACAACTTTGTCATGGTTGATAACTGAGTACGACAAAGGAAAAAGTGAACTCAGCATAGTTCCTTTTCCGTAAATAGTCTAGCGAGGTAGGATAAAGTGATAAACCTATACTCATTAGACATACCTTTTTAACTCAAATTTTTAACGAGCACGAGAATGGTATCAAAAGCACTCGGAATCTTTTTCATGTTTGAACCAGAGCACGAAAATGTAAAAACTAAGCTCGAACGACTTTTCATGTTTTAACTACAGCATGGAAAAAGTGAAAAAGTAAGCTCAAATACTATCTTACTATTTTTAACGAGCTCGAAGATAGGTTGGAAGAATGCTCATGATGTCTACTTCATTTTTTAACGAGCTTGTAACATAAAATGAACTATGCTCGGGATAATTTTCATGGTTTAATGAGCTCAAAACCTAAGAAAGGAAAGTATGCTAAAAAATGTTCCCAATGGTGAACTTCTTCTCGTCATGAGATCCAAAGGTTTGTACATGCCCCTAGCATGATTGCTAGAAGTAAGTGACTTAGCTCCAACATGGTGTCGAGAGGTGATCGAGTTGACTTCAACATAACTTCTAGAGGTTGAAGACGTGCCCCCAAGCTTCATTTCATTCGCCTAAGGAATAGGCGGGTGAAAAGAAGGTTCGGGTACTAAGTCTACGAGGAGACTCGACTCAAAGGGAAAGGATATGTTTCCTTTTTTAACGAGCTTGACACAGGAATAGAACTCTGCTCGAATGACTTGTTTCATTTTTTAAAGAGCTTAACATAGAAAGGGAACTATGCTCATAGGTTAAGGCCCATTGACGGGTTCCTTCCCAACATGATGCCCAGAGGTTGGTAAATGCCCCCAGCATGATTGCTAGCGGCTTAACATGATGGTCATCCCTCAACATGATTGCTGATGGTACGACATGTGACATGCCCCCCAAGCTTCATTTCGTCTAAAAATGATGCTTGCTAACCCAACTACCAACCTGGCTACTAACATGAAAATGTTCACCAAGGGGGGAAAAACAAGAATCAAATGAAATGAAAGTTCTAACTCTAGTGAGAGACTCGAACTGATGGGAGGGAGATCTATTTCATTTTTACGCAAGCTTGAAATAGACAAATACTATGCTTGAGGAGGCCCATCTTATTTTTTAACGAGCTTGAAATGGAATAAAAATATGCTCAGAGGGGGGCCATCTTATTTTTTAACGAGCTTGAAATGGAATAAAACTATGCTCGAGGGGGCCCATCTTATTTATTAACGAGCTTGAAATGGAATAAAACTATGCTCGGAGGGGGCCCATCTTATTTTTTAACGAGCTTGAAATGGAATAAAACTATGCTTGAGGGGGCCCATCTTATTTTTTAATGAGCTTGAAATGGAATAAAACTATGCTCGAGGGGGCCCATCTTCTTTTTTAACGAGCTTGAAATGGAATGAAACTATGCTCAAGTGGATTGGTTTAATTTTTGTGCAAGCTTGAAACCAAAGGTAAACTATGCTTAGAGGGGTCTATCTCATTTTTTAATGAGCTTGAAATGGAATAAAACTATGCTCCAGTGGATTGGTTTCATTTTTTTGCAAGCTTGAAACCAAAGGTAAACTATGCTATGGTGGTTGGTTTCTTTTTTTAACGAGCTTGAAACATAACATAAACCATGCTTGTAGGAATCTATTTCATTTTTTAACGAGCTTGACATAGAACGGGAACTATGCTCATGTGAAATGGTTTCATTTTTATGCAAGCTTGAAATCAAAGAGAAACTATGCTTGAAGGTTGGTTTCATTTTTTAACGAGCTTGAAACAGAACATAAACTATGCTCATACCCCCCATCCTCAGGGGGAAGAAACCACTAAAACATGTGGAACATTCAGAGAAGTCTGATGACTAGGAGTCATATGATGAGTGGGTGTCACGAAGGAAAGCTGATCAATGGTCATAATATTCCCATGATAAGGAAAATACATCACTCGAAAGAGCGTGGACACTACAACTTTCATAGCATAGAAATAATTACGTCCAAGGAGTATATTGAAATCTAAAGGACCATGGACAACCATGACATCAACATAAACAGTTTTACCTCTCAACGTGATAGGTAACTGCGGGAGAATCCTTAAAGGTCTGGTAGGCCTTTTATTAAAAGCAAAAATCTGGTTAGTTATTGGCACAAGCTGAGGTGAACCTATGGCTTTCCAAGCAGTTGAGGATAAAATACCAACAGAAGCTCCCTCATCAACTATTGTACGAAAGATTTCTTTATCGGAAACTCCTACAGATATTTGAAAAGGAATACTCAAAGGAAGATGAAATTTTGTTAGACCATTCCAATCAAAGGAAATGACCTCAATACTTGGAGGGGGTCTTGTAGGAATGGACAGGGTTTCCCCTTACCTATGAAATTCTAAACTGAATAGGAAAACATCAGCTGTTTCCAATTCACTCTCACTTGGAAGATAAGAATGAGACGAAGATTGTGTCATGGTGACTGCTTCAATCTAGACTTTCTCCAATGAAAGAGAGGGATCGAGTGGAGATGAGATTGACTCAGTCACTTCACTCTCTGAAGGAAGAGTGGGATAAATTATAGTTGAAACTAAATTGATCACTTGGTTAACCAGTGGGGGGTCGAGAGACAAGTTACTCTCGCTTGTTTGAAGCACCTGTTGAGAGCTAGTAATATCTTCCAACCACCGTGAAGCTTCATCCATGCTTGGACAAAGGTAAGTACGATGCATGCCCTTGCATATCCAACAAGGGTCTGCAGCTCTACCCTTCCGACCCTTCACCAATGGGTCACTGGTCGAGGGAGTGTCATCAACATGATGGCCATAGGTTGATGATACAAGTGGTTTTGTTTTTTTAGACCGCACTTCTGACACACGAGAAAGACCGGGACAATTCTTGAGAAGGTGATCACCCTTGCAAAGTTTGTAAGGGAACTTTGGCTTACGAGGTGTTCTCATAGAATGAGTGCCATCAGAGGCAGATGGTTGATGCTTGGTCAATTTCTTATCTTTCTTCTTCTTAATCTTCCTTTTCTTCTTCTTCTCCTCCACTTGATTACTAACACTAGAGTTTTCAGTAGGAGAAGAGGAAGAGATGGAAGCCAATTCAACTTTCGACGGAGAAGGAGAAGGGTCATCATGAAATTGATGCTCATGTGTTAAAGGACCTAGGTCCAACACGATTGGTGCACTTAGCATAACCAAATTGGAGAATAACAATACTGGTAATCCTATCGTCAATCCAGGAAGACTCAACGTAGCCATAAAGGGAGGACCAACAGTTCCACAAGGGGGAATAATAAATGGCATACCTTGGAAAGGGGTGCCTTGGTTGGTAGTCCCGGAAGAATCTTCCATATCTAAACTTTCCAAGAGTCTCTAAAGTACCACACAAATCAAGCACTACTCAAGTCTAAAAGCCACAAGAAAACTGTGTGAATAGGAGTGGATTCAAAGTCTGGAACCTCACAGGATTATCAAGGCATCACAAACTGCGATATACTGCAGGGTCCAACAATCTGACGCGACAAGGAGGATTGGGACCGTACCCTTGCCTGCATACCCGATTACCTGGATAGTACGTTCATGCTAATCTCCCCGAGTGCTATTCTCGGTGTATTACTTTTCCAAGACGGCCAAATGGTTAACTCAGTTGGTTTCAGGAATCCTAATGGTGTCTCCCGATATACGCAAGGTACGTGGGAGCTCAAATCCGTAGTGGTGCTGTCTAATTCACAGCCGTTGGCATGAGACCTTTCGATATACGTGTCGCGTACATGATACACCCTTCGATATATGCCAAGTACGGATTATGGTACTTGGTGGGTACGTGAAGGAGCTCGATATACCTATGTATGTGGAAGACTACAATACCCCCGGACTACAGTGCCGAAAAATAACGACAGCTGCCATGCTTAACGACGCCGGAACACGTCTCTAACTTACACACTAGTTTCTAAATTATTTTAACTTAAGCTAGCGTTAATTTTATCTTGTACGGTTAGGTGGATACATGTGGTAAGTACATAAATGTAAACATAATGCAATCCTCAACTACATGATAATGCACATTTTCCTTTCCTTTTCAATGATAACTACTTAAGGTAGGGAGATATTTTTCTTTCTTTCAAACCAAAAATACTTAAGTAGTAGTGAAAAGAAGAATTCCTTCCTGGAGTGCAATAATTCTAACTTTATGCAAAGATCAGCTAAAAAGCGCAAAGAAAATGAAAGATGCAACTAATCTTAACAATGTATAAGAGAATGATGAAGCACTTTTCAATTTTCAAAGGCATGTACCAAAAATGAAATTTGATAACTCAACACTTTTCATATCTATATACAGAAAGTGAGAAGATATCTACAGCACTCTAATCATTTTGAAATTCCCAAAGAAAAATGGAAAGCACCCAAACAACTCAAAGGCACTCAACAGAGGCTCAAAATCTACCAAATGCAATAATTATAACTCATTTCCTATCTTTTTACACTTGAAAATGACACATCTAAGCTACAAAAGAAGGATTCCACTAACATTTCCAATCAAATGCAAGACAAAGGAATGCATTTAACAATCTTATCTAACTCAAATGCATACAAATCTGAAATGAATCTTTCTTCTTTTTGTGAGTGTGAGACCAAGAATATCAAATGATCAAAATAAAGTAAGAAGAATATTTATGTTTTCCAAATTCATGAATATAGCAAAAGAGTGACAAAATCAAGCTTTTCTTTGAACTAAAGTGGAGACAAAGAATCAATCTTTCCCAATAATCATTAGATAGCTTAAACATGTAAAGGAAACAAGATGCATAACCCAAGAAAGAGAGGCTAAAAAAGACATGGATATCCCACACTTTTCAAGTCTTTAAAACAAGCTAGTCACGCCAAACAAAAAATGATCTCAAAACCCTAAGATGGGTCAAAACGACTGATGAATGCATGATTCATGCCCCCCCCCCCCCGGCCATGAGGGGGAATTTTTTTTCAAAAATAGAATCCATTTCGCTTAAAAATGCAAGCAAAACACTAGTTTTGACTCAAAGGGCCAAACATGAATCCAAATCTCAAAAGACCCAAAAATCAATACAAACAAGCCAAACAAAACACACAAATCAAAATGGGATCTCTGGCAGAATGATGCAGCATAGGAAGAGTTCATACACCAAACCAAGGCTCAGACTGTCAAAAGAGGGAATGAATGCCCATATGTCAAGTCTCAATAGATCGGCTCACTCTGTATTTCCAGATAGTGTGACATCGCAGGACACCTATACGAGAGGTGCGACGGTGTCGCAGTTCACTAATGTATAGGTTGGGATGAGCAAGCAACAGACAAAGAATAGAGGCTCAAGAAAACATAGTGTCGCTATGTTTTCACTGCCCAGGTGCGACAAGCGAGTTCTAGATTTAAAAATGAATCAGATCTCTCAAAAATGAACCACCAACAGGTTTGAAACTGAGTTGTACAAACTCAATCGAAGAAGATCAAGATCT
This sequence comes from Larix kaempferi, assembly GCA_027924585.1. Classification (NCBI taxonomy): domain Eukaryota; kingdom Viridiplantae; phylum Streptophyta; class Pinopsida; order Pinales; family Pinaceae; genus Larix; species Larix kaempferi. Next base: position 8,458,119 of record BSBM01000797.1, on the reverse strand, counting down.
TCAACGTGAAGATCTGAAAATGGAATCAATCCTAAGAAGGAAAATGGAAAAAATGACAACAAGGCTTGTGACAAGTAATCAACTGAAAACGAATCAGATTAACGATCACTAAACAAGAATACTCCCTAGTATGGTTGCCAGATTTGTTACCGGACAATCCACTCGACTGGAGGTGAGCCGGATCTCCCTAGCTCAATGCGAGTCTAGAACAAATAGAACTAACTAGAAACACATTTCCTAGATCTACTTAAGGATAAAGTACTATATGTCTTACCTCTTTGATTTCACTATCCCTCTTCCTGAATGTTGTTCCACGTCCCGAGGTCATCAGATCCAAGCTGCAAGACCTATTAAGACACAGAAAAGAGAAACGAGTAAATAGCATCTATACAATAAGAGATCTATGTAAACAGTTAAGCATGTAAACAACAAAACATCATTACACATCAAGAATGATATTGGTGGAAAGCATTTATATTAATGCAAATAGAGGAGTACATGATAGAGATATAGAACCACAACCAATGACTTAACGTAGTATCCCTTCTCCACACAAGCCAATTGCCAAGCCCTTCCAAGGAAGCATGAATTCTCCAAGAGGTGAGTGAAGGTGTCCTAAGAGATTTCACTAGCATGTAGATACCATAGTCTTCCTCCCTTTGGTATGGGAGTGAGCCTCATATATATAGGACTAAGTGGATGAGGTTATGGATAGGATAGGATGAGAGATGGTAGGAGAGAGATAGGGGATCTTCCCAATAGGCTAGGGGTTGAGTACCAACTCTCCAAGAGATCGGGGATAAGCCCCCAAATGGGAAAGCTTCAAGAAAGATCTCGAAATGGCTATTTTTGCCCATTAACAGACCTCGTCGCACCCTGCTATAGAGCCACCTACGACATCGCATGTTGCTAGTGTGCAACCTGCGATGACCTCTCAAAAGGGTGTACAAACTGAGTACAAATCCTCCAAATGAGCACTTGGTCTAGATGACTTCAGGGATGTATACACAATGGTCAATATGACGACATTATCACAACGGTCATGATGACAACAGTTGTTCATAATAACAGTAGTTGCAACGGTCATGATGATGACACTAGGTCATGACAACGACACTTGCAACATTTGCGACAGTTGTGACACTTGCACAAGGGTGACGACATTTTGGTGTAACACGGTACTCATAGTTAAATGTTAGCTCGAATAGAAGAAACAGAGATAACCTCTATATAATCAATTACAGGGCTCGATCCCAATGTCAAATCGAATTCATTATTATATTATAGCGTTGGATTTCATGTTCAGTTACAGTGCTCGCACAATTTCATATCGAAAATTTCATTATTAAAACCCTATTCTGAGATCAGCTGGATAGAATTACTTCTAACTAGATCGTAAACCTTATGTGATTTATCAATTTCTTTTCTATAAAATTCTAAACTCGTGTAGCAGAGATTTGTGTAAATATTACACCATTTCCAATTATAACCAATTCGGTGTATGAATTTTGTCTGCAATTCGCATATTTAGAGAAACGAACTACAATGTTACCCTTTTAGATCAACTCTGTGTGTAAATGCTGATTTGCCCAATTGCCATAGTTAATGTAAGAGTTGCAGTGTACCTATTCTATAAACAAATATATGTATGAGCTCTTGACCGCAATACATTTCAAACTTATGATCTCTGTTGATTAAAACGCTTAATCCAAACACTGTCAAAAATATAAACCAAACCCTATTCTAGTCAAAGTGCCAACTCACAAACATTGCCACATGAATTCCGGTTATAACAATTACTGCATCCCTTTAAATGTTCATTATGTTTATTAGTTACAGTACTTGTCAATGCACAACTCAGAGAAGCTAACCGTTCATTCACAATTGGCGGAATAATGAAGATTGTCTGTGGATTTAGTGGTTTTGTGATCCTGCTCCTTCAAGGCCTTAGATGGGAGTCCACACTACTAATTAAACTGAGGTCTTTACGCAGGATCACGCAACGCCCAATGGTTAAATCCTCCACATGTCTACATAGCCATGTGTATCGATTTACCATCGGTTAGTCCATGAGGTCCGATGAATTACAGGAAAACAACATGATAGTTCTCATGGACTATAGAAGTTAAGTTAAGTATGCGATAGCAACTATGCTCTCCAATAAAGAAGTTGAGCACAATCTAGATAAGTGGAAGTTAGTTCATATGTTATTTGTGGTCGATTTCTTAAGCCAAGAATTATACTCTGATTTGGTTCAAAAGACAATGCATCTCTTTTATTTCCTAATTCAGTAATGAGGCAACAAGAAATAGGAGAGAGGTTAAGGTCTTGGGTATAATAAGTTTTATTATGGATGGTATCAAGGTTAATGTGTTGTTATTCATAATGTGATGTGGAATAGATGAGAAATAATAAATTCTTACATTTCAGTAAATAGTAATATATGATAATGGTTATGCCCTTAGTTGGATTTTGCATTGAAAGTTCTTATGGTTAGAATTTCAAGTTTTTAGAGTTAGAACTTCAATTTATTGGAGTTAATATTTCCTTTGCACTTTACACAGTTGAAGGTAAATCCTATGAGGAATTATTATTATGTACAAGATTAAAATTGCAAGTACACTATAGGAGCTCTTATGGGTAGAAGATCACCATTACCTTGATACTAAAATTACATTTGCACCTTTAATTCTTAGAGGTTAGAATAAGGGTATAATTATATATCCTTAAAATACATTGTTATACATGCACATAGTTAGGAATGACTTTTATGGAAGAACCCTTCTAGTTATAAATTCAAGGTACTTACCTTAGAATTACATTTGCACTTTATCTCTTACGATTAAATTTTTCATACTTTTACATGAGAGAATATTTTAATGTACTTTTTTTAGTTGAATGATTACATGAAAAGGAATTCTAATTGTTAGTTTAAATTTCATGTCATACAATAGTTCCGAAGATTGCTAGTACAAAAAAAAAAAAAAAATCACTTGCTCAACTTGAAAGACCTTACATTTGGTATCAGAGCACGGTCGAACCTAGTTCGGACCAAAATGTTTTTAAATACTTGATAAACTGTTTAGCTAACAAAACTTACTTGCATGATAAATACAGACTTTGTCATGGACTGATGGACTCGTTGAGGTAGAACTGGGAGGGGATGAGCACAGACAGCACATCCACCAACCCCTCCAGTAGTTACTCCACCTAGAGCCGAAGAGACGATTAACTTGCCCACTGGAGAAGTCATGAACAGGATGAGAAACTTCCAAAGAATGTCGGAAGCACTGTTGACCCGATTGGACCACACAGAAGACTAGCCCATAGTACCTATGACTGAACCGTAGAACCCACCTCCTGCCAACATTCATAGAGAACTGGAAAAAGTAAGATTTCTAGAATTTTGGGGCTCCACTGAAGGAGCCACAGCAGAAGCTTGGTTGGAGAACATGGCGATGTGCTTCTCCTTGAGGGAATACACCTCAAACCTAAAGGTACACATGGCCATTTTGCAGCTGAAAGGGGAATCCCTACTATGGTGGAAGACATTGAAACAACAGTTGGGAGTCGAGGCCAACGAAGTGTTGTGGGGACTGTTTGAAGAACAATTTCACAAACACTACATGTCTGAAGAGTTCATTGAGAGATAGCTCAATGAGTTCAATGCCCTTCGATAGGGAGGAAGAATAGTGTAGGAGTACGAGATCAGGTTGATGGAAATTCTGAGGTATGCACCTCACATCTTGACAGAGAAGCTGAAAGTGAACAAATACATTTATGGGTTGAACGACAACATTAGAGACAAGGTCCACATTCTTACTCTGCCTACACTGCATAATGCGGTACAAAAGGCTTTGATAGCCGAAGAAGAACTGGTAAACATAGGTCCATCCAGGAAAAAATTTCCCATCTGGACTCGAGTAGCACCACCTTTTCACCCGTTGAGAGTGAATTTCGGTCAGTGAAATAACTTTAGAGGACCTATGCATGGAAAGCCAATTAGAAACAATAGAATGCCGTACAAACCACCACACATAAGAGACAATACCAGGACATTTGGGAAGCCAACACAGTCAGGACCACATGGCAATAATGCACCCACTGGAAGATCAAGAAGAGGATCAAAGGGAGGGTGTTGGGGTTGCAGAGGTCCACACTTTCAGGTTGACAACCCTCAACAGCAGACACGACCGAGACAGGGACAGAGGCCACCTCAAACTATTGCTGCAGATTTGGGTCGAGCACATCGTATACATGCGACAGTCAACAACTGTCAAGTGAAACATCAGTCTACTATACTAGAAACGACTGGAACACTTAACGGTATGCAATTCTCTTTACTCATTGACCTTGGTGCTACTGAAAGTTTTATTTCTTATTCTGCATTAGAACAAAGCAAGATGATGGCATGTGCACAAGACAATTTCCACTTAGTCGAAATGGAATCCGGAAATACCCAGAGTGTGGGACTGAAACTCGAGAATTGTGAATTAGACATAGGAGTATGTCGCACTAGAACTTCTTTCTATGCGACTGCCCTCAGAACCTATGACTTAATCCTAGGCATGGATTGGTTGGAATCGCATGCCGCCATTTTAAACTATCATAGCAAGGAGCTGACTTTTTATGATGATGAAGGTCATAAGAGGGTCCTTAGAGGGATGAAGAACAAGGTATCGTTGTGGATGATTTCCGCTTTACAGCTGAAGAGAAGCCCGAGGAAGGGATGTCAGCTATATGTGGTAATAGCAATGAACAAAGACAAGGACAAAGCTGACATCATTGACCATCCTCTATTCGTGGAATACATGGATGTATTTCCCGAAGCCCTACCCGGATTACCACCTCAGAGAGAACTAGATTTTACCATAGAACTGAAGTCGGGAACTGAACCGATCGCAAGAGCTCCATACAAAATGTCCGTACCAGAACTAAAGGAACTACAAATGCAGTTACAAGAGCTCTTGGATCTAGGGCTGATTAGACCAAGCATTTCCCCGTGGGAAGCACCAGTGCTCTTTGTTAATAAGAAAGATGGGTCGTGGGGACTCTGCATTGACTACCGCCAATTGAACAAGGCTATTGTGAGGAATCAGTATCCTTTTCCTAGGATCGATGACTTGTTCAACCAGATGAAAGGTGCCATAATCTTTTAAAAGATTGATTTACGATTAGGTTACCATCAGTTGAGGATCACAGAAGTTGATATTCCGAAGAATGCTTTTAAGACATGGTTTGGACACTACGAGTTCATAGTGGTACCTTTTGGGTTGACCAATGCACCTAGTGTCTTCATGAACTTGATGAACGGCATGTTCCTCCAGTACCTCGACAAGTTCGTGCAGGTATTCCTTGATGATATTCTTATTTACTCCAAGACAATAGAGGAACATGAAGAGCATATCCGGTTAGTATTATAGTGTCTCAGGGAAAACCAGCTTTATGGGAAGTTGTCGAAATGCTCCTTCTTCCAGAAGGAAATTCACTATTTGGGACATATTATTTCTGGCGATGGTATAGCAGTAGATCCCGCCAAGATTGAGGCTATTTGGTAATGGCCAGCGCCGAAAAATGTACATGAAGTGAGAAGCTTCATGGGACTTGCGGGATACTACAGAAGGTTTGTCGAAGGATTCTCGAGGATTGCACGACTGATCACTGAGTTGCAGAAGAAGGATAGGCCATTCAATTGGATGGATAAATGTGCCAAGGCATTTGCAAAACTAAAGGAGCTATTGACAACGACACCGGTACTAAAAGTGCCGGACATGGAGGAATATTTCTTGGTATGCATTGATGCATCCAAGGATGGAGTAGGATGTGTGCTAATGTAGGGAGGGAGAGTGATTGCCTACTCCTCTCGAAGACTCAGACCACATGAAGAAAACTATGCGATGCATGACATGGAACTGACTGCAGTAATGCATTCTCTACGCTTATGGCTACACTACCTAGTAGGAAGGAAGTTTGAACTTAAGATGGATCACCATGGATTGCAATATATATTTACTCAGAGTGATCTAAATGCTAGACAGAGGACATGGTCGGAACAGTTAAGCGAGTATGACTTTGACATTACCTATGTGAAGGGGACCCTGAACAAAGTAGCAGATGCACTCAGTCGAAGACCCTGCATCTTCTCAGTGATTCCGATGTAGACCAACCTAAGAGAAAAGGTGCTTGGGCTACAATGAGAAGACAAGTGGTACAACGAGGTAAAGGCCCAGATAGAATAGGAACATATAGAACTACCCAAGTATAAGGGTTATTCATTGGAAAATGATGGGTTGTTGAGATACAACAACCGTATTTATGTACCAGAGAACAATGAGCTCAGGAACCTAGTCCTAGAAGAAGCTGACTGAGCTATTTATAGAGCACATCCTGGTGTGAAGAAGATGTATGCATACCTTTATCCTCTATTATTCTAGCATGGCATGAAGAGAGACATGGTAAAATTTGTCGCCAAATGCATGGAGTGTCAGCTAGTCAAAGCTGAACATAAACATCCCGCCGAACTACTTCAGCCTCATGCCATTGCTGAGTCAAAGTGGGAGATCATCTCCATGGATTTTATTGTGGGATTACCTTTGACCCGTAAGAGGCATGATACCATCTTTGTAGTAGTAGACACCCTGACGAAGAGTGCACATTTTATACCCATCAAGAACACTTCTCAGGCCCCAGAAATTGCTAGAGTGTTCATCGATGAGATTGTACGACTGCACGGAGTGCCGAGTAAGATAATATCTGATCGGGGATCAGTATTCACTGGTAGATTTTGGACGAGCTTCCAAGAAGCCATGGGAATCCGACTCAACTTTAGCACTACATACCATCCAAAGACCAATGGGCAGACTAAAAGAGTGAACCAAATACTAGAGGACATGCTGAGGATGTATGTGATGGATCAGCAGACCCGTTGGGAGGAGTGTTTACCTCTAGTAGAGGTCGCGTATAACAACAACTATCAGAGTTCTATACAGATGGCACCTTTTGAGTTTTTGTATGGCCGACCATGTCGGACACCCTTGAGCTGGGACATACTAGAGGATAGGAATCTACTTGGACCTGAGGTGATTCAGGAGATGGAAGAACAAATGGAAGATATCCGTGCTTGACTGAAAGAAGCATAGGATCGATAGAAGAGTTATGTCGATGCGCATAGACTCGATAGGGAGTATTAGGTTGGAGATCGAGTATTTTTGCAACTGAGACCGCAAAAGATTACTATCAGGTTCGGGAAAGGGATGAAGCTATCTCCTAGGTTCGTGGGACCCTTAGAGATATTGGAACAGATAGCACCGGTTGCCTACCGTCCTGCACTACCATCATCATTGCGTAGGATGCATAATTTTTTTCACGTATCGGCACTTAGACATTACATTTCTGATTCAGCACATATTATTGACATGAGTAACTTACAGATAACGGACGAAGGGGCCATGACGGCAGAGCCGATGTGCATATTAGACAATCGAACACGGTAGGTTAGGCACCGTGTGATCGATCAGGTCAAGGTTTAGTGGGACAGTTATAGTCCCAGTGCTGCAACCTGGGAGGACGCAACTGAGATGCGTCGGGACTTTCCTTATTTGTTTTGAACTTCGGGATGAAGTTTTAATAAGAGGGGGTGTATGTAATGCCTGCCTCACCACTTATGTTTGATTTTGATTATTTTAGACTTATGATTGATTAGATTATTTGAGACCTATGATTGATCAGACTACTTTTGAGACCTATGACTGATTTGACTATTTGAGGGCACTGATTTGAAGTGACCCAGAGTTATAAAAACTTGGACCATGAATGATGGTTTTAGATATTACATGCGAAATGAAAATGGTTAGATAAATGATGAATGTTGAAATTACTTGAAATGAAAAATGATGAATTGTTTATACTCGACTGACTGAGAAAATGAAAAATGATGAATGTTGAAATTACTTGAAATGAAAAATGATGATTTGTTTATACTCGACTGACAAAGAAAATGAAAAGGATGATACAAATGTTTTATAGTGCAGCACTACTAATATGCGTTTGAGTGTGTGCAGTGGCAGGTAAGATGATTTACCGACTGACCCACATTGGAATTATCGGGGTCGTAAGAACGGAAAGAACACCTAGGAGTACGACGACTCATTGTCGACCCTGAATTAGTAATCCATGCATGGGTGAAGCCATTTCACCTCACTTGGGGAAGCGTATGCCATATGGGAAAGACCATAATGATTTGGTCGCGTACGATGAGTTGGGGGGCGCACAATAAGGAGAGCCTTATCCCTCAACATCCCTTAGTCTCCAAGGAGCGTAGTTGAGAGATCATGGTAACGACTCCCGATCACTACATAGTACTCCCCATAAGAAGAAAGAAATATACTGTCGGAAGGGCCTGCCGAAGAGGTACCTAGACAAAGAAAAATGGGAAAATAAAATTATTCATGCACGCATAATTAAAAAATAAAATATGTGTGGAGATTCAAAAAAAATTAATTTTAAAAGAATTAATAGTTTATTTTTATTATCATGATGGTTATATTATTTATGAGAAAGGAGATTTAAAAATTGAAAAGTCAATGATCATTTCTTTATCTTTAGTTGAAATATATTTCTTTTGTTTTAAAAGAAAAGGAAAGAAATTAAATAAAATAGAAAATGTCTTGATTAAAATATTCTTTTATTATTTTTAAAAGAAAAATAAAGTAAAAGAAATAAATTAGAAAACTTTTGTTTTGAATAAATATTTTAGTTATAAAAAGAAAAAGGAAAGAAATCTAGATTGAACATGTGGTTAAATACAACAACTATATTTGAGAAGACAAACACAATTGGGACTCTTTTAAAGACAACTACACCTACCTTGCACTGATTTAGGGAACTAAGTGTACACATTGAGTTAGAAATAGACACTTGTACTTGAGAATAAAATTAATTAAAATATTAAATTAAATTAAATATGTGTATGGACAGACACATGGCATGCAAGAATTTGCTATATAATGAGGGAGGAGAAGGAGAGAAGGCCCTCTCTTGCTCCCTAATGCTGGATGGTCATCATAATCTCAGATTATTTTATGATCCTTGGAGTTGGAATTTGCTGGAACAAGGATTGAGAGATCCTTTCGGGAGGCTATTGTGTGTATTCTTACGACCCCATAAGCTCGGGGGTTCGAGGTGAAGTAGAGTAACCTCGATATGGTAGTGTGGTCAACCGAGGGGTCCGTCAGTGATCGTGTGGAAGAACGGAGAGACCAATGCTACATTTTCCTGGAAATCTACATTCAACCTACTGCGGGAGCATCTGCTCATACAGGTTCTATGCAATTTAAGTTTTATTTGTTTACATTATGTTATATTTGAGGAATGAATGTATAATTATGGGTTGAACTATTCTTTTCCCTAAACATTTAAATTTCTGGAAATGTAGTCTTGTGTTGACAATCTGAAATCATCTTATAGAGAAAATAACCGGAGAGTTGAAATTCCTTTAAATCAGATTTACTGTGTAGGATTTAGCACTCTGCAAATCTTTAGTTACAGTTCTGAATTTCATTCCTGGATCAATGCTCATAGTTAATATTGGCCCAAATAGAAGAAACAGAGATCGACTCTGTATAATCAATTACAGGGTTCGATCCCAATGTCAAATTGAATTCAATATTATATTATAGCGTTGGATTCATGTTTAGTTACAGTACTCGTCCAAGTTGAAATCGATTTTGATATTATTCATTATCAATCGGTGCTCATAGTTAAATGTTAGCCCGAATAGAAGAAACAGAGATCGACTCTGTATAATCAATTACAGGGTTCGATCCCAATGTCAAATTGAATTCAATATACATTATAGCGTTGGATTCATGTTTAGTTACAGTACTCGTCCAAGTTGAAATCGATTTTGATATTATTCATTATCAATCGGTGCTCATAGTTAAATGTTAGCCCGAATAGAAGAAACAGAGATCGATTATGTATAATCAATTACAGGGCTCGATCCCAATGTCAAATTGAATTCAATATTATATTATAGCGTTGGATTCATGTTTAGTTACAGTACTCGTCCAAGTTAAAATCGATTTTGATATTATTCATTATCAATCGGTGCTCGTAGTTAAATGTTAGTCCGAATAGAAGAAACACAGATCGACTCTGTATAATCAATTACAGGGCTCGATCCCAATGTCAAATCGAATTCCATATTATATTATAGCGTTGGATTCATGTTTAGTTACAGTACTTGTCCGAGTTGAAATCGATTTTGATATTATTCTTTATCAATCGGTGCTCATAGTTAAATGTTAGCCCGAATAGAAGAAACATAGATCGACTCTGTATAATCAATTACAGGGCTCGATCCCAATGTCAAATCGAATTCATTATTATATTATAGCGTTCGATTTCATGTTCAGTTACAGTGCTCGCCCAATTTCAAATCAAAAATTTAATTATTAAAACCTCTATTCTAAGATCCGCTGGATAGAATTACTTCTAACTGGATCGTAAACCTTATGCGAGTTATCAATTTCTTTTCTATAAACTTCTAAACTCGTGTAGCAGAGATCTGTGTAAATATTACACCATTTCCAGTTATAACCAATTCGGTGTATGAATTTTGTCTGTAATTCGCATATTTAGAGAAACGAACTACATTGTTACCCTTTTAGATCACCTCTTTGTGTAAATGCTGATTTGCCCAATCGCCATACTTAATGTAAGAGTTGCAGCATATCTATTCTATAAACAAATCCGTGTATGAGCTCTTGATCGCAATACATTTCAAACTTATGATCTCTGTTGATTAAAACACTTAATCCAAACTCTGTCAAAAATCCAAACCGAACCCTGTTCCAGTCAAAGTGCCATCCCACAAACATTGCCACGTGAATTTCGGTTATAACAATTACTGCACCCCTGTAAATGTTCATTATGTTTATTAGTTACAATACTTGTCAATGCACAGCTCGGAGGAGCTAACCGTTCATTCACAATTGGCGGAATAATGAATATTGTCTGTGGATTTAGTGGTTTTGTAATCGTGCTCCTTCAAGGCCTTAGACGGGAGTTCACACCGCTGATTAAACTGAGGTCTTTACACAGGATCACACAACGCCCAATGGTTAAATCCTCCATGTGTCTACATAGCCATGTGTATCGATTTAGCATCGGTTAGTCCACGAGGTCCCATGAATTACAGGAAAACGACATGATAGTTCTCATGGACTGTAGAAGTTAAGTTAAGTATGCGATAGCAATTATGCTCTCCAATAAATAAGCTGAGCATAGTATAGATAAGTGGAAGTTAGTTCATATGTTATTTGTGGTCAATTTCTTAAGCCAAGAATTATACTCTGATTTGGTTCAAAAGACAATGCATCTCTTTTATTTCCTAATTCAGTAATGAGGCAACAAGAAATAGGAGAGAGGTTAAGGTCTTGGGTATAATAAGTTTTTTTGTGGATGGTATCAAGGTTAATGTGTTTGTTATTCATAATGTGATGTGGAATAGATGAGAAATAATAAATTCTTACATTTCAGTAAATAGTAATATATGATAATGGTTATGCCCTTAGTTGGATTTTGCATTGAAAGTTCTTATGGTTAGAATTTCAAGTTTTTAGAGTTAGAACTTCAATTTATTGGAGTTAATATTTCCTTTGCACTTTACACACTTGAAGGTAAATCTTATGAGGAATTATTATTATGTACAGGATTAAAATTGCAAGTACACTATAGGAGTTCTTATGGGTAGAAGATCACCATTACCTTTATACTAAAATTACATTTGCACCTTATATGCTTAGAGGTTAGAATAAGGGTATAATTATATATCCTTATGATACATTGTTATACATGCACATAGTTAGGAATGACTTTTATGGAAGAACCCTTATAGTTAGAAATTCAAGGTACTTACCTTAGAATTACATTTGCACTTTATGTCTTACAATTAAAATTTTCATACTTTTACATGAGAGAAGATTTTAATGTACTTTTTTTAGTTGAATGATTACATGAAAAGGAATTCTAATTGTTAGTTTAAATTTCATGTCATACAATAGTTTCGAAGATTGTTAGTACAAAAAAAAAAAAATCACTTGCTCAACTTGCCTTACATTATATATGATTGCGGATTGCAGAAACTGTTTGAAAAATGGATTTGTGACATGAGTTTCCGCAACCCGCAACCCGCAATGCAGATTGCGGATTACGGAAACTTTGGTTTGTTTTTATTTCGATTTGTAGTCCCGCAACCCACAATTGCGGTTTGCGAGAACGTATTATATATTTCCAAAAACTTAAACCCCCGCAACTCGTCTTTCGCATTCCCCATATTAGATCTCAGCCATCGATTTGTCTTAATCTTACGGCCCAAATTTAACCCGATGAAATTAATAAATATGTTGATTTTTTTTATGATTCCTTTTATTATTTTTCATCTTCGAAAATTACCTGCTGTGTGGATTTTACTACAATTTTTTACAATGGGTCGTTTTCGCCATTTTTTCCAACTTAAATAAAGGGTCGGCCGACCCTTCTCGTGCTTAGTATTTATATATTCTTCACCATTCAGGATATATATGAATTGAAATCCTATCATTTGTAGGTTCAATATTTGCACAATTCCCTCATAAATGAAGGGGTGGCCGACCCTTCTTTTGCCCAGTATTATTTCCATACTAGTTCTAGACTGCAAGAAGGATTGTTCGATCCTTCTTTTGCTCACCATTCTGGATACAGGTGAATTGCTGGATATCGGTGTCCTCAATTATCTACTAAACGAAGGGCCGACCGACCCTTCTTGTGCTTAGTATTTTTTCATTATTGAATAATGGATTTACGACATGCGTTTCCGCAACCTGAAACCCGCAATGCAGATTGGGGATTGCAGAAACTTTGTTTTTTTTTCTATTTCGACTTGTGATACTGCAACCCGCAATTGTGGATTGCGGGAACATTGTATATATTTAAAAAAAATTAGACCTTCGGAACTCGTCTTCCGCATTCCCCAGATTAGCTATCAGCCGTCGATTTTTCTTAATCTTACGGCCCAGATTTAACCCGGTGGAATTAATAAATATGGTGATTTTGTTTATGTTTTCTTTTATCATTTTTCATTTTCGAAAATTTGCTGGTGTGTGGATTTTACTACGAGTTTTTACCAAGGGTCATTTTCGCAACTTTTTACCAGGGGTTGTTTTCACCATTTTTTCTAGATTGCACAGGTTGGTTTCATGTCACTTTCTTATTCAATTGTTCACGGTTTTTTTCTATTTTGAGTTTTTTTTTTTATTTCTGTTTATTTATTCATCAGATTTCTCGAGTTTTTCAAAAATGTCTCACAACACTCATTGCAAAACTCCTCAGAAAGATATTTTGAACAAAGACCCAAACTTTGGCATCCTTGCCGACACCAGGGATAAGGTTTCTGAGACATACCAAATCGATTGGTCCAAAATTTACTCCATCTTTGACAATGATGGACTAACTGATATTCAGAGTGACTTCCCCGCCTATGAAAATATTAGGGATTCACAACTCCTGTCTATAGCTTCCAGACCCACTATCCTTGCCTACACTGATGCAATTAAGTGGATTATAGACCATGCTAACCCTAAAGACCACTCTTTCACTGATAGCGCAGGGTCTCAATTGGCTACTTTTTGCCCTGAGGTTTTTATGAGAGCTTACGCGCTAAACCCAGCTATTCAACCCGTCAATGTTGCATTCCTTGAGTTGTCAAAGAGTAGGTACAATTTCAATGAAATTCTGAATTCTTGGATGCACAGACCAACAAATTTCATGCTCAGGGATGATAATTTATAACCAATTTCCTAGTTCAAAGAGCCTTATTCTCTTTTGGTAGCCATACTCTGCAGACTTAATGGTCTCCCTAATTGTTCAGTATTCAAAGCTGAATGGGCTCCTATCTCCCATCATGTCCTAACAATGGGGCAGTCATTCCCTTGGGCTTCAATTTTATTAGCAGAGTTAAAGATAACCATTGAGAAATATCATAAAACAACGGCTACAAGGAAGCCATACTTCGTTTTCTATGCACTTGTAATTGATGTTTTCTGTACAGAGTTGCAATATCCCACCATGGGGTGGAGTTGGACTACGTCCTCACCCCATGTTCATATTTATTGTTCTTCCTTATGGGAAAGCAATTTTCTTCCCTTGCTCTATGACAACTATGACCATTTCTTTGGTGCAATTTACCAACAGATTTTCAAAGAAGATGCCCCTTCCTTTACTCCTGATGCCAAAACTCTCATCCCTACATTGGGTGAATGGTATGTGGGAGAATCCTTTTCTTACATTAGAGTCTGGGGAAGCAGTATTGTACATTTTCTACCAAGAGTTGTCCCTGACAGATTGTTAGTTGAGGAGATATCTTATCAGGCTATTACAGATGGTGTCTGCCTTAAGCTCACTTGTCCCAAAAGGAAGGGATGGCCTAAGTTCCCTTTAAACCTTCGACCTTTGGTTATCACAACTTCAAATTGGGATGCAACACTGGGAGACAGGATTGTTTCTTTGAAATTGGGATTTGCACCCAAAAGAACTCATGACCCCAAAGGATTTCTGGAGGCTCACTTCAAACAGGAGCATATGAATATTGGTTATACACATGAAGACATCCCTGATGACTCTATTTATGAGGGAGTTAATATTTTCTCTGAAGTCCTACTAAGGGCAAAGAGAAAAGAATAACAGAGCCATATCTTTGAGTATCAGCAAGAGCTTAAAACCAAGGTTTTGAGCTTTAGAAGCATGGAACTCAAGCTTGATGAGCAAACAAGAAAAGATAGGGAAGAAAAGGAAGCTCACAAATCCAGTGCTCCATTGATGTTGACCTACACAGATGGAGATAAAGGCAAAGGCATTATGGAGGATACTACGAAGTTGAAAACTGTTGCATAATTAAAGATGTTAATGCATACCTCTCAGCAATTGAAAAATCAATTATCACAGATGAGTTCGGTGATGGATACCCAAATGGTTGCAGAACCCAAACCCACTACTGATATTCAAGTGGCTTCTACAGCCAACCTGATTAGTGATGTTCAAGTGATTGTTGTGAGTAAACCAGCTAAAAGACAGAAAATTCAAACTTTTGCTTCTGAAATTCCTACTCTTACTATTGAAGACAGTGTTGTGGAAGATGAAACACTTCGTTCTATGACTGTGGTGCAGGAAGAAACTAAAAGTTCTCAGGAAATCACAGATTTGTTGGATGCCATAGTCATGGATGATCTTGTCCCACATCAACAGTCTCTTCAAACCAGTACTGTTGTTGATACCACAACTTCAACACTCTTACTTTCATCCATTCAATCTCTTTCCACTTTATCTTGTGGCGTAACACCACCATCCACCATATCCCAGTTATTTGATGCAATAAATTCCATTACTGTTCCATATCCAACCCTATTAGTTTCACTTTCCATTCCACCATCAATTGTTGCATAGATCCATTCAACAAGTGCCTCTCTACAACCACCATCATCTATTTCATCACCACCAGGCAATGATGTCCAAATCCTGGTTGTTCTGTCTTCACCATTAGTTGTTGGTGCATCTTTTTCACTTCCTGAAGTTTTTACATCAATCCCTACTCCAACCACTTTACCCTCAGTCCTTGAAGTTATCCCTTCTCCACTAACCACCTCTGAGATTACTATGACAATACCTAATACCAATGTTACTCAGATAACCCGAATAATTGCAATAGGAGATGTGGCTACATCTTCCACTAAATTGGTAGCTACTTATGAGGAAGATATTGTAACCTCCCTTGGAGATTATTTCTATAGAAAAAAGGCTAAGGCAGTGGTGAAGAAGGGTAGCAAAAGCGGCAGAGATCAGGATGTGTTGCAGCGCCCCTTTCCTAATCAAATCATTTGGGCCTAGCAATTAGATGACATACAACAAGAAGTATTGGATACTGTTGCTGCCATGGGTGCTTTTGCAGGTGCCAATTTTGATTAAGTAATCACACTGAATAGAGAAATTGATGTCAAGAAGGAGGAGATCAAGAAACTTAAAGAGCAGCTGGTTAAGGCCAATGAAGAACATGAAGCTGACATTTGTGAACTGAGAAAAGCATTTGAAAATAAGATTGAATACCTTCAAGAAAAGAATGCTTCTCTTCAAGTCCAATTGCAAGATGTTGAAGCTTTGAACACTGCCAATGCTGAAAAGATAGTTGTGCTTGAACAACAACTAAAGGATCAACTGTAAGTGCAACCTCTTCTTCCTTTTCGAAGTTCACTCAGCAGGAATTTAAATATTTGGCCAATCATGTGAATGAGGAGCATCATGAACTCCTGACTGAACTGTTTAATGCATTGAATGAAATTCAGGAGACCCATAATGCTTTTGAAAAGATGTCTGTCATCTTTAACCAACAAGTGGATAGGAGAGAAAAATCTTCCAAATCCATTGATGACATCGTTTCTTGGAAGAGGTGCATTAAGGATAAACCAAATGATATTCCAATGTTGGATAGCTTCAAGTTTAGGAAAGTCAGAACTTCACCGAATGCCTGGCAGAATGTTCTTGACACGGTAGATGAAACAATAACTAACACAAAATCTATTTGTGGGAGGAGATGGTATGTTGTGGATGGAATCATGGAAACATTGAAATTTCCTATGGTGGATCTCATAGAGGAGGCTTGTCCCCCTAAATTGATGAATGAACAAGTGGAAAGTAGATGTGAGGAGGTCAAAGAAAAGATCCCACAGCTTGAGCATATTCAGATTGAGGATGTGGATTAGCTCATCAAGCAGTCGATCAGCCTGGAAGGCAAGGTCCACATCTATCTACGCACTTGGCATAAGCTTGCTAAAAATGAGATGGATATATTCACATGTGATTCCCAGCTGGGGATTGAATCACACCACTATCCTGATGTTGATGAATTGTTAGAAATTAGGACCAAGTGGCAGGAAGCCCTTGGTTATCCTTAGTTTAGTTGATTTTGTAATCCCTGTTTTCATGGGATGGCTATCCTTTGTAATCAATTTCTAAATATTATTTAAAGGATAGAAGTCTCATGGGGAAGGGGGGGGATAATCACCAGAGAAGGACCGAAGAAACATTGTTTCACTTGTGATCTTGTAATTTTTTGAAGACGAATGAATCAAAGTTAGTTTCTTTTTGGCATCTTCTTTGTTTATGTTATGAAACTATATTGTTTTCATTTTGCAATCAATAATTAAATACACTGATCACAATCTCGATTTGTCTTAATCGATGATCTGTGTGTTTTTTAATGTTTTAAGTGAATTCATTTAATTAAAACATTCCTCTATTTTTGCAAATGATTAACAAACATTAGTAAATTAATGTTAATTTTTCAATTAGCATTTATGCACCTTGTGTTGATGTATATGTAACTTCGGAATGTATTTCATATATGTATATTGTACTCCTATAGAGATGGTATTATTCCTCTATATAGAAGTGTTTGTATTCCTATAGAGATGTTATTATCCCTCTATACAGAAGTGTTGTCATTTATATTGTAAGTGTCGTAACTTATACTTGATGGGTTATTGGACCACCTTGTTGGGGTCAGCCCTGTATAAGTCATGTGGGTCGAAGGGTTATTAGACCACCCTATTGGGGGTCGGCCATGTGGGTCAAAGGGTTATTAGACCACCCTATTGGGTGTCGGCCCAGTTAGCATTATGTTATGTGGTTAAGTTAAGGGCGACCAAGTAAAGGTTATTAGGCAAGTCAGGTCAAGTATAAATAGAGTGCGGGAAGCACTCTATTTCATCATTCTATTCTCTCTCACACTCTCGGGAGAGTGGTGCACTTGTGGAGGAGGAGAAGCTACTTCTAGGAGATGTCTATCTCTTATGCTTGGGTTGTATCATTGCTCTATCTATCTCTGAGGATGTTATTGGGGTTTTTCACCTTTATGGTTTCCCCAAGTAAAGTCTATGTCTCTTGTGCTTGCATTATTGTGTCCATGATTGATATGCTGTAGATATGCTATACATTTTGTTCTCTCAATTAAGCTTAGAGCTTTGGATCGAACCTTTTGATTGCGTAGAAGGGTGGGCTTTATCAAACCCTAGTTTGGGGACATGTCTAGTAAATCCGGAAGTTTCAAAGGCAAATTTGAGGGGTGAAACTTTGCAGTTTTCAGATTATGAGTATACCATCTTGATCAGCTCATCAAGGCGCATATTTCTATCCTTTCAGAAGTTTGAAATTTAAAGTTTGAATTTTTAGGGTTTCTTTGACAAACCCTAATCGAGCTCCAGATCCAGTTCCTGCAAATCAAGTGGATTGGGTTAATCCTAGAAGAGAATGGATTAGTGAAGAAGTTTCTGTTTCAGAGGGAGATGAGGCTAAGGCCTTACATAAGAAGATTACAAGCAATCTCGACAGGTATGACTTATTCAGGTATGTTTCAAGATTTGTTCATGATTAAGTTTATGGTATGTTTGTCTTCATGTTATTACGGTTAGTACAATCTTGATTAAATTTAGACTTGTCGTATCACCTTAATAAAATTATGAATGCATGATAGAAGATATTCATTGATTAGGGTGTTGACACTTATGATTGTACTAATGCATTATGGTGTTGTATGAGGTTTATGTTGTCTGCTAACATGAAGGTACACCAAGAAAGACAAATCATGTTCTAGTTCAAGAACAAGAAGACAAAGATTCATCCATTGTCATGGATCACATAGAAGATCTATTTACGAGCTATGTATAACTTGGTTCTATAATGGTTAACTTATGAGATATGCAGGTTACTAGTACAAGTCATTGAAGAGAACAAGAAGACATCATGTGGGTATGTTAGACATAACTAGCTAACATACTAATCCAGGTATGTTTTTCCTATATCAAGTTAGAATCCTACCTTGTGATAGGATCTCTTATATAAGTATACATGGCATGATTGATAATGATTATTCATAGGTTTGAATAATCGTGGGTGTATGCATATTATGTTTCTTACCTTAATTTATGATATGACTAACCATAAGAGTCCTTGAAAACTAATGCTTGCTATTTATATTTGAAATGATCATGAATATACATGCTTAAGATTATTGTGTTTTGATAGTATTGAGAATATACTAATAAATGTATGATTATGTATGAGATCTCGAGGATATCACAATAATGATACTTGTAACCATGCATAGTGATCGAGGATGGATATAAGTTCAAGGACAGGTAATCCGGGAAGCAAAGATCAAGAGGGAGCACACCCCAGTAGTTTTTGCAAGGATGCAGATATTCAGAGGGAGTCGACCACTTCTCACAATCCACATCAGAATGGAATTGCAAAAAGGTTGCAAAGATTCAGAGGGAGTCCACCCAACAACCAAACAAAGATAAGTATTTGAATTATCATTTCTTGCATAATTGATTGTTTAAATAATACTGTTCAATGATGTATATACTTATGTTCCTAGAATTAGGCTGTGTATTTTGGCATATTAGAATAATTGCATTAATGAACAACATACTACTAATATGCATATAATGGGTAAGTGGCCTATGTCACTGTACAAAATTCCATTGCTACTTATGTAGAATGAAACCTCTTTGCTAACATGTTGGGAGTCGTGCACACTCTTAACAATGTTCTGGTAGAGATTGGAAGGCATCTAGAAAGTTACGGGATATGGATAAATGTTGTATTGAAGCATTGGCTAAATTAATTGCATGATTGTATGACATATTTATTTATGAGTAAGAACTTGTTCTGAAAACTATGAGATGTTTCTAATCATGCAATTTAACTTGTTTTGTAGGAAATATCGTATACCATCACCTACAAAAGAAGGACTACAACATTTGTTCCAGCAACAAAGTTATCTATTGAAGATATTGAAGATGTTGAAGTTCCCAGGATTTGGGAAGAATGCCATGATTAAGGAGTACCATTCGATCATGAAGAATGATATTTGGGATGCGGTCCCAAGACCTGAAGGGAAGTCTATTGTGACTTCCAAATGGATCTATAAGATCAAGCACGGTGCAAGTGGAAACACAGAGACTTTTGCTCCTGTAGCTAGATCCACTTCCATCAGATCAGTACTTGCTCTTGCTGTAGTGATTAAATGGAAGATACACCAGATGGATGTCAAGACAGCTTTCTTGAATGGTGTAGTTGAAGAGGAAGTGTATGTGGAGCATCCACTCAGATTTGAGACACATGACTGAGAGTCACATGTGTGCAAACTGAAGAAAGCCCTATATGGTTTGAAATAGGCAACTAGGACCTGGTATGGCAGGATAGATGGATTTCTATCTAGTTTGGGCTTTACCAAGTGTAAAGCGGATTCCAACCTTTACTACGAGGTTGAGGAAGGCAATCCAGTGATACTGCTTTTGTATGTCGATGACCTATTTGTTACAGGTGAGGATAGATTGATTTCCGACATGCAGCGGAAGCTTGCTTCCAAGTTCAAGATGAAAAACTTGGAGATGATGCACTCCTTTCTAGGCATGGAGGTGTGGCAGAGTACAGATGGGATCTTCCTTGGACAAGGGAAGTATGCAGTAGAGATGCTGAAGAGGTTTGGGATGATGGAATACAAGGCCATGGCCACACCTATGGCATCGAACCTGAAGCTTTTGTGTGATGCTTCATCTGAGCTGGTTGATATCACTATGTATCGTCAGATGATTAGGTCCTTGATGTACCTGATGAACACGAGACCAGATATTTGCTTTGCGGTGAACACATTGAGCCAGTTCCTAACAGATCCGAGGAGTGTTCACCTGGTTGCTATAAAGAATATTCTGAGGTACCTGAAGGGTACAATTGATTATGGGCTCAAGTATGAAGCGAATCAAAAGTTTAACCTGCAGGGTTATGTTGATTCAGATTGGGTAGGAAGTGTTGTAGATAGAAAGAGCAATTCTGGGTGTTGCTTCAGTATGGGATCAACTGTGATCTCTTGGTTTAGTAGGAAGCAGTCCTGTGTAGCACTGAGTACAGCCGAAGCAGAGTATGTTGCAGCTTGTTAGACTAGTTGTGAGGCAGTATGGCTTCAGAAGCTACTGTCTAAGTTATTTGATCTCCCGCTGGAGCATACTGGTATCTTTTGTGACAACCAGAGTTGTGTGAAGCTGTCTGAGAATCCGGTGTTCCACGATAGGTCAAAACACATAGAGATCAAATATCACTATATCAGGGATATGGTGCAGAAAGGAGCAGTGAAGCTCTTGTATGTTGCGATGGATGAGCAGATTGTAGATGTGTTGATGAAGCCACTAGCCAAAGTGAAGTTCGAGTACTTCAGAGAGAGGCTTGGAGTTCTTCAGATTGACGACACTTCAAGGAAGAAGTGATGGACACATTTGCTGAAGCCATTCCAAGCATGGTGGAAGGAGGACCCTTCACATGGCTATGGATGTAAGTGCTGGATGATGAGCATTAGGATGATGTTCTAGTTTCTATTCTATATGATCAGTTGGATCATTTATATGTATGTATGTATGCATCATGTTGATGATGGATATGATCAGGTAGATCATGTATTTGTATATGTATTAGGTGGATACTTGTATGATCACTGTGATCATGTACTTATGTATGTATTAGGTGGATACTTGTATGATCAGTACGATCATGTACTTATGTATATCAGATGGATGCATTGTATGATCACGTGGATCATGTATGATATGTATTAGGTAGATACTGTGTATGCATCAGATGGATATATTGTTTGATCAGGGTGATCACAGATGGTGAGCTTCAAGATGTTGTTCCAGATTATATGCACCAGGTTGATGCTATGATGATCGAGATGATCATAGATGACGAGCTTTAGGATGCTTCTCCAGATTATATGCATCAGGTTGATGCGAAGATGTTCGTGATGATCACAGATGACGAGCTTCAAAATGTCGCTCCAGATGATACGCATCAGGTTGATGCTATGATGATGATCAGGTTGATCATGTGATGATGTACATCAGGACGATGTATGGTGAGTATCGGTTTGATACTCTGTGGCCGTGGACAGGTTGTGCAGGTAGCATAGAAAAGATCCTAGGAGATCCTATAGTCTGCGCTAGGATGCTCTTTTGAGGTTTTGCTACAGGTAGCATAGAAAAGATCCTTTAAAAACCAAACAGGTAGAGCAGTGTGCTCGTAACATCCTAGGTTGCTCTATCAAGATCCTATAGTCTGCTCTAGGATGCTCTGAGTAGGTTTTGCTACAATTTCGCATAGAAAATATCCTTTAAAAATTGGATAGGTAGAGCAGTGTGCTCGTAACATCCTGGGTTGCTCTATCGAGATCCTATAGTCTTCGCTAGGATGCTCTGAGTAGGTTTTGCGAAAGTTCACATAGAAAAGATCCTTTAAAATCCAGACAGGTAGAGCGGTGTGCTCGTAACATCCTGAAATGCTCTATCGAGATCCAGACAGGTAGAGCTGTGTGCTCGTAACCAGGGTATTTTTTAAGGATTATAAAAGTATACCTAAGTATAGAATTCTAGGCGATTATTTTGGACTGAAAAAAACATATATATAGATTGGTAAGCGAATATTAAAAATGAAACATACCATCTACTAGTGAAACTTGTAAATTTTGGCGAATATTAGGCTAAAAAAACATATTTTATGTAAATATAGGCGATATTAGAGGCTAAAAATGACCAAATAACGAATTTATTTTTTGAAAAGAAGTCCAAAAAATAGCCAATTGGCTAAATTTTGCCCCTAAAAATTTCCCTGCTCGTAACATCCTGGGATGCTCTAAGTAGGTTTTGTGAAGGTCAATATGTAAAAGAACCTATAATTTGCGCTAGGTTTTGTTGACGCACGTAATCAGTCTTGGGATCCACAGTATGGCCATTGATGATGAAGACCCGTAGGTGGTGGGCCTACATCCAGTATGAAAAAGGACTGGCAATGTAGAACTTCCTATGATGAGTAGATTCATAGATTGATTGAGATAGCAGCAGCAGTGACAATGACGATGACTCAATGATGATTATCCAATGACAATGATCCAGAGAAGATGACTTGTGCTAGAAGACCTGTGTCGAGAAATAACTTCCTAGTTAAGAGGGAGTGTTGATGTATATGTAACTTCAGAATGTATTTCATATATGTATATTGTACTCCTATAGAGATGGTATTATTCCTCTATATAGAAGTGTTTGTATTCCTATAGAGATGTTATTATTCCTCTATACGGAAGTGTCGTCATTTATATTGTAAGTGTCGTAACTTATACTTGATGAGTTATTAAACCACCTTGTTGGGGTCGGCCCTGTATCAATCATGTGGGTCAAAGGGTTATTAGACCACCCTATTGGGGGTCGGCCATGTGGGTCAAAGGGTTATTAGACCACCCTATTGGGTGTTGGACCAGTCAACATTATGTTATGTGGTTAAGTTAAGGCCGACCTAGTAAAGGTTATTAGGCAAGTCATGTCAAGGACAAATAGAGTGTGGGAGGCACTCTATTTCATCATTCTATTCTCTCTCACACTCTCGAGAGAGTGGCGCACTTGTGGAGGAGGAGAAGCTACTGCTAGGAGATGTCTATCTCTTATGCTTGGGTTGTATCTTTGCTCTATCTATCTCTGAGGAATTTATTTGGGTTTTTCACCTTTATGGTTTTCCCCAAGTAAAGTCTACATCTCTTGTGTGCTTGCATTATTGTGTCCATGATTGATATGCTGTAGATATGCTGTACATGTTGTTCTCTCAGTTAACATCCTAGATTAGACTGAAGTAAATTCTGAAAAACTAACACCTTGTTCCCTAAGGTTGACTTATCCACCTTACCATGTTGTGAGGGGGTAAGGTTGGCTTATGTACCTTGTTCCCTAAACCTTATGATAAACCCAAAACCCATACCCCTAAGCCATATTCTTAGTGGGGGATTAATTATTATTAATTTTAATTAATCTTGAGGTTTAGTGGCTAATCGTGATTATGGATGGAGAAATGTGTTCCTTTGGGATAACCATGTGGGATCCCAAAGGAGGACACGAGGTTTCCTCGATGATCTAGGTGGAAGTGGGGCAAGTTGATGTACGCACGACTGGGGTGGTTGGACATAGGTCCAGGGGGATGCACGCAGAACACGGGGGGTGTGACTACTGAGTGAGAAGAAGTGTGGGAATCCGGGAAATATTGAGTGAGATGTCTCTGGTTAATGTCTAGATCTCATGTCGGGGGTGAACTTGGGGGCTGAAATAGTACAGGCTAGATAAGTTCCAAGGTTGGGTGGAGCGTGGCTCACATGCAACCAGCCAGTTTCCACATTCATGTGAAATTCAGATAAGTGTATCTGTGTATGGATTATAATGTTCATGTATTTAATTATGCTTGATATGTTCAATCTGTGGAATGAATGTATAAATAAATCTAATCCATGAATATGCTATGTTAATACTATTAGAAGGTTATATTAATGAATGAGGTTTCTTTCAATTGCATAAGCTATCTACTGTATTAATTTTGTATGTGAATGATGAATGGCTAAACTCCATTTATGTATTACATGTATGCTTATGCTATCACAAAATCATTGATGGATGGATGCCTCCTGTATGTTCTTAGAATGATAGTCATAATCCTAGTTATGAAGCTGTTAATTAGATGCTTAATAACTTAACTTAGAAATTTAACTTAATATGATGATAATGACTGTTATGTAATTGCAGAATTTGAAATAATATGAATCAAGTAAATAAATTTACTGATGCATAACCTGCATATAAATCATATCAATGATAAATCCAACACACAAATTTATATGTTTTATGATTTAACAATACAATTTAAACAAAGTTACTAGATGTATGTATGAAAAACCAAAATGAATCAAAGAAACTTTATACATATAACAAAAGAAAGGAAAAGAGAAACTAATTGAAATTCTTTTATGATTGTAAAACATTACCATTCTCCAAGTACAAAGTTTCTCCAGTTCTCTCCTTCGATGGTTCCCCCCCATTCATGCGATTTGATAAGGGAAAATTGCCACTTGCACTTTTGGAAGGCTACTTTTTACACTTCCAATACTTAAACTTGAAATTTTAAAACAGATTTTAGCAATTTCAAACTCTGATTTTGCATTTTCGGAAACCAAGCTCGACACTTTACAAGAATTATAATCATAGTGAAATTGAACATACTAGTACAGACAAACATTCAAGTGTATTATTTAACAAAATACTTTCATTTTCATTTTATTCACAATTGGCCTCACATCACTCATGCCATTCAGGTGCATCAAGCAAGGTCATAATCGATCTAACAAGAATGTGTCATTGACATCTTTACAAGTATAAGTTTTTTTATAATACAGTTCCCTTTCTCGTTAGAAACATATTTTTCTTCCGAGTCGTCGACAATCACTGTATTTTTTCGATCCCAACCATGGATCAAAGTGTCCCAAACTTTACTTAAAGGCTTGCGGAATACATTAGGATTTCCATCACCCTAAAAACCCTCTCGGGCTACGGAAGAACAATCTTCTTGTGTTAAAATTAATCGAAATTGTTCCTTTTTCAATCCTGTTCTTTGTAATAATCTATGAAAAAATTCGTCAATGTTTTTCGTTGAGCAGATGTCCATACCCCAACCTCAAAAGTACTAAAGCATTTTTCAAAAAAATCCCTTAAGCCTGGACGTATAAAATAATACTTTGTTGTTGTTTCGATGTCCGGTGGTCGTCACAATCTGGGTTCTGTTTTCTATGTAATGCGTGTAACAAAACGCCATTGAAATAAAAGATGATCAATGGTTTACTATAAACAAATCTTCTAGTACTATCTGCAAAAAAAAAACACACACACACAACCAAGTCACTAAAATATTATGGTTCAATGTTTCTAAGTATATTGGTTTCATGTTCAACAATTTTTCAAACACATTACCAGATACATGGTACAATGTCCATAAATAAGATGAGAACTATGCAATCAAACTTACAACAATTAAATGTAGGAGTTGTAAAAAATATACAAAGCACTAAATGAATTTGTTTTGTATAATATGACGGTCATTTTAAATTGAATGTGTTTAACCAACATGCCATTTTTTAACGAGGCCCGAGATAATTCAACAGAGAACACAACATTGTTATTCTAGTTATATCTTTCTCTTGTGAACTGTAAAATTTCCAACTAGTTGGCATTTTCAGGCGGTTTTCCTTGCTATTATCTGCTGATTGATATTTCCCTTCATCTATAAAAAACATTTTTGTTTGTTTATATATATCTCCATGTTGGATAAGTACATCCTTGAATGATTTTTTGTATATGTTCTGTACTTCACCAACATTATAGTATGCAAACATTGAGTGATTATAAATAGTACTAAGTTTGGATTGCTCTCGACCCCAAATAAATACAAATTCTTCATTTTTCAACTATTCAAATATGCCAAGGAAATTTTTAATTTCCATGTTGTCGAGCGAGGAAATCCATAGAGGAACGTCGAAATGCTCTCTGGCAACATTGATAATTTTGGGACTGAACGTGTGTGTATAATAACGATAGCAATTATGGACAAAATGAGGTCATTTGGAAGAATCTTCAATGTTGGATAGCATCCGAACTCCAAAGAGGAATCCCTCTACTCCGAGGACCAATAGCTTCTTTCATGGTGATATCCTGACTACATACAAGAACATTCACTTTATATATAACAACAACAACAACACTTTTTTCAAGAATTTAATGATTACAACCATGCAACTATACATGAAGATGTTGATTTCCAAAGATTAATACAAATATCACCCAAAATTTCACAAATTCAAATGATTTAATAAAAGCATCACACTGAACTAATAATATGTTACATTCAGACGAAAATAGCAACGTCTCTAGAAAAAAATAGAAAACACATTGAATGATTTAAATTAGGTAATGATTGATTACATTTATAAATAGGAAATGATAGGTTACATTTGATGGTTGCCACTCAACCAGGATTCAACTAGGAGATGGCATTGAAGGCTCTGATATTAGTTGATTGATGCATTTTACTAAAATGCTGCCAAATTCGATGTACCAATTCAGTATTTGTCCTAGCGGACGATTCAATAAAGGGATTACTCAAAATATAGTTTTCAAATGGAAGTGCTTTCTCACCATCACCCTCCAAAACAATCATTGATGTATTACTTTCTAAATTTTTCATTGGGAACTCTGTCCACACACTCTCCATATTTTTTGTGTATTTCCTTCTTGATCGTTGGTACATCTCTCTTGAAACCAAATAAATAAATAAAAATTTCTCATATGATTTATCTTTTCCGCCTGCCATCAAAAAGTTTGTAAGCAGTGGCTTCCCCTCATTGACACTACACTGTTAGATGGCCAAATCCCAACATTGAATTTGGAAAGAAGTAATTCCAAAAATTGAATGGCATGTGTTCGTGACTCATATGAAGTTCTTCTATGTTTAAATTGAAATTCACAATTTGAATTCTCTTCCCCCTTTTTAACTCTTTCCCCTCCAACAATATTTTTTTGATTTCCTTTTTCTTTTCTCTTTTCGAGTCATTTTCTGTGACTTTCTTGCGAAATAGAAAACCTTCCATTTCTAATATCAATAAAAATTTTGTATGGGGAGCTGCACAAAAATATTGCTTGTCATTGTATATTTCGGAATAATTTTTTTTTATCAATTTAATTAGAAAATATTCTTTGTCTTTTACCTGTCAATGGTAGGCCAACATTTGAATGGTGAGTAACATTGCTGGAGACACCGAGTTTTGGCACCAAGCCCTCTCCAGGTTCAATATTGTCCAAGCCCTCTTTTGGTTCTATGTTGTCCACGCTCTCGCCTTGTTCATTATTGTCCAAGCTCCCGCCTGGTCCATTATTCTCCAATATGATTTGCTGGCCAATATCCAGGGACATCGTCAATGCGAGCTTTGGTTGTGGATGATCCACATGTTGACCTAGAAATTTGCAGGTATACCTTTTATATAATTTTTTGCAAGTATTCAAGGTCACTATCCCCTTTCATAATTTAGTTAATTTAACCACGATCTTTGAAAAATAAATTTTTACCTTTTTGTCCTATTTGTGCTCCTGTTTGGTAGTTCTTTGTGGATTCTCTATCACATTCACTTTCATCATCGGATAGTATAATTTGATTCGACAATACCTGGGTGTGCTCTTTTTTTGAAGTTGTAGTAGAATAGGAATTTGAATAAGTTATTGAACATAATCGACCGAGAAAAGTAAAATAAAATCAAAGACATCTGAAAATGTTAATAGAAATACCTTGTTTTATACCCAATTCATGATAGAAACTATTCATAAATAGCTCTTGTTTTATTGTCTCCACAATAGAAATAACTACTCTTTCTGGAGACCTAATCAACGAACGAAGAAGCCTACCCTGCGTAAAATAGAAGAACTTCTCCTTGAGAAGAGACTTGTTTGGAAACTATGTGATCCCAGAATTCCTGTGTCCTTTCTTTTGCAAACACATGGCTTCTTGCACTATCGTTGTTAACCTTGGGCCGAGGTAAATAAAATATTCTTAATCATTGGTAGGCCCTCAACCTTCCAATCCATATCAATTTCAGAAGTAGATAAAATATTCTTATCCCTTCCAATGCTCCAACACTGTATAATAGAGAATCCTATAAACAAGTCCTTGGAGAATTCTCTATAAACTCCCTTTGTAGAATTCAGTGTAACATGTTTTTTTGATTTCTTGGTCCAAATTTACTCCATCTTTGACAATGACGACCTAACTGATATTCAGAGTGACTGCCCCGCCTATGAAAATATTAGGGATTCACAACTCCAGGCTATAACTTACAGATCTACTATCCTTCCCTACAATGATGCAGTTAAGTGGATTATAGACCATGCTAACCCTAAAGACCGCTCTTTCGCTGATAGCGCAGGGTCTCAATTGGCTACTTTTTGCCGGGAGGTTTTTACCAGAGCTTACACCCTAAAACCAGCTCTTCAACCCCTCAATGTTCCATTCCTTGAGTTGTCAAAGAGTAGGTACAATTTCAATGAAATGTTGAAGTCTTGGACGCACAGACTGGAAAATTTCATGCCCAGGGCTGATAATTTATACCCAATCTTCTAGTTCAAAGAACCTTATTCTCTTCTGGCAGTCATTCCCTTGGGCTTCAATTTTATTATCAGAGTTAAAGACAACCATTGAGAAATATGAGAAAACAACAGCTATAAGGAAGCCATACTTCTTTTTCTATGCATTTGTAATTGATTTTTTCTATACAGAGTTGCAGTATCCCACCATGGGGTGGAGTTGGACTAAGTCCTCACCACCTATTCATATTTATTGTTCTGCCTTATGGGAAAGCAATTTCGTTCCCTTGCTCTATGACAACTACGACCATTTCTTTGGTGTAATTTACCAGCTGATTTTCAAGGAAGATGCCCCTGCCTTTTCTCCTGATGCTAGAACTCTCATCCCTACATTGGGTGATTGGTATGCGGGAGAATCCTTTTCTTACATTAGAGTCCGGGGAAGCAGTATTGTACATTTTCTACCAAGATATGTACCTGACAGACTGTTGAGGAGATATCTTATCAAACTATTACAGATGGTGTCTACCTTAAGCTCACTGGTCCTAAAAGGAAGGGATGGCCTAAGTTCCCTTTAAACCTTTGGCATTTGGTTATCCCAACTTCAAATTGGGCTGCAACATTGGGAGACAGGATTGTTTCTTTGAAATTGGGATTTGCACCCTAAAGAACTCATGACCCCAAAGGATTTATTGAGGCTCACTTCAAACAACAACATATGAATATTGGTTATACACATCAAGACATCCCTGATGACTCTATTTATCAGGGAGTTAATATTTTCTCTGAAGTCCTGCTGAGGGAAAAGAGCAATGAAGAACATAGCCATATCTTTGAGTATCAGCGAGAGCTTAAAACCAAGGTTTTGAGCTATAGAAGCATGGAACTCAAGCTTGATGAGCAAACAATAAAAGATAGGGAAGAAAAAGAAGCTCACAAATCCAGTGCTCCATTGATGTTGACCTACCCGGATGGAGACAAAGGTGAAGGCCTTATGAAGGATACTCCAAAGTTGAAAACCTCAGCATAATTAAAGATGTTAATGCATACATCTCAGCAATTGAAGCATAAATTAGCACAAATGAGTTCGTTGTTGGATACCCAAGTGGTTGAAGTACCCAAACCCACTACTGATATTCAAGTGGCTTCTATCGCCAACTTGATTAGTGATGTTCAAGTGATTGTTGTGAGTAAACCAACTATAAGACAAAAAATTCAAACTTCTGCCTCTGAAATTCCTACTCTTGCTATTGAAGATAGTGATGTGGAAGATGAAACACTTCCTTCTGTGACTGTGGTGCAGGAAGAAACTGAAAGTTCTCGGGAAATCACAGATTTGTTGGATGCCATAGTCATGGATGATCTTGTCCCACATCAACAGTCTCTTGAAACCACTACTGCTGTTGATACCACAACTTCAGCACTCTTACATTCATCCATTCAATCTCTTTCCACTTTTTCTTCTGGCGTAACACCACCATCCATCATATCCAGGTTATTTGATGCAATAACTTCCATTACTGTTCCATCTCCAACCCTGTCAAATCCACTTTCCATTCCACCATCAATTGTTGCAGAGATCCAGTGATCAATTGTATCTCGGCAACCACCATCATCTATTTCATCACCACCAGCCAATGATGTCCAAATCCCGGTTGTTCCGTCTTCACCATTAGTTGTCGGTGCATCGTTTTCACTTCCTGAAGTTTTTACTTCAATCCATACTCAAAACTCTTTACCCTCAGTCCCTGAGGTTATCCCTTCTCCAATAACCACCTG
Source organism: Larix kaempferi (assembly GCA_027924585.1). Lineage (NCBI taxonomy): Eukaryota > Viridiplantae > Streptophyta > Pinopsida > Pinales > Pinaceae > Larix > Larix kaempferi. The sequence continues at coordinate 8,427,271 of BSBM01000797.1, read as the reverse complement.
TGAGATTACTATGACAATACCTAATACCACTGTTACTCAGAGAGCCCCAATAATTGCAACAACAGATGTGGATACATCTTCCACTAAATTGGTAGCTACTTATGAGGAAGATATTGTAACCTCCCTTGGAGATTATTTATATAGAAAAAAGGCTAAGGAAGTGGTGAAGAAGGGTAACAAAAGAGGCAGAGATCAGGATGTGTTGCAGCGCCCCTTTCCTAATCAAATCATTTGGGCCAAGCAATTAGATGACATACAACAAGAAGTATTGGATACTGTTGCTGCCATGGGTTCTTTTGGAGGTGCCAATTTTGATTCAGTAATCACACTGAATAAATAAATTGATTTCAAGAAGGAGGAGATCAAGAAACTTCAAGAGCAGCTGGTTAAGGCCAATGAAGAAAATGAAGCTGACATTCTTGAACTGAGAAAAGCATTTGAAAATAAGATTGAAGACCTTCAAGAACATAATGCTTCTCTTCAAGTCCAATTGCAAGATGCTGATGCTTTGGACACTTCCAATGCTGAAAAGATGGTTGTGCTTGAACAACATCTAAAGGATCAACTGCAAGTGCAACCTCCTCTTCCTTTTCTAAGTTCACTCAGCAGGAATTTAAATATTTGGCCAATCATGTGCATGAGGATCATCACGAACTCCTGACTGAACTGTTTAATTCATTGAATGAAATTCAGGAGACCCATAATGCTTTTGAAAAGATGTATGTCATCTTTAACCAAAACATGGATAGGAGAGAAAAATATTCCAAAGCCATTGATGACATTGTTGCTTGGAAGAGGTACATTAAGGATAAACCAGATGATATTCCAATGTTGGACAACTTCAAGTTTAGGAAAGTCAGAGTTTCCCTGAATGCCTGGCAGAATGTTCATGACATGGTAGATGAAACAATAACTAAGGAAAAATATATTTGTCGGAGGAGATGCTATGTTTTGGATGGAATCATGGAAACATTGAAATTTCCTACGATGGATCTCATAGAGGAGGCTTGTCCCCCTAAATTGATGATCGAACAATTGGAAAGTAGATGTGAGGAGGTCAAAGAAAAGATCCGATAGCTTGAGCATATTCATATTGAGGATGTGGATTAGCTCATCAAGCAGCGGATCAGCCTGGAAGGCAAGGTCCAAATCTATCTGCGCACTAGGCATAAGCTTGCTAAAAATGAGATGGAGATCTTCACATGTGATGCCCAGGTGGGGATTGAATTGCACAACTATCCCGACGTTGATGGATTGTTAGAAATTAGGACCAAGTGGCAAGCAGCCCTTAGTTATCTTTAGTTTAGTTGATTTTGTAATCCCTATTTTAATGGAATGGCTATCCTTTGTAATCAATTTCTAAATATTATTTAAAGGATAGAAGTCTCATGGGGAAAGGGGGGAGATAATTGCCAAACAATGACCAGAGAAACGTTGTTTCACTTGTGATCTTGTATTTTTTTGTAGACCAGTGAGTCAAAGTTAGTTTCTTTTTGGCATCTTCTTTGTTTATGTTATGAAACTAAGGTGTTTTCATTTTGCAATCAATAATTAAATATAGTGATCTACAATATGGATTTGTCTTAATTGATGATTTGTGTGTTTTTTAATCTTTTAAGTGAATTTATTTAATTAAAACATTTATCTATTTCTGCAAATGATTAACAGACATTAGTAAATTAATGTTAATTTTTCAATTAGCATTTATGCACCTTGTTCCCTAAGGTTGACTTATCCACCTTACCATGTTTTCAGGGGGTAAGGTTGACTTATGTACCTTGTTCCCTAAACCCGTGTTCCCTAAACGTTATGATAAACCCAAAACCCATACCCCTAAGCCATATTCTTAGTGGGGGATTAATTATTAATTAATTACTATTAATTTTAATTAATCTGGAGATTTAGTGGCTAACCATGATTATGGATGGAGAAACGTGTTCCTTTGGGATAGCCACGTGGGATCCCAAAGGAGGACATGAGTTTTCCTGGGTGATCCAGGAGGAAGTGGGGTAGGATGCTATACACATGGTCGGGGTAGTTGGACATCACTCCAAGGCGATGTACGCAGAGCATGGGGGGTGTGATTGCTGAGTGAGAAGAAGTGTGAGAATCCGGGGAAGATTGAGTGAGATATCTCTGGTTAATGTCTGGATCTTAGGTCGTGGGTGAAATTGGGAGCTAAAATAGTATAGGTTCGACAAGTTCCAAGGTTGGGTGGAGCGTGGCTCACATGCAGCCAGCCTGTTGCCACATTCATGTGAAATTCAGATAGGTGTATCTGTTTATGGATTATAATGTTCATCTATTTAATTATGCTTGATATGTTCAATCTATGGAATGAACGTGTAAATAAATGTAAGCCATGAATATGCTATGTTAATCCTGTTAGAAGGTTATATTCATGAATGAGGTTTCCTTCAATTGCATAATCTGTTTGCTGTATTAATTTTGTATGTGAATGATGAATGGCTAAACTCCATTTATGTAATACATGTATGCTTATGCAGTCACAACCTCATTGATGGATCGATGCCTCTTGTCTGTTCTTAGAATGATAGGCATAAGCCTAGTTATGAAGCTGTTAATTAGATGCTTAATAACTTAACTTAGCAAATTAACTTAATATGATGATAATGACTGTTATGTAATTGCAGAATGTGAAACAATATGAATCAAGTAAAGAAATTTACGGATGCATAACCTGCATATAAATCATATCAATGAGAAATCAAGCGCACAGATTTATCTGTTTTATGATTTAACAATACAATTTAAACATAGTTACTAGATGTATGTAGGAAAAACCAAAATGAATCAAGGAAAATTTATACACATAACCAAAGAAAGGAAAAGAGAAACTAACTGAAATTCTTTTAAGATTGTAAAACATTACAATTCTCCAAGTACAGAGTTTCTCCAATTCTCTCCTTCGATGGTTCCCTGCTAGTCATGCGATTTTCCAAGGGAAGATTGCTACTTGCACTTTTGGAAGGCTACTTTTTACACTTCCACTACTTAAACTTGAAATTTTAAAATAGATTTTATCAATTTCAAACTCTAATTTTGCATTTTCGGAAACCAAAGTCGACACTTTACAAGATTTATAATCACAGTGAAATTGGACATACTAGTACAAACAAACATTCAAGTGTATTATTTAACAAAATACTTTCATTTTCATTTTATTCACAATTGGCCTCACATCGCTCGCGTCATTCAGGTGCAGCAAGCAAGGCCATAATCGATCTAACAAGAATATGTCATTGACATCCTTGCAAGTATAAGTTTTTTTTATAATACAGTTCCATTTCTCATTAGAAACATCTTTTTCTTCTGAGTCATCGACAATCACTGTATTTTTCCAATCCAAACCATGGATAAAATTTTCCCAAACTTTACCTAAAGGCTTGCGGAATACATTAGGATTTCCATCACCCTGAAAACCCTCTCTGGCTACGGAAGAACAATCTTCTTGTGTTAAAATTAATCTAAATTTTTCCCTTGTCAATCCTGTTCTTTGTAATAATCTAGGCAAAAATTCGTCAACGTCTTTTCATTGAGAAGATGTCCATACCCCAAACTCAAAAATACTAAAGCATTTTTCAAAAAATTCCCTCAAGCCTGGACGTATAAAATAATACTTTGTTGATGTTTCAATGTCCGGTGGTCATTGCAATATGGGTTCTGTTTTCTATGTAATGCGTGTAACAAAACGACATTGAAATAAAAAATGATCAATGGTTTACTAGAAACAAATCTTCTAGTACTATCTACAAACAAAAAAACACACACACAACCCAGTCAATTGAATATTATGGTTCAATGTTTCTAAGTATATTGCTTTCATGTTCAACAATTTTTGAAACACATTACAAGATACATGGTACGATGTCCATAAATAAGATGAGAACTGTGCAATAAAACTTACATCAATTAAATGTAGGAGTTGTAAAAAATATACCAAGCACTAAATAAATTTGTTTACTATAATATGACAGTCATTTGAAATTGAATGTGTTTAACCAACACCCCATATTTTAACTAGGCCCGAGATAATTCAACGGAGAACACGACATTGTTTTTATAGTTATATCTCTCTCTTGTGAACCATCAAATTTCCAACTAGTTGGCATTTTCAAGCCGTTTTTCTTGCTATTATCTGCTGATTGATATTGCCCTTCATCTATAAACAACATGTTCATTTGTTTATATATATATCCATATTGTATAAGTACATCCTTGAATGACTTTTTGTATATGTTATGTAATTCACCAACATTATAGTATGTGGACATTGAGTGATTATAAATAGTACTAAGTTTGGATTGCTCTCGACCCCAAATAAATACAAATTCTTCATTTTTCAACTATTCAAATATAGCAAGGAAATTTTTTATTTCCATGTTGTTGAGCGAGGAAAACCACAGAGCAACGTCGAAATGCTCTCTGGCAACAATGATAATTTCGGGGCTGAACATGCATGTATAATAACGATAGCAATTATGGACAAAATGAGGTTGTTTGGAAGAATCTTCAATGTTAGATAACATCCGAACTCCAAAGAGCAATCCCTCTACTCCCAGGACCAATAGTTTCTTTTGCGGTGATATCCTGACTACATACAAGAACATTGTATATATATATAACGACAACAACAACACTTTGTTCATGAAGTTAATGATCACAACCATGCAACTGTACATGAAGATGTTGATTTCCAAAGATTAATACAAAAATCACCCAAAATTTCACAAATTCAAATGATTTAATAAAAGCATCACATTGAACTAATAATATGTTACATTCACACGAAAATAGCAACGTCTCCAGAAAAAAATAGAAAACACATTGAATCATTTAAATTAGGAAATGATAGATTACATCTATAAATAGGAAATGATAGGTTACATTTGATGGTTGCCACTCAACCAGGATTCAACTAGGAGAAGGCATTGAAGGCTCTGATATTAGCTGATTCATGTATTGTTCTAAAATGTTTCCAAAGTCGATGTACCAATTCAGTATCTGTCCTAGCAGACGATTCAATAAAGGGCTTACTCAAAATACAGTTTTCAAATGGAAGTGCTTTCTCACCATCACCCTCCAAAACAATCATTGATGTATTACTTTCTGAAGGTTTCATTGGGAACTCTGTCCACACACTCTCCATATTTTTTGTGTATTTCCTTCTTGATCGTTGGTACATCTCTCTCAAAACCAAATAAATAAAAAAAATTTCTCATATGATTTATCTTTACCACATGCCATAAAAAAATTTGTGAGTAGTGGCTTCCCCTCATTGACACTACATTTAGATGACCAAATCCCAACATTGAATTTGGAAAGAAGTAATTCCAAAAATTGAATGGCATGTGTTTGTGACTCATATGAAGTTCTTCTATGTTTAAATTCAAATTCACAATTTGAATTCTCTTCCCCCTTTTTTACTCTTTCCCATCCAACAATATTTTTTTGATTTCCTTTTTTTTTTCTCTTTTCGAGTCATTGTCTGTGACTTTCTTGTGAAATAGAAAACCTTCAATTTCTAATATTAATAACATTTTTGTAATGGGAGCTGCACAGAAATATTGCTTGTCATTATATATTTCGGAATAATTTTTTTATTATCAATTTAAGTAGAAAATATTCTTTGTCTTTTACCTGTCAATGGTAGGCCAACATTTGAATTGTGAGTAACATCGCTGGAAACACTGAGTTTTGGAACCAAGCCCTCTCCAGGTTCAATATTTTCCAAGCCCTCTTCTGGTTCTGTATTGTCCAAGCTCTCGCCTTGTTCATTATTGTCCAAGCTCCCGCCTGGTCCATTATTCTCCAATATGATTTGCTGGCCAATATCCAAGGACATCGTTGATGCCAGCTCTGGTTGTGGATGATCCACATGTTGACCTGGAAATTTGCAGGTATACATTTCATATAATTTTTTTCAAGTATTCAAAGGATTAGAGGTTTATTTTTGGAAATGTAGTAAGAGTTGGAACCTGTGAAGAGATTCTTATTTTGTATTGAGCCCTTCAATTTTGAATAAATATTCCCGAGTAGTGTTGATGCATATTTTCAAGAGTAAGGATTCCTGTATTATTTTATTCAAAGGATTAAAAGAATGTGACTATCTTGTCAATGATGAGCTAATTAACAAATTAAATTATGACGATAATGACTGCGTTGTGATTGCAGAATGTGAAACAATATGAATCAAGTAAAGAAATTGACCGATGCATAACCTGCATATAAATCATATGGATGATAAAGCAAGCACACAAATTTATATGTTTTATGATTTAACAATACAAAACATAGTTATTAGATGTATGTATGAAAAAACAAAATGAATCAAGGAAACTTGATACACATAAAAAAAGAAAGTAAAATAGAAACTAACTGAAATTCTTTAAAGATTGTAAAGCATTACAAGTCTCCAAGTACAAAGTGTCTCCAGTGCTATCCTTCGATGGTCCCCCCCCATTCATGCGATTTTCCCAGTATTCTGAAAGTGCCAAATCTAGTTCTGAAATTGACCAAACCGGTTCCAAAACTGCCAAATCCATTTCCAAAAGTGCCAAAATCCAGGTTCCAAAACCATACTTTTTCTTTTGATATTGACACTTTTGAAAATGGTTTTTGCAGTGTTCCGATATGATAATTATGATGGTCATTTGAAGTTGTAAAATATATACAAATCATTAAATGAATTGGTGTCTATTTAATATGACAGTCATTTGAAGTTGAATGTCATTAACCAACACCCCATTTTTGAATGAGGCTCGAGATAAATGAATGAAGGGGCGACCGACCCTTTTTCTTCCCACTATTATTTTCATAATAGTTCTAGACTACAAGAAGGGTGGTTCGATCCTTCTTGTGCTCACCATTATGGATACAGGTGAATTGTCAGATATTGGTGTTCACAATTATCTACTAAAAGAAGGGGCGGCCGATCCTTCTTGTCGGAAATCAGAAGTCAGGATAAATATTGTTTACATGTTATAACATAGGCAATGTCCCAGTCCCTACCATATACTGTGGAAGTCGGTAGTCGGGAATTGTTGTCCCAACCTTTGTAGACTAATTTTTTTTCCATTTGTCTTTTAAATGAAGGGTCGGCCGACCCTTCTTGTGCTTAGTATTTTTGCAGTCTTCACCATTCAGGATATACATGAATTGACATACTATACTTGGTAGGTTGAATGTTTGCACAATTCCCTCATAAATGAAGGGGCGGCTGACCCTTCTTCTACCCACTATTATTTTCATACTAGTTCTAGACTGCTAGAAAGGTCATCCAATCCTTCTTGTGTTCACCAGTCTGGATACAGGTGAATTGCTGGATATTGGTGTTCACAATAATCTACTAAATGAAGGGTCGACCGACCCTTCTTTTGATTTATATTTTTCCAGTCTTGACCATTCTGGTTATACAGGAATTGATCTCTATTTTGGAAGACCAAAATCTCACATGTGTGAGGCTCAAAGAGAGAACTGACACCATAGGAAGTGATGACATGGATTGTATGATGATGCTGGAAAGACACATGATGGTGTTCTGGTGCTTCCATTAAGTCAGTGTTGCAATCTGACATCATTCTAGAAAAGTATGACAAGTTTGTGAAACTTTGGAAATTGACAAAGTATGGAAAAAGTAGTCAAAACTACTCTGAGAGAATTCCCACCATAATTCATGGTTTGAGAAAAATGCATGCACCATCATATCATGCTATAGCTTGTTGAAGTGGCTATCTAGTTATATATGATTGCAGATTGCAGGAATTGTTTGCATAATGGATTTGTGACATGCGTTTCTGCAACCCATAGGTTTTTTTTTATTTCAAGTTGTATTCCCGCAACCCGCAATTGCGGATTGTGGATTGCGAGAACATTGTATATATTTCCAAAAAATTAAACCCCCGCAACTCATCTTACGCATTCCCCAGATTAGATCTTAGTCGTGGATTTTCTTAATCTTACGACCCATATTTAACCTGCGGAATTAATAAATATGTTGATTTTTTTATGTTTCCTTTTATTATTTTTCATCTTCGAAAATTACCTGCTGTGTGGATTTTACTGCGCTTTTTAACCAGGGGTTGTTTTCACCATTTTTTCTAGCTTAAATGAAGAGTTGGCTGACCCTTCTTGTACTTAGTATTTATCCAGTCTTCACCATTTAGGAGATATATGAATTGAAATCCTATCCTTTGTAGGTTGAATATTTGTGCAGTTCCCTCATGAATGAAGAGGCGGCTGACCCTTCTTCTACCTAGTATTATTTCCATACTGATTCTAGACTGCAAGAAGGATCAATCGATCCTTCTTGTACTCACCATTCTGGATATAGGTGAATTGTTGGATGTCTATGTTCTCAATTATCTACTAAACGAAGGGTCAACCGACCCTTCTTGTGCTTAGTATTTTTCCATTATTGAATAATGGATTTGCGATATGCGTTTCCACAACCTAAAACCCGCAATGCGGATTGCGGATTGCGGAAACTTTGTTTTTTTTTTCGACTTGTGATCCTGCAACCCGCAATTGTTGATTGCGAGAGTGTTGTATATATTTCTGAAAAATTAAACCTTCGCAACTCATCTTTCGCATTCCCCAAATTAGATCTCAGCCATCGATTTTTCTTAATCTTATGGCCCAGATTTATCTCGACGGAATTAATAAATATGTTCATTTTGTTTATGTTTTCTTTTATCATTTTTCATTTTCAAAAGTTTCTTGGTGTGTGGATTTTACTGCGAGTTTTTACCATTCGTCGTTTTCACGACTTCTTACCAGGGGTTGTTTTTGTGAGTTTTTACCAGGGGTCATTTTCACAATTTTTTCCAGCTTGCACAGGTTGGTTTCATGTCACTTTCTTATTCAATTGTTCATGGTTTTTTGCTATTTTGAGTTTTTTTTATTTGTGTTTATTTATTCATCAGATTTCTTGAGTTTTTCAAACATGTCTCGCAACACTCACTGCAAAACTCCTCAGAAAGATATTTTTAACAAAGACCCAAACTTCGGCATCCTTTCCGACACCAGGGATAAGGTTTCTGAGACATACCAAATCGATTGGTCCAAAATTTAATCCATCTTTGACAATGACAACCTAACTGATATTCAAAGTGGCTGGCCCGCCTCTGAAAATATTAGGGATTCACAACTCCACGCTATAGCTTCAAGACCTACTATCCTTCCCTGCACTGATGCAGTCAAGTAGATTATAGACCATGCTATCCCTAAAGACCGCTCTTTCACTGATAGCGTAGGGTCTCAATTGGCTACATTTTGCCCTGAGGTTTTTACCAGAGCTTAGGCCCTAAAACTAGTTGTTCAACCCCTAAAGGTTGCATTCCTTGAGTCGTCAAAGAGTAGGTACAATTTCAATGAAATGCTGAAGCCTTGGATGCACAGACCGACAAATTTCATGACTAGGGGTGATAATTTATACCCAATTTCCTGCTTCAAAGCACCTTATTCTCTTCTGGCAGCCATGCTCTCCAAACTTTATGGTCTCTCTAATTTTTCAGTATTCAAAGCTAAATGGGCTCCTATCTCCACTCATGTCCTAACAATGGGGCAGTCATTCTCTTGGGCTTCAATTTTATCAGCAGAGTTAAATACAACCATTGAGAAATATCAAAAAACAACAGCTACAAGGAAGCCATACATATTTTTCAATGCATTGGTAATTGAAGTTTTCTATACAAAGTTGCAATATCCCACCATAGGGTGGAGTTGGACTAAGTCCTCACCCCCTGTTCATATTTATTGTTCTGGCTTATGGGAAATCAATTTTGTTCCCTTGCTCTATGACAACTACGACCATTTCTTTGGTGCAATTTACCAGTAGATTTTCAAGGAAGATGCCCCTGCCTTTTCTGCTGATGCCAGAACTCTCATCTCTACATTGGGTGAGTGGTATGTGGGAGAAGCGTTTTCTTACATTAGAGTCCAGGGAAGCAGTATTGTACATTTTCTACCAAGATTTGTCCCTAACACACTGTTACTTGAGGATATATCTTATCAGACTGTTATAGATGGTGTTTAACTTAAGCTCACTGGTCCCAAAACGAAGGGATGGCCGAAGTTTCCTTTAAACCTTGGACCTTTGGTTATCCCAACTTCAAATTGGGCTGCAACACTGGGAGATAGGATTGTTTCTGTGAAATTGGGATTTGCACCCAAAAGAACTCATGACCCCAAAGGATTTCTGCAGGCTCACTTCAAATAGGAGCATATGAATATTGGTTATACACATCAAGACATCCCTGATGACTCTATTTATCAAGGAGCTAATATTTTCTCTGAAGTGTTGCTGAGGGCAAAGAGAAAAGAAGAACAGAGCCATATCTTTCAGTATCAACGGGAGCTTAAAACCAAGGTTTTGAGCTATAGAAGCATGGAACTCAAGCTTGATGAGAAAACAAGAAAAGATAGGGAAGAAAAGGAAGCTCACAAATCTAGTGCTCCATTGATGCTGACCTACACGGATGGAGACAAAGGAAAAGGCTTGATGGAGGGTACTCCGAAGTTTAAAATTGCTGCATAATTAAAGATGTTAATGCATACATCTCAGCAATTGAAGCATAAATTAGCACATAAGAGTTCGGTGCTGGATACCCAAGTGGTTGCAGTACCCAAACCCACTCCTGATATTCAAGTGGCTTCTATAGCCAACTTGATTAGTGATGTTCAAGTGATTGTTGTGAGTAAACCAGCTAAAAGACAGAAAATTCAAACTTCTACCTCTGAAATTGCTACTCTTACTATTGAAGACAGTGATGTGGAAGATGAAACACTTCCTTCTGTGACTGTGGTGCAGGAAGAAACTGAAATCTCTTAGGAAATCACAGATTTGTTGAATGCCATAGTCATGGCTAATCTTGTCCCACATCAACAGTCTCTTGAAACCACTACTACTGTTGATACCACAACTTCAACACTCGTGCGCGCAACTACGCGCATGCACAAACACGTGCACACGTGACTGACAGTGTGCATGCGCAAACACGTGCACACGTGACTGACAGTGCGCACGTGTAGGTGCGCGCACACGTTAATAACAGCGCGCATGCGCCTCTGCGCGTACGCATTATTGTATGCCTTTGTATGGTTTATTTAATTTCCTTTGTCAAAGGGAGACATGAAGTTGATGAAGATGTGATGGTGAAGAAGATGAGGATGATGGAGATGTTGATGAGGAAGGGGAAGATGACAATGATGTTGAATATGTTGATGATGATGATGATGATGATGATGAGATGATTGTGATGGTGATGATGATGACAATGGTGATGAAGATGATGATGAGGATGATGAGGATGATGATGATGATGATGATGGTGATGAGGATGATGGTGACGAGGATGATGATCATGGTGGTGATGAAGATGATCATGATCATGATGAATATGATGATGATAATCATCATCATCATCATCTCCATCACCATCATCATCAGCATCTTCATCATCATTTTCATCTCCCCCTTCCTCATCAACATCTCCACCAGCTTCATCTTCTTTATCATCACCATCTTCTTCATCATCATCATCATCATCTTCATCACCATTGTCATCAACATCAACATCTTCATCTCCATCATCATCATCTTCTTCATCCTCATCACCATCATCATCATCAACTTCATCATCATCATCAACTTCATCATCATCATCATCGTCATCATCAACACCATCATCATCATCGTCCTTCTTCCTCATCTTCATCAACATCTAGGTCATCATCTTCATCGTCAACATCATCATCATCATCATTATCATCCTCATCATCAACATTGATGGTGATGATGATGAAGATGATGATGATGATGATGTTGATGATGAGTACAATGATCATCAACATCATCATCATCTTCATCATCATATTCATATTCATCATCATCCACTATCATCATCATCATCTTCGTCATCACCCTCTTCCTCATCATCATCATCAACAACATCTTTGTCATCATCATCATCATCATCATTATCATCAATGATGATGATGACAATACAAAGATGATGATGATGATGATGAAGAGGATGGCAATGATGAGTATGATGAGGATGATGAAGATGATGATTATGATGACGAAGACAATGATCATCGTGACCATGATCATATGATGATGATGATGATGGTGAGGATGTTGAAGATGGCGATGATGATGATGAATATGATGATTTTGATGATGATGATCATATTCGTCATCATCATCATCTTCATCATCGTACTCATATTCATCATCATCCACCACCACCATCATCATCATCATCATATCATCATCATCATCATCATCATCCTCATCATTTTGTTGATGATGATGAAGATGTTGATGATGATGATGAAGATGCTGATGATGATGAGGATGATGTGCTACATATTCGTCATCATCTTCATCATCAACATCATCATCATCATCATCATCATCATCATCATAATCATCTCCATTATTCATCATCATCATCATCATCTTCATCATCATCGTTGTCATCATCATCATCATCATCATCATCGTCGTCGTCGTCGTCATCATCATCCTCATGCTTGTCCTCACAATGATTATGATGACGACGATGATGAAGATGATGATGATGATCATGCCATGGATCATGTTGTGGATGATGATGAAGATGATGATGATGTGTTTCATATTTGCCATCATCTTCATCATCAACATCATCACCATGATCATCTCCATTAGTCATCATCATCATCATCAACATCATCATCATCACCATCTTCATCATCATCATGATCTTCATCATCATCATCATCATCATCATCATCATCTTCATAACGAAGATGATGATGATGATGAAGATGAAGATGGTGGTGATGATGATGGTGATGACTAATGGAAATGATGATGATGTTGATGATGAAGAATATGTAGCACGTCATCCTCATCATCATGATCATATTCATCTTCATCTTCATAATAATCAACACCATGATGATGATGATGATGATGAAGATGATGGCGATGACGAGTATGATGAGGATGATGAAGATGACGATTATGATGATGAAGACAATGATCATCATGACCATGATCATACGATGATGATTATGGTGGTGAGGATGATGAAGATGGCGATGATGATGACTAATGAAGATGATGATGACGAATATGATGATTTTGATGATGATGATCATATTCGTCATCATCATCATCATCATCTTCATCATCGTACTCATATTCATTATCATCCACCAACATCATCATAATCATCATCATCATCATCATCATCATCATCATCATCCACGTCCTCACAATGATGACGATGATGAAGATGATGATGATGATCATGTTGTTGATGATGATGAAGATGATGATCATTATGAGGATGATGTGCTGCATCTTCGTCATCATTGTTATCGTCAACATCATCATCATCATCATAATCATAATCTCCATTAGTTATCATCATCATCACCATCTTCATCATCATCATCTTCATCATGATCTTCATCATCATCATCATCATCATCATCATCATGAAGATGATGATGATGATGATGATGATGATGATAACGATGATGGTGATGACAAGTATGATGAGGATGATGGAGATGACTATTATGACGACTACCATCATCATCATCATATGATCATCATCTTCATAATCCTCATCATCATCCATGTCCTCACAATGATGATGATGATGATGATGATGAGGAAGTTGATGATGATGATCATGTTGATGATGATGATGAATATGCAAATGATGTGCTGCATATTCCTCATCGTCTTCATCATCATCATCATCATCATCATCATATCATCACGATGAGTATGACGATGATGATGATGATGATGATGACGATGATGATGATGACGTGCTGTATATTCGTCATCATCTTCAACAACATCTTCATCATCATCATCATCATCATCATCATCATCATCATCATAATCATCATCCTCATGCTCGTCCTCACAATGATGATGATGACGATGATGATGAAGATGATGATGATGATCATGCTGTGGATCATGTTGTGGATGATGATGATGTGTTGAATATTCTCCATCATCTTCATCATCAACATCATCATCATCATCATCTCCATTAGTCATCATCATCATCATCAACATCATCATCATCACCATCTACATCATCATCATAATATTCATCATCATCATCATCATCATCATCATGACGAAGATGATGATGATGATGATAATGATGATGAATATGGTGATGATGATGATGATGATGATGATGACTGATGGAGATGATGATGATGTTGATGATGAAATAATGATGAATATGCATCACATCATCCTCATCATCACGATCATCTTCATCTTCATCTTCATCATCATCAACACCATGATGATGATTATGATGATGAAGAAGATGGTGATGACAAGTATGATGAGGATGATGAAGATGACGATTATGATGACGAAGACAATGATCACCATGACCATGATCATATGATGATGATGATGGTGATGACGATGATGAAGATGGCAATGATGATGACTAATGAAGATGACGATGAGGAATATGATGATTTTGATGATGATGATCATATTCGTCAACATCATCATCCTCATCTTCATCATTGTACTCATATTCATCATCATCCACCACCACCATCATCATCATCATCCTTGTCCTCACAATGATGATGATGATGAAGATGATGATGATGATGATGATCATGTTGTTGATGATGATGAGGATGATGTGCTGCATATTCGTCATCATCTTCATCATCAACATAAACATCATCATCATCATCATCATCATCATCTTCATCATCATTGTCGTCATCATCAGCGTCATCATCACCATTTGCATGCCCATCCTCACAATGATGATGATGATGATGATGATGTGGATCATATGTGGATGATGATGAAGATGATGATGATGTGCTACATACTCATCATCATCTTCATCATCAACATCATCATCATCATCACCATCATCATCATCATCATCATCATCATCTCCATTACTCATCATCATCATCATCATCACCACCTTCATCATCATCATCATCATGATCTTCATCATCATCATCATCATCATCATGACGAAGATGATGATACATGTTGATGATGATGACGATGAAGATGGTGATGATGATGATGATGATGACTAATGGAGATGATGATGATATTGATGATGAATATGATGACGAATATGCAACACATCGTCCTCATCATCATGATCATCTTCGTCTTCGTCTTCATCATCATCAACACCATGATGATGATGATGAAGATGGCTATGAAGAGTATGATGAGGATGATGAAGATGCCGATTATGATGACGAAGACAATGATCATCATGACCATGATCATATGATGATGACGATGGTGGTGAGGATGATGAAGATGGCGATGATGATGACTAATGAAGATGATGATGACGAATATGATGATTTTGATGATGATGATCATATGCATCATCATCATCATCATCCACCACCATCACCATCATCATCATATCATCATCATCATCATCATCCTCATCATCCTCATCCTCACAATGATGATGATGATTATGATGATGAAGATGATAAAGATGATGATGATGATCATGTTGTTGATGGTGATGAAAATGATGATGATGAAGAGGATGATGTGTTGCATATTCGTCATCATCTTCATCATCAACGTCATCATCATCATCATCTCCACTAGTCATCATCATCATCACCATGATGATGCTGAGGTAGAGGACATGTTGTCAGAAATTTATGGAATGTAGTTGATATAGATCGATCACGTTCTTATAGCTTTAGTACTATGCAAGGAACTCATGGATTTCATTCGGTTCGAAGCTCAAACAACCTCTTGTTTGAAATATGGACGCGAAAACTTGCTTGCTTTTGTGGGTCTTGCAGCAGTTGTGAGTGGGATGAGTGCAAATAAGTGGATTTGGTTGATGAATGGGATCATGTGTCATTTGCAGTTGACCCACTTGCAGTTGGTGAAACAATCCAATTAGAGGAAGGCCAATCCTCTATTTCGAATGAATATGATCATATATCTGATCTTGTACAGCCAAGTAAACATTTCTGCATGCATATCCTGGTTCCCTCCTTGTTTTTGTAACTATCCAAGTTATCAAACCACTAATTGTTGGAATATGACCTTAAAATGCATTTTTGCAGGACACATCTATGCAGTTGTCGCCCTGACGGACAGTGTAATTGGGACAAATTATTGGTTGGCACGATGCATCTAGGGGAAGCAAACCCTCCTCGCATCATTAACAGATAGTGAATGCATTACCTTTCCTACTGGCTCGATGATTGTTTAGGGAGAATATCTTATAGTGGATGGAAAGCGACCAAAGAGCAATGGCTACACATACACATATTATAGACCAGGGTCACAGGTGTATCACTTTATGCACTTGATCGTGGGCACAAACATCAAACTATAGACATTGTCAATGAAGTCATCAAACAAGGTACACTACTTACTACCTCATGTGGAGCATGAGAAGTTGTTTAAGACAGTAAAAAACCGAGAGAATCCAGAAGACCTAATTGATTGAGGTACATAGTATAGCCATGTGATTGTTTATTCATGCATGATTAATGTTATTCATGTTAGATAGTTTATTTGATATCGTTATCTTATATCGTTTATTTGGTGTTTGAGTTATGATTAAGTTATGATTTATAGCCATGTGATTGTTTATTCATGCATGATTAACCCTAGAAGCACTAATATAACCCTACAAACATAATCTAGCCCTAGAAATGATAGAAAGCTAAACTAACCCTAGAAACACTAATCCAACCCTCATAAACTAATCTAGAATCCTAGAA
Organism: Larix kaempferi; assembly: GCA_027924585.1. Classification (NCBI taxonomy): domain Eukaryota; kingdom Viridiplantae; phylum Streptophyta; class Pinopsida; order Pinales; family Pinaceae; genus Larix; species Larix kaempferi. The sequence continues at coordinate 8,410,450 of BSBM01000797.1, read as the reverse complement.
ACATAATCTAGCCCTAGAAATCCTAGAAAGCTAAACTAACCCTAGAAACACTAATCTAACCCTCAGAAACTAATGTAGAATCCTACAAACCTAATGTAGCCCTATTAACCTACTCTAGCCCTAGAATACGTGACCCACCACACATACCCTCAATAGGGGGTATTTGGACTCCAAGTGGGATAGGATCACTATTAGAAGGGTTTGTCACGTCACACAAGTACACCACTAGAGAACTCAACTTATAGAATTCAAGTCTACATGTCTATCTTGGAATTTCGATCCTCAAACCCTAGGTCTTACCAAAATGTTCACAGCGCCCAAATTTGGATATTGCCCCCATTTTCTCTACCACTCTCTCCATTTGGAGCTTTAGGAATTGTTTCAATATTGGTCTAGTACTTGGATGAATATGAGGATCATTTGGGAGCTATGACTGAGTAGCACTAACATCTTCATCATTGTCACCTAATGGTTGGAAATGTCCTTGTGGGAGACTTTAGACCTACCTCAATCATGTTAATGCTTGATTTTTTGGAGGTCCCTCATCACCATCTCCATCATCATCACCGTCTTCGTCATCATCATCACCATCTTCATTATCACTGTCATATGTAGGTCCCTCATCACCATGTCCATCATCATCATCATATTCATCATCACCATGATCTTCATCATCACCATCACTATCACCATCATCATCAACGTCTTCACCATCATCACCATCATCATCATCATCACAACAAGTTCCTGGTGGATGATTTTCCAAAGTTGACCCCCGTGTGCAAAAATTGCACACTCCCTTCACTCACTGAGCAAAACCATAGTTTCCAAGATGGATGTACACGATGACACCGAGGCCACCGGATCGGAGGTTAGGGGAACCCCTATCACTATCCTGGTGCCCTGAATCCAATGAAATCGATGGTTTGTCGATCCGAGCCACGGTCTTCATTCTATGGCTTGTTCTGTCTCGCATCCAAAAGGCCTTCAAGGACACTTGCTGGATACCAGTCGGGGGCATAGAACTACAAATGTGCAACAAAACCGGGTTCCCGGGATTCATGCAAGTGTGTCTAGGTAGTTTCCAACTTGGAACGCTATCCACAAGTTCCCGGTGGATGATTTTCCAAAGTTGACCCCGTGTGCAAAAATTGCACACTCCCTCATTGAGCAAAAACCCTAGTTTCCAAGATGGATGTACAAGATGACACCAGGGACATTGGACCAGAGGGTAGGGGCATCCCTAGAACTATCCCCGCGTATTGAATCCAATGGAGTCGATGGTTCATTGATCCAAGCCACGGTCTTCATTCTATGGCTCATTCTGTCTCGCATCAAAAAGGCCTTCAAGGACACCTGTTGGATAGCTTCCGGGGGCATAGAACTCCAACCGTGTAACAAAACTGGGTTTCTAGGATTCATGCAAGTGTGTCTAGGTAGGTTCCAAGTGGGAACGCTAGACACAAGTTCCCGGTGGATGATTTTCCAAAGTTGACCCCCGTGTGCAAAAATTGCACACTCCCTCACTAAGCAAAACCCTAGTTTCCAAGATGGACATACAAGATGACACCGGGGCCACCAGACAGAAGGGTAGCGACACCCATAGCACTATCCTGGTGTCCTGAATCCAACAGAGTCAACGGTTTTTCAATCCAAGCCACATTCTTCATTCTATGGCTCATTCCATCTCGCATCCAAAAGGCCTTCAGGGACACCTGCTAGATATGTTGATGTATATGTAACTTCGGAATGTATTTCACATATATGTATATTGTATTCCTATAGAGATGTTATTATTCCTCTATACGGAAGTGTTTGTATTCCTATAGAGATGTTATTTTTCCTCTATACAGAAGTGTCGTCATTTATATTGTAAGTGTCGTAACTTATACTTGATGGGTTATTAGACCACCTTGTGGGGTCGACCCTGTATAAGTCATGTGGGTCAAAGGGTTATTAGACAACCCTATTGGGGGTCGACCATGTGGGTCAAACGGTTATTAGACCACCCTATTGGGGGTCGGCCATGTGGGTCAAAGGGTTATTAGACCACCCTATTGGGGGTTGGCCTATTCAACATTGTGTTATGTGGTTAAGTTGAGGCTCACCTAGTAAAGGTTATTAGGGAAGTCAAGTCAAGTATAAATAGAGTGCGGGAGGCACTCTATTTCATTATTCTATTCTCTCACACACTCTTTGGAGAGTGGCACACTTGTGGAGGAGGAGAAGCTGCTACTAGGAGATGTCTATATCTTATGTTTGGGTTGTATCGTTGCTCTATCTATCTTTGAGGAAGTTACTAGGGTTTTTCACCTTTATGGTTTTCCCCAAGTAAACTTTGTGTCTCTTGTGTGCTTGCATTATTGTGTCCATGATTGATATGCTGTAGATATGATGTACATGTTGTTATCTTAGTTAAGATCCTAGATCAGACTGAATTAAATTCTGAAAAACTAACATGGTATCAGAGCTATCCTAAAAGAAGGCATGGTATGGCATGTATGACACTTGTTGCACTTTCGATGCTAGGGCTTGATATAACAAAAACGAGTCATCGTATCACTTTCTCTATAAATCCATTTTTGGCAAAGTTCGTGGATATGAAACTTTTACAGGTTGAAGATAAGATCCCCATGTACCTTTTGTCCAAAGGAAAACATCTAATTCGTTGCACTTTGTGTTTTATGATCTGTACAATCTAGGGTTTTTGCTTCTTCTAGATCTGAGTCATAAACAGGTGACCTAGGAAAAAAGGTCATAACTTGGGATAGGAAGCTCCAAATGAAATTTAGTAAAAATTGACAGGTATTGCATGGACTGTACTTTCTCAAGTAATGTTTTCAGAGGCCGAAACTGAACTAGTGACACGTGGCACTCCATACACGTTCGCTCTCATGTTTTATCCCATAAATGGGTCATGTTGAGACACTTGGCATAACTCTCTCTCAGAAAATCCATTTGAAGTCAGACCTATGGGCTTGGAAACATGACAGGTCACGCTACCATAGGAAAAATGTTCAGACCCTGTGGATTGAAAAGTTTGGAGTTACACTAGAAACAATAAGGTGCATATTTTTGTCAAAATAGAATTATTTTTGAGCACCTTCATTCATGGCTTCGGGAATTTAGGGTTTTGGAGAAAGTTGGAATTTTTGTAATTGGAGACCACGGCTAGATGCTACTCATCAAAATTTAAATTTAGAGACCAAGATCAGATTTGTTGGTTGGGAAGAAAGCCGGGCGTGATCAAATCCCAGTTCGGGACTTTGATCAGAAAGATGGAAAATTAGGGCTTCTGCAAAAGTTGGAATTTTGGAAATCTGTGACCACGGCTGGAAGCTACTCAAAACAATAGAAGCTTAAAGATTTGAATCAAAATTTTTGGTTGGGTGAAGCTCTGGGAAACTCAAACCCTAATTCAGGGTCCTCCTAGTGAATCCAGAAAACTAAAAGGCAATTTTGAGGGGTGAAACTTTGCAGTTTTCAAATTCTGAGTATAGCAGCTTGACCAGCTCAGAAAGGTGCATCTTTCTCTCCTTTCAGAAGTTTGAAATTCAAAGTTTGAATTTTTAGGGTTTATCTGACAAACCCTAATCCAGCTCCAGATCCAGTTCCTTCCAATCAAGTGGATTGGGGTAATCCTAGAAGAATGGATTAGTCACCTGCATAAGTGAAGAAGTTCATGTTTCAGACGGAGATGAGGCTAAGGCCTTACATAAGAATATTACAAGCAATATTGACAGGTATGACTTATCCAGGTATGTTTCGAGATTTGTTAATGATTAAGTTTATGGTATGTTTGTCTTCATATTATTATTGTTAGTACAATCTTGATTAAATTTAGACTTGTCGTATCACCTTAATAAAATTATGAATACATTATAGAAGATATTCATTGATTAAGGTTTTGACACTTATGATTGTACTAATGCATTGTGATGTTGTATGAGGTTTATGTTGTTCGCTAACATGAAAGGTACACCAAGAAAGACAAATCATGTTCTACTTCAAGAACATATGATCATGGTGACATGAAGACAAAGATTGATCCATTGTCATGGATCACATAGAAGATCTACTTACGAGGTATGTATAACTTGGTTCTACAATGGTTAACTTATGAGACATGCAGGTTACTAGCACAAGTCATTGAAGAGAACCAGAAGACATCATGCGGGTATGTTAGACATAAGTAGCTAACATAGTAATCTAGGTATGTTTTTCCTATATCAAGTTAGAATATTGCCTTTTGTTAGGATCCCTTATATAAGTATACTTGGTATGATTGGTTATGTTTATTCATAAAGTTAGAAATGTAAGAAATCAAGGGTTTATGCATATTATGTCTCTTATCTTGATTGATGATTTGACTAACCAAAAGAGTCCTATGATCAAATAAGAATATGCATGAGTAAAACTAGTCTTCCCTAAAACCTTGAATACCAATGTTTATTATTTTTGTTTGAAATGATCATGACTATACATGTTTAATATTATTGTGCTTTGATAGTATTAAGATTATACTAATGAATGTGTGATTATGTATGAGACCTCGAGGATAACACAATGATGATACTAATAAGCATGCATGGTGATTAAGGATGGATATAAGTTCAAGGACAGGTAATCCAGGAAGCAAAGATCAAGAGCGAGCCCACCTCAGTAGTTTCTGCAAGATTGTAGATATTCAGAGGGAGTTGACCACTTCTCACAATCCACATCAGAATGGAGTTATAGAAAGGAAGCAAAGACTGAGAGGGAGTCAACCCTACAACCAAGCAAAGATAAGTATTTGAAATTGTCATTTCTTGCATATTTGTTTGTTTAAATAATATTGTTCAATGATGTATATGTTTATGTTCCTAGACTTAGGGTGCGTATTATGCATATTAGAATAATTGCATTAATGAACAATATACTACTACTATGCATCTAATGGGTAAGTGGCCTATGGAACTATACAACATTCCATTGGTACTTATCTAGAATGAAACCTCTTTCCTGACATGTTGGGAGTAGTTCAAACTCTTAACAATGTTCTGGTAGAGATTGGAAGGCATCTAGATAGTTACAGGATATGGATGAATGTTGTATTGAAGCATTGGCTAAAATAATTGCATGACTGTATGACATATTTATTTATGTGTAAGAATTTGTTCTGAAAACTATGAGATGTTTCTAATCATGCAATTTAACTTGTTTTGCAGAAACGATCATATACCTTCACCTACAAAAAAAGGACTACAACATTTGTTCTAGCAAAAAAGATATCTATTGAAGATATTGAAATTCCCAGGATCTGGGATGAAGCAATGAAAGAATGCCATGATTAGTCGATCATGAAGAAAGATGTTTGGGATGCAGTCCCAAGACCTGAAGGGAAGTCTTTTGTGACTTCCAAATGGATCTATAAAATCAAGCATGCTGCAGATGATAGCATGGAGAAATACAAAACGAGGTTTGTAGCTCGTGGCTTCTCCCAGAAAAAAGGGATTGAGTATGAAGAGACTTCTACACCTATAGCCAAGCACACTTCCATCAGATCAATACTTTCTCTAGCTATAATGATGAAATGGAAGATACACCAGATGGATGTCAAGATAGCTTTCTTGAATGGTGTAGTCGAAGAGGAAGTGTATGTGGAGCAGCCACTTGGTTTTGAGACACATGACAAGAAGTCATATATGTGCAGAACTTGGTATGGTAGGATAGACAACTTTCTATCCAGTTTGGGCTTTACCAAGAGTAAAGAGGATTCCAACCTTTACTACAAGGTTGAGGAAGGCAATCCAGTGATACTACTTTTGTATGTGGATGATCTGTTTATTACAAGTGAAGATAGATTGATTGCCGACATGCAGTAGAAGCTTTCTGCCGAGTTCGAGATGAAGGACTTGGGTATGATGCACTACTTTCTGGGCATGGAGGTGTGGAAGAGTGCAGATGGGATCTTCCTTAGACAAGGGAAGTATGCAGTAGAGATCCTGAAGAGGTTCGGGATGATGGACTGCAAGGCCATGGCCACACCAATGGAATCAAACCAGAGCTGCTGTGTGATGCTTCATCTTATCTGGTTGATGTTACTGTGTATCGTCATATGGTTGGGTCCTTGATGTACCTGACGAACATGAGGCCATATATTTGCTTTGCAGAGAACACATTGAGCCAATTCCTGACAGATCCCAGAGGTGTTCACCTGGTTCTTGTAAATCATATTCTGAGGTACCTGAAGGGTATGGTTGATTATGGGCTCAAGTATGATGTGAATCAAAAGTTTAACCTACAGGGTTATGTTGATTCAGATTGGGAAGGCTGTGCTGCAGATAGGAAGAGCACTTCTGGGTGTTGCTTCAGTATGGGATCAGGTGTAATCTCTTGGTTTAGCAGGAAGCAGTCCTGCGTAGCACTAAGTACAGCCAAAGTAGAGTATGTTGCATCTTGTTTGGCTAGTTGTGAGGCAGTATGGCTCTGAAAGCTACTGTCCAAGTTATTTGATCTTTCATTAGAGGCTACTGGTATCTTTTGTGACAACCAGAGTTATGTGAAGCTATCTGAGAACCCGGTGTTCCACGACAGGTTGAAACACATTGACATCAAATATCACTATATCAGGGATATGGTGCAGAGAGGATCAGTGAAGCTCCTGTATGTTGCGATGGATGAGCAGCTTGCAGATGTGATGATGAAACCACTAGCCAGAGTGAAGTTCGAGTAATTCAGAGAGAGGCTTGGTGCTCTTGAGATTGGCGACACTTCGAGGAAGAAGTGATGGAGACATTTGCTGGATCCATTCCAAGCATGGTGAGAGGAGGATCCTTCCCATGGCTGTGGATATAAGCACTGGATGATGAGCATCAGGATGGTGCTCCAGTTACTACTCTGTATATGCATCATGTTGGATGCTTGGATATGATCAGTTGGATCATTTATATGTATATGCATCATGTTGGATGTTTGTATGCATCATGTTGGATGATTGTACACATCATGTTGGATGTTGGATATCATAAGTTGGATCATGTGTATGTATCTGTAGATGTATCAGGTGGATACATTGTATGATCAGGTAGATCATGTATTTTGATATGTATCAGGTAGATCATGTATGTTGATATGTATCAGGTGGATCATGTATTTGTATATGTATCAGGTGGATCATGTATTTGTATATGTATCAGGTGGATACATTGTATGATCAGGTAGATCATGTATGATGATATGTATCAGGTAGATACTGTGTATGCATCAGGTGGATGCATTGTATGATCGGGATGATCATGGATGATGAGCTTCAGCATGTTGCTCCAGATGACATGTGTCAGGACGATGCAGTGATGATGATCAGGATGATCATGTGTATATCAGGATGATGTATGGTGAGTATCAGGTTGATACTCTGTGGTCGTGGACAGGTTGTGCAGAATAATAGCACCCTGGGAGGTTTGCATATTCTCTTTCTAGGTTTTGCCACTGGCATATAATAGCTCCCTAGGAGATCTGGAAAATGCTCTTTCGAGGTTTTGCTTTGGGAGGACATATAATAGCGCCCTGGGAGGTTTGCAGATTCTCTTGCTAGGTTTTTCCGCTGGCATACAATAGCTCCCTGGGAGATATGGAAAACACTCTTTTGAGGCTTTGTCCTATGGCATGTAAGTAGACCTGGGAGATCTGGACAGGATGAAAAAGGCCTCAGACGCTCTTTTGAGGCATTGCCATGACCACATGTAATAAGTACTAGAGATCTGGATAGGATGAAAAAGGCCTTAGATGCTCTTTAGGGTTCTTGCTTGACAAGACACTCTTTTAAGGTTTTGTGGTGGGGGTCACTTGTAATAAGTCCTAGAGATATGGACAGGATGAAAAAGGCCTCAGATGCTCTTTAGGGTTCTTGCTAGTCAAGAGACTCTTTTAAGGTTTTGTGACAGTCACATCTAATGTGCTCCTGGGAGATCCAACAGGTAGAGCTGTGTGCTCGTAATAGCCTAGGATACTGCAAGCAGGTTTTGTGACACACGTAATAAGTCCTGAGGATTCCACAGTATGGCTAGTAATGATGAAGACCTGCAGATGGTGGGCCTACATCCAGTATGAAAAAGGACTCGATCTATAGAAATTCCTATGACAATTAGATTCAGAGATTGATTGAGATAGCAGCAATAGTGATGATGACGATGATTTGAGGACGATGATTCGATGACAATGAGAAGAAGACTTGTGCTAGAAGACCCGTGTCGAGAAATACCTTCCTAGTTAAGAGGGAGTGTTGATGTATATGTAACTTCGAAATGTATTTCACATATATGTATATTGTATTCCTATAGAGATGTTATTATTCCTCTATAAGGAAGTGTTTGTATTCCTATAAAGATGTTATTTTTCCTCTATACAGAAGTGTCATCATTTATATTGTAAGTGTTGTAAATTATACTTGATGGGTTATTAGACCACCTTGTTGGGGTCGGCCCTATATAAGTCATGTGGGTCAAAGGGTTTTTAGACCACCCTATTGGGGGTTAGCCCAGTCGGCATTGTGTTATTTGGTTAAGTTGAGGCCGACCTAGTAAAGGTTATTAGGCAAGTCAAGTCAAGTATAAATAGAGTGCGGGAGGAACTCTATTTCATTATTCTATTCTCTCAGACACTCTTTGGAGAGTGGCACACTTGTGGAGGAGGAGAAGTTGCTGCTAGGAGATGTCTATATCTTATGTTTGGGTTGTATCATTTCTCTATCTATCTATGAGGAATTTATTGGGGTTTTTCACCTTTATGATTCTCCCCAAGTAAACTTTGTGTCTCTTGTGTGCTTGCATTATTGTGTCCATGATTGATATGCTGTAGATATGCTTTACATGTTGTTCTCTCAATTAAGATCCTAGATCATATTGAAGTAAATTATGAAAAACTAACAAGATACCTACCGGGGGCATAGAACTCCAACCGTGCAACAAAACTAGGTTCCAAGCAGTCATGAAAGTGTGTCTAGGTAGGTTCCGACTGGGAAGCTAGCCACAAGTGCCCGGTGGATGATTTTCCAAAGTTGACACTCATGTGCAAAAATTCCACACTCCCTCACTTAGCAAAACCCTAGTTTCCATGATGGATATAAAAGATGCACCGGGGCCACCGGACAGGAGGGTAGGGGCACCCCTAGCACTATCTCGGCATCCTGAATCCAACGGAGTCAACGGTTCATTGATCCGAGCCACGGTCTTCATTCTATGGCTCATTCGTCTCGCATCCAAAGGGCCTTCAGAGACACATGTTGGATACCTGTCAGAACTAGGGAATCCTTGTTGTGTTCCATTATCCTTTTGTTCAACATTTCATGCTCTGATAAGTGGTAATTCACCTCTATCATCAAAAACTTGGGTCTATAGGTACCTTCCCTTTCATATTCCTCGTTATCCATGGCTAACACAAGTTAGAGATGTCATTCAAACCCAAATGAAAGCTAAGGAAGTGGTCTTATGTGACATCATCTTTGGGAATAAACGTTTATGTAAACCAACAGAAGCTCGGACAATACTCCTTGATTTTAAACACATTCTGGAGAAAGCAAGGGGACAAGTTCATCAAAGTGACTTCATTCATCTATATTCTTGTAATGTACACATAGTCCATCCTTATCTTGATAAACAAGAGTTTTATAATAGCTTGAACTTTTTGGGCATGGTTATCTCCCAGTATTTAGTTGTCTCATTGGTTGACAAGCTTGCCTGAAAATCTGTACTTTGAACTTCTTTGTTTTATTGCTGAAAATTGGAAGGGATTTTAAAGTCACCTGCAAAATGCTCCTTTGTTGAAATACATAAGTTCTTCCAACAACATAGGTTTGGCTAGTGTATCAAATGTTGTCACCCACACCAGAATTTATCTTTCATCAAAGGAGTCGCACATGTGGTGGCTAACCAAATGGTATGGGGATCTTGGAAGTGCCGCCAAATATTATTCCATGCCTGAATCTACCCAAAAGGCAATTATAAATTTAGATCCTCGAGAATGCCTGAATCTACCCAGAAGGAAACTATAAATTTAGATCCTCGAGAAGGTGAGAAACTGTATGAGTGGTTGAATCAGTATCCTAAAATTACAGAGCTTTCTATCTCAAAGTTTGCTGAGCGGCTCCTAGATGTATTATCAGACTCAACAAGCAGTAAACTTGTTATCACCACTAGAATGGCCCCTGGGTGCCCGACTAGAATGCCCATAGCTCCCGAACCGTGGCTCGGTTCGTGAATCCGTCGATTCTGGTGGGTCTGGGATGCCGGGTATTATCTAGGGCCACCCCCACAGCATGCCTTGAAGACCCGAAAGTAGTGCCAATGGGCCATCTTCGGAGCTAGGGTTTTTCCCAGTGATGGCCATTCCAAATTCGCTAAAGGGGTGCATTTCTCGTCCGGAGGCCCCCAGGCATGCATGGCCACCGTGGATAGGTCAAAAATAGCCACATGGACCTGTGGGAGCTAACGAAATCCAAGGATACTCGTCGGTTTGGGTTCCGTGGCCTGGGAACAAATCCCCAAAGTGTCCCTGAATGGCCCCTGGGTGCTCGACTAGAATGCCCGTAGCAGCCAAACCGTGGCTCGGTTCCCGAATCTGTCAATTATGGTGGGTCCAGGATGCCAGGTTTCATCTAGGGACCCCCCATAGCATTCCTTCAAGACCCAGAAGCAGTGCCAATGGGCTATCTCCGAAGCTAGGATTTTTCTCAGTGAGGGCCATTCAGGGACACTTTGGGGATTTGCTTTGGGGCCGCACAACCCAAACCGGTAAGTGGACTTGGATTCCATCGACTCCCACAAGTCCACATGGCCATTGTGGACCTATCCATGATGGCCATGCACGCCTGAGGGTCTCCAGACGAGAAATGCATGCCTTTAGCGAATTTGGAATGGCCATCATTAGGCAAAACCCTAGCTCTGGAGATGGCCCATTGGCACCGCTTCTAAGTCTTCAAGGCACGCTATGGGGGGTTCCCTAGCTAAAAATTGGTGTCCCTAACCCACTGGAATCGACGGATTCACGAACCGAGCCACGGTTTGGGCACTACGGGCATTCTAGTCGGGCACCCCAGGGCTATTCAGGGACACTTTGGGGATTTGCTCCAGGGCCACGGAACCCAAACCGGCGAGTGGAATTGGATTTTGTCGGCTCCCATAGGTCCACGAGGCCATTATGGTCCTATCCACGGTGGCCATGCATTCCCAGGGACCTCCGGATGAGAATTGCACCCCTTTAGTGAATTTGGAATGGCCATCACTAGGAAAAACCCTAGCTCCGGAGATGGCCAATTGGCACCGCTTCCGTGTCTTCAAGGCATGTTGTGGGGGGTCCCCTAGCTGAAATCCGGTGTCCCGGACCAACCAGAATCGATGGATTCGCAAACCGAGCCATGGTTCAGGTGCTACGGGCATTCTAGTCAGGCACCCCGTGGCCATTCAGGGACACTTTGGGGATTTGCTCCAGGGCCACGGAACCCAAACTGACGAGTGGAATTGGATTCCGTCGGCTCCCATAGGTCCACATGGCCATTGTGGACCTATCCACGGTGGCCACGCATGCCCGGGGGCCTCCGAATGAGAAATGCACCCCTTTACTGAATTTGGAATGGCCATCACTGGGAAAAACCCTAGCTCCGGAGATGGCCCATTAGCACCGCTTCCGGGTCTTCAAGGAATGCTATGGGGGGTCCCCTAGCTGAAATCCAACGTCCCAGACCCACCGGAATCGATGGATTTACGAAGCAAGCCATAGTTCAGGCGCTACGGGCATTCTAGTCGGGCACCCCAAGGCTATTCTAGTGGTGATAATAAGTTTACTGTCTGTTGAGTCTGATAGTACATCTAGGAGCCACTCAACAAACTTTGAGATAGAAAGCTCTGCAATTTTAGGATACTGATTCAACCAATCATATAGTTTCTCACCTTCTCAAGGATCTAAATTTATAATTGCCTTCTGGGTAGATTTAGGCATTCTCGAGGATCTAAATTTATAATTGCCTTTTGGGTAGATTCAGGCATGGAATAATATTTGGCAGCACTTCCAAGCTCCCCAGACCATTTGGTTAGCCACCATATGTGCGACTCCTTTGACAAAAGATAAATTCTAGTGTGGGCAGCAGCATTTGATACACTAGCCAAATCTATGTTGTTGGAAGAACTTACATATTTCAACAAAGGAGCATTTTGCAGGAGACTTGAAAATACCTTCCAATTTTCAGCAATAAAATAAAGAAGTTCAAAGTACATATTTTCAAGCAAGCTTGTCAACCAATCAGACTACCAAATACAGGGAGATAACCATGCCCAAAAAGTTCAAGCTATTATAAAACTCTTGTTTATCAAGATAAGGATGGACTATGTGTACATTACGAGAATATAGATGAATGAAGTTGCTTTGATAAACTTGTCCTCTTGCTTTCTCCAGAATGTGTTTAAAAGCAAGGAGTATTGTCCGAGCTTCTGTTGGTTTACATAAACGTTTATTCCCAAAGATGATGTCACATAAGACCACTTCCTTAGCTTTCAATTGGGTTTGAATGGCATCTCTAACTTGTGTTAGCTGTGGATAACGAGGAATATGAAAGGGAAGGTACATATAGACCCAAGTTTTCGAGTATAGAGGGGAATTACCACTTATTAAAGCACGAAATGTTGAACAAAACACTAATGCAACACAACGAAGGATTCCCTGGTTCCGGCAGGTATCCAGTAGGTGTCCCTGAAGGCCTTTTGGATGCAGGATGGAACGAGCCATAGAATGAAGACCGTGGCTCGGATCAACGAACCGTCGACTACATTGGATTCAAGATGCCGAGATAGTTTTAGGGGTTCCCCTATCCTCCAGTCCAGTGGCCCTGGTGTGATCTTGTACGTCCATCTTGGAAACTAAGGTTTTGCTCAGTGAGAGAGTGTGCAATTTTTGCACACGGGGGTCAGCATTGGAAAATAATCCACCAGGAACTTGTGGTTAGCATTCCCAGCTAGAGCCTTCCTAGACACACTATCATGACTCCCCAGAGCCCGATTTTGTTGCACGGTTGGAGTTCTATGCCCCTGGTAGGTATCCAGTAGGTGTCCCTGAAGGCCTTTTGGATGTGAGACAGAACAAGCCATAGAATGAAGATCATGGCTCGGATTGATGAACTGTCGACTCCATTGGATTCAAGACATTGGGATAGTGCTAGGGGTACCCCTACCCTCCAGTCCAGTGGCCCCAATGTCATCTTGTACGTCCATCTTGGAAACTAGGGTTTTGCTTAGTGAGGGAGTGTGCAATTTTTGAACATGGGGGTCAACTTTGGAAAATCATCCACCGAGCACTTGTGGCTACCGTTCCCAGCTGGAATCTACCTAGACACACTTGCATGACTCCTTGGGACCTAGTTTTGTTGCAGAGTTAGAGTTCTATGCCCCCAGTAGGTATCCAATAGGTGTCGCTGAAGGCCTTTTGGATGCAAGATGGAACGAGCCATAGAATGAAGACCGTGGCTCGGATCTACAAACCATTAACTCCTTTGGATTCAGGACACTAGGATAGTGCTAGGGGTACCCCTACCTGCCAGTCCGGTGACCCTGGTGTCATCTTGTACGTCCATCTTGGAAACAAGGGGTTTTGCTCAGTGAGGGAGTGTCTATTTTTTTCACACGGGGTTCAACTTTGGAAAATCATCCATTGGGAACTTGTGGCTAGCATTCTTAGCTAGAACCTACCTAGACACACTTGCATGACTCCCCAGAACCCAATTTTGTTTCACGGTTGGAGTTCTATTCCCCCGGCAGGTATCCAGTGGGTGTCCCTGAAGGCCTTTTGGATGCGAGATGGAACGAGCCATAGAATGAAGACCGTGGCTCGGATCGACAAACCATCGACTCTGTCGGATTTAGGATACTAGGATACTACTACAGGTGCCCCTCCCTTGTGGTCCAGTTTCCCTGGTGTCATCTTGTATTCCCATCTTGGAAACTAGGGTTTTGCTCAGTGAGGAAGTGTGCAATTTTTGCACACGGGGGTCAACTTTGGAAAATCATCCATCAGGAACTTGTGGCTAGCATTCCTTGCTATAACCTACCTAGACACACTTGCATGACTCCTGAAAACCCAATTTTGTTGCACGGTTGGAGTTCTATGCCCCCGGCAGGTATCCAACAGGTGTCCCTGAAAGCCTTTTGGATGCAACATAGAACGAGCCATAGAATGAAAATCGTGGCTCGGATTGTTGAACCGATGACTCCATTGGATTCAAGATGCCGAGATAGTGCTAGGGTTGCCCCTACCCTCCTGTCCGGTGGCCCCAGTGTCATCTTGTACATCCATCTTCGAAACTAGGGTTTTGCTTAGTGAGGGAGTGTGCAATTTTTGCACACGGGGGTCAACTTTAGAAAATCATCCACCAGACACTTGTGGCTAGTGTTCCCATCCGGAACCTAAGTAGACACACTTGCATGACTCCCTGGAACCCAATTTTGTTGCATGGTTGGAGTTCTATGCCCCCGGTAGGCATCTAGTAGGTCTCCCTAAAGGCCTTTTGGATGTGAGATGGGACGACCCATAGAATGAAGACCGTGGCTTGGATCGACGAACCATCGAATTTGTTGGATTCAAGACACTGGGATAGTTCTAGTGGTGCCCCTCCCCTTCGGTTCGGTGGCCCCAGTGTCATCTTGTATGTCCATCTTGGAAACTAGGGTTTTGCTCAGTGATGGAGTATGCAATTTTTGCACACGGGGGTCAACTTTGGAAAATCATCCACCAGGCACTTCTGGCTAGCGTTCCCAACTGGAACCTACCTAGACACACTTGGATGACTCCTTGGAACCTAGTTTTGTTGCATGGTAAGAGTTCTATGCCCCTGGCAGGTATCCAACAACTGTCCCTAAAGGCCTTTTGGATGCGAGACAGAACGAGCCATAGAATGAATACCGTGGCTCGGATCGACGAACCATTGACTCCGTTGGATTTAGGATGCCGGGATAGTGCTAGGGGTTCCCCTCTCCTTTGGTCTGGTCCCCCCAGTGTCATATTCTACGTCCATCTTGGAAACTAGGGTTTTGCTCAGTGAGGGAGTGTGCAATTTTTGCACATGGGGGTCAACTTTGGAAAATCATCCAATGGGCACTTGTGATGATGATGATGATGATGGTGATGATGGTGAAGACGTTGATGATGATGGTGATGGTGATGAAGATCATTGTGATGGTGAAGATGGTGATGATGATGGACACGGTGATGAGGGACCTACATGTGACAGTGAGGATGAAGATGGTGATGATAATGACGAAGACGGTGATGATGATGGATATGGTGATGGTGATGGTTCCATCTCGCATCCAAAAGATGGAGATGGTGATGATGATGAAGATGGTGATGATGATGAAGATGGTGATGTTGATGATGACGGTGATGGTGGTGGAGTTGATGGTGATGGTGATGGTGATGATGAAGAAGATGGTGATGATGATGAAGGCATTGATGATGATGGCGATGGTGATGAAGATGATGACAATGACGATGAAGATGGTGATGATGATGGACACAATGATGAGGTACCTACAGATGACAATGATGATGAAGATGGTGATGATGATGATGATGGTGGTGAAGTTGATGGTGAAGTTGATGGTGATGATGGAGATGGTGATGGTTCCATCTCGCATCCAAAAGATGGAGATGGTGATGATGATGAAGATGGTGATGATGATGAAGATGGTGATGTTGATGATGATGGTGATGGTGGTGAGGTTGATGGTGATGGTGATGGTGATGATGGAGATGGTGATGGTTCCGTCTCGCATCCAAAAGATGGAGATGGTGATGATGACGAAGATGGTGATGGTGATGATGATGAAGATGGTGATGTTGATGATGATGGTGATGGTGGTGAGGTTGATGGTGATGGTGATGGTGATTATGAAGATGGTGATGGTTCCATCTCGCATCCAAAAGATGGAGATGGTGATGGTTCCATCTCGCATCCAAAAGATGGAGATGGTGATGATGATGAAGATGGTAACATTGATGATGATGGTGATGGTGGTGAAGTTGATGGTGATGGTGATGGTGATGATGATGAAGATGGTGACGATGATGAAGGTGTTGATGATGATGTCGATGGGGATGAGGATGATGATGAAGATGATGAAGATGGTGATGATGATGGACACGGTGATGAGGGACCTAGAGATGACAATGATGATGAAGATGGTGATCATGATGGAGATGGTGATGAGGGACCTAGACATGAAAATGATGATGAAGATGGTGATGAGGGACCTAGAGATGACAATGATGATGAAGATGGTGGTGATGATGAAGATGGTGATGATGATGAAGGAGTTGATGATGATGGCGATGGTGATGAAGATGATGTTGATGATGATGATCAAGATGATGGTGATGATGGAGATGTTGATGATGATGAAGATGATGATGATGATGAAGATGATGAAGATGATGGAGATGTTGATGAGGAACCTAGAGATGACAATGATGATGAAGATGGTGATGATGATGATGAAGACATTGATGATGATGAAGATGGTGATGTACATTGCATATTAATGGTGTGGCTTGGTCTAAAGCATTGACTTGAGTCGTGAGTGAGGTAGGTCTAAAGAAACTTATTTTGTGGAGTGGTGTTTCATTTTGAAGTTCCCTTGGTCATTGTGTTCTAGTTGCATTGTTGGTTTTGGCTATTTGTTCCCGATACTCGTAGTTTTTCCTGTTTTTTTCTTTAACTTGTGTGCAGAGCTCTAGGAATTCATCTAAAATTTTCCCAATCTATCCATCCGAGTTCATTCTACCTTCATTAATGAGTTTTGACCTCAAATTTCAATCTTCTTCTATGGCCATGTATTATTTATCTCAGGGAATTTATTTATATCCAATGTATTTGACTCTAAGAACCTCTCATGTGTGATTATAAGAAAATCAAGATTCCCTCAACCCCCAAACATGCCCTTTCAAATAATTTTTTATCTTTGAGTGTGGTATGGGTGCCAACATGAGGTTTT
This sequence comes from Larix kaempferi, assembly GCA_027924585.1. NCBI lineage: Eukaryota > Viridiplantae > Streptophyta > Pinopsida > Pinales > Pinaceae > Larix > Larix kaempferi. Next base: position 8,393,438 of record BSBM01000797.1, on the reverse strand, counting down.
GTCTCTGAAAATCCTCACAGCAGATCTAAGAGATGATGTATACCTCACAAGAGTAATTATGATTAAGCAGGAAAATAGAAGAGGAGTGATCAGTGCAGTATAATGGGCAATAGAATAATATGGTACAGTAGAACTCGGATAGAAGCAATAATACTTCACACACACTAAATTATTAATAAAAAATGGACAAATAAATAATACAATGCATGAGGAATTCGAATGCCTAAGATGGCAATTCGAATTAGCCTTCATGGAGTGATCAAAGGATCACTGGAGTGTCATCGGAGCACAACTAGTATCATCAGAGAAAAACTGGAAGTCTTCATCATCATCATTGGAGTCATCAATTCTCAAGTAACTGTCAACCATCAGTCAAACTGAGTCTGGTAGGTGTAACTGAGCGTAACTAAGTGTAACTGAGTGTAACTGAGTGTAACTAAGTGTAAAATAAGGACAACTGGACTGGTAGGTGAAGAAGGGCGAGTTGGTTCCTAAAATCAAGGAAGGAGGGCGCATTAAACAACTGGAGGGCTAAAACTGATCAGTGAGAAGCTCTCGGGGGCTGGCTAACTGAGGGCAAGGTGCTGGACTGATGACTGGGATGCATGCAAACCCTAGAATGCACGAAAACCCTAAAAGTGCATGCATGGATGAAAATGTAAGTGATCAAAATACTGGTGGGACTAGGATGGAGTATAGGAATATCCTAACAGCCCCCCTTAATCCATCTTGGGCCCTGGTAACTAAGACCAAAGGACACCCAATACAATGAATAATAACAGTCAATAAACCAAGGAAGTGGGAAAATTTCATGGGAAACATACCCCCTCCTCAAAAACAGATTGTAAGGCACACATAAAAATAAATGCTCCAAACTCAAGCAGGTGTGATGCTTGTTCATATGTCTGGAGGTATCTTCTTCTTGGGAAGAAGTGGATCATGCTCAAAAAACATGTGCTTGTACTTGCTCTTCAGATCGAATGTGACGAGAACAAATCCAAAAGTATGAGGATGATCCTTGAACCTATGATTCGAATCAGTTGACGTAGGATCAAAATCATGAATATGCAGATAGTCTTTTGTCTTCTCCTTCGAACCATCATGGGTGGGATTATGCCAAAAGGAACCATCAAATAATAATTGCTTGAAATCCAAATCAGATTTAAGACTTGAAGAATAGTTTCTTGAGATCTCCTTTGAACCAGCACGAGTGAGATCAAAACTATCATATGCATGAGAAATTATCCCAAGTAGTAATTGATTAGAATCCAAATTAGATCCAATAATTGAATCATGGTTTCTTGAGATCTCCTTTGAACCATGAGAGGTGAGATTAAAACCAGTAATTGCATGAGAATTTATCCCAAGCGAATGGCAATGGCCATAATCTTCAATAACCTTCTGAAAGCATGAATCAATGATCATATAGTAGTATAAAAGAGATGATTGCTTGAGAGGAGCGAATGCATTACCTCCAATATCTTATTTTTACTCCGAAATAATCATGTGATCATGATGCAAACCAACAGACTCTGGTGCAAGAGAGGATTTAGGACCTTTTGCAATATCTAGAGTGTGAGCTGGCACAGAAAGAGAAGAAAGTTTGAGCATGAGTGGAGAATCTGCAAGTTCTTTGTCAACAAATTCAATATGAGATGATACTAGTTCATGATCTGAGAGACCATCAAGGGGAGCGAATGGATTAATTTGCTTGCTTTCGAATGGGTTTGGACCAATCCCTTCATTCTTTCTGCTAAATTTTTCATCCAGGTGAGCCCATAACTCTTTTGGAGTTTCAACACCATCACAGTATTCAAAATGAAATATCAAGTATTTAGGCAAAGAAAGCATCATTGCTCCAAAGGCTCCATCATCTTTATTTAACGAATCAATCTTCTCTTCAAGGGATTCGAACTCTCTTTCAAAATAACAATCAAAGAGATCATGGCTCTTCAAATATGCTATCATTCTTGGTTTCCATTCATTATAGTTGAATGGAGAAAGAGGATTAATTCCTGATGGATACATAGAAGCTGTAGAAGACCTACAAAAACAATATAGAATAACTGTAACTACTACTGCTACAAAAATGAAGAAACTACTGCAACTGCTGAACTCAAAATCTTGGTAATAACCTGCAAAAAACTCTCAAGAATGGAGATAAACAATACTCTCAACATGCTCTGATACCATGTGAAAATCCTCACAGCAGATCTAAGAGATTATGTATACCTCACAAGAGTAATTATGATTAAGTAGGAAAACAGAAGAAGAGTGATCAATGCAGTATAATGAGCAACAAAATAATATGGTACAGTAGAACTCAGACAGAAGCAATAATACTTCACACACACTAAATTATTAATCACAAATGGACAAATAAATAATACAATGCATGAGGAATTCGAATGCCTAAGGTGGAAATTCGAATTAGCCTTCATGGATTGATCAAAGGATCACTGGAGTGTCATCGAAGCACAACTAGTATCATCGGAGCACAACTGGAAGTCTTCATCATCATCAGTGGAGTCATCAATGCTCAAGTAACTGTCAACCATTAGTCAAACTGAGTCTGGTAGGTGTAACTGAGTGTAACTAAGTGTAACTAAGTCTAACTGAGTGTAACTAAGTGTAACTTAGTGTAACTGAGTGTAACTAAGCGTAAAATGAAGACAACTGGACTGGTAGGTGAAGAAGGGTGAGTTGCTTCCTAAAATCAAGGAAGAAGGGCACATTAAGCAACTGGAGGGCTAAAACTGATCAGTGAGAAGCTCTCAGGGGCTGGCTAACAAAGGGCTAGGTGCTGGACTGATGATTGGTATGCATGCAAAATGCATGCAAACCTAGAATGCATTCAAACCCTAAAAGTGCATGCATGACTGAAAATGTAAATGATCAAAATACTGGTGGGACTAGGATGGAGTATAGGAATATCCTAACATTGTCTACTAAGGATGGATCCTTGCATCTTGACCATGGTTGGGGTGATGACAATGAGGTTCATATGACTCCAATGAATCTTCCATGGATAATGGGGTAAAATGATCTCTCAAGTATTATTGCATGTGAACTTGCACGTACCAAGCTACAACAAATATTTCACAGGAGTGGATTTGTCTATGTGAATAGATAAGTGAAAATCTTTTAGCAACAATACCTATCAATTTTAACTTGGAAGTATGGGAAATGTTCAAAGTGGGATTGAGAGGCTTGATGGTGATTGTAGTAGTGGGCATGGTATTGGTGATAATGATGTCATGATAGTGGAATTAAACAATAAGATGGTGACCCTAGAGCTTGGATCCTAGCCTAGAAACACGAAAGCCTAGCCTAAAAATCCTAGTTGGTAGCGTAACTCTAGTTTGCATTCTAATAACAATGAAACCCTATTACGTAGCCTAAGATCTAGCCCTAAATTATAATACATGTAAAGATGAAATCATTTTCATTGTACATATATATTCATGTGCATACATTTGAATCCAAATCACTATACACATATATGCATAGTTTCTCATCTATATACCAAGGGTGCATACAACTAGAAAACCGTTGTACCTAGCATCGGGTACCTAATTTAGAAACCTAATGGTTTGAAATTGGTTGTACCATGAACATTTTTATATGGTGGATACGCACACCTATGGAAACCTTCTCAATGGATGGAAAACCTAATATTATCATAACATTAGTAAGGCTTAGTCCAACATGTAGTAATGCTTACATGTTCCAGTGTTGATGACACACTAATGGATGCATGCAACTTGATGGTGATTGTAGTAGTGGGCATGGTATTGGTGAGAATGATGTCATTATAGTGGAATTAAACATTAAGATGGTGACCCTAGAGCTTGGATCCTAGCCTAGAAACATGAGATCCTATCCTAAAAACCCTAGGTTGTAGTGTAAACCCTAGTTTGTATTCTAATCACAATGAAACTCTATTATGTAGCCTAAGATCTAGCCCTAAATTATAATACACGTAAATATTAAATCATTTTCATTGTAGATATATATTCATGTGCATACATTTGAATCCAAATCACTATACACATATATGCATAGTTTCTCATCTATATAGCAAGGGTGCATACAACTAGAAAACCGTTATACCTATCACCAGATACCTAATGGTTTGAAATTGGTTGTACTATGAATATTTTTATATGGTGGATATGCACACCTATGGCAAACTTCTCAATGGATGGAAAACCTAATATTATCATAACATTAGTAAGGCTTAGTCCAACATGTAGTAATGCTTACATGTTCTAGTGTTGATGACGCACTAATGGATGCATGCAACTTGATGGTGATTGTAGTACTGGGCATGGTATTGGTGAGAATGATGTCATGATAGTGGAATTAAACTTTCAAATGGCGATCCTAGAGCTTGGATCCTAGCCTAGAAACATGAGATCCTAGCCTAAAAACCCTAGGTTGTATTGTAAACCCTAGTTTGTATTCTAATCACAATGAAACCCTATTATGTAGCCTAAGATCTAGCCCTAAATTATAATACACGCAAATATTAAATCATTTTCATTGTACATATATATTCATGTGCATACATTTGAATTCAAATCACTATACACATATATGCATAGTTTCTCTTCTATATAGCAAGGGTGCATACAACTAGAAAACCATTGTACCTAGCACCAGATACCTAATTTAGAAACCTAATGGTTTAAAATTGGTTGTACCATGAATATTTTTATATGGTGGATATGCACACCTATGGAAACCTTCTCAATGGATGGAAAACCTAATATTATCATAACATTAATAAGGCTTAGTCCAACATGTAGTAATGCTTACATGTTCTAGTGTTGATGACGCACTAATGGATGCATGCAACTTGATGGTGATTGTAGTAGTGGGAATGGTATTGGTGAGAATAATGTCATGATAGTGGAATTAAACATTGAGATGGTGACCCTAGAGCTTGGATCCTAGCCTAGAAACACGAGAGCCTAGCCTAAAAACCCTAGTTGGTAGCGTAAACCCTAGTTTGCATTCTAATCACAATGAAACCCTATTATGTAGCCTAAGATCTAGCCCTAAATTATAATACATGTAAAGATTAAATCATTTTCATTGTACATATATATTCATGTGCATACATTTGAATCCAAATCACTATACTAATATATGCATAGTTTCTCATCTATATAGGAAGGGTGCATACAACTAGAAAACCATTGTACCTAGCACGGGATACCTAATTTAGAAACCTAATGGTTTAAAATTGGTTGTACCATGAATATTTTTATATGGTGGATACGCACATCTATGGTAACCTTCTTAATGGATGGAAAACCTAATATTATCAGAACATTAGTAGGGCTTAGTCCAACATGTAGTAATGCTTACATGTTCTAGTGTTGATGATGCACTAATGGATGCATGCAACTTGATGAGGGTGTATTTGTGACTACATTGATGTAATGCACTTGTCCTAAATGTCTTTAACAAGTGTCTGAGTGTCCAATAGATGAATTATGGTGTCCTACTACACCTCTATCCCTTCAAGACAAAATTCGACAGCATTTGGGGCATTGGGGTAACAAGTTGGTGTGTTGAGGTGGATATAGCCTCAAAAATACACCTCATAGTAGTCATTTATTGTAATGTCAACTATACATGTGTTTAAGTCAACGTGTCTACATAAAATTAGATCACTATCACATAATGATAAATTAAGGAAGTCCTAATTGTAAATGGTAGTGGATGTGATGGTCATCAAATTAAAGGTGGCTATATCCGTGAGTGAGAATTAATGAGCTAGCTATACATCGTGCTCAAGGTTTTCCTATTTGTATGGTGACAATTGATTAAAAAATGATTCCATAACTTGGTTATTAATTTGTTGCATGACCTTAAGTCGACAAAAAGGTCAAAATAAATACTAGTGACGACATTTCATTATGTAGAGTATGGACATTTTGTGCCCCATTATGTAGAGCTATTAAAAATCATGTTGGATCTCATTTTAACCTTTTGACGACAATGGACATTTTCTATTTCTAAGTATTCTTTTCCTAGTATTCAAGTTCCCAATATATATCTTATGTGCCATGAGGTGTGATTTGTCCATCCATTTATTTCGTTTGTTTTTAGATTAATTCTCACACATGATTTTGTTTGAGTTAGCCTATGTTTACAATGTTTTCTTAACATAGATACCATCAGAATATTTTACATGTCGAAAGATAAACCAAGCTAAACTATGATATCCAACTTCTCTTCTAAGATCTAGGTAAAACCCAAATTTACACAACATCACATCATGATACACACAACATGAGACAACCACATTAGACAACGAGATATATAAATCACATAACTGAAAATCAATCTACATCGAGGCTACAAAACTCATCAAAACATATACAATTTCTGGCAAATAGTGGAACATGGTTCCCAATGTACATACAATGGCAACTTGTGCCCTACACAAAACGCGACAACTCATGTCGTAGATACAAAATACATGGCAACTCGTGCCGTAGATACAAAGTACATCAAAACTGGTGCACAAAAGTGCCACATAGTGGCTAATGTACCTAACATGTGGTGTGTCAAGCATTGTGACCACCACCGTCACTCCCAAGCACAGATCCAAAGTCGATCTTCCTACTCTTCGAGCTACCGATGCCTCAGGTCTTGCTCCGTCTAGGAGTAGTCCGTCTCTCTAGGCTCTGGAACAAATGATATAAGATATCGTCATTTTCAAGAATTTGCAACATTTACCACATTTATAAAACAAATGTAGAATTCAAATCTTAAATAAATCACCTCTAATGTGAGTGGGAAACGTTGGACAGGTGTCCTGGATCTATGGAGCCTCTCAGCAATTCCATCCTACACTATTTAAAACAATCATTTCATTGAAAAGTAATAATTGCTTAACTTAATTTTTGTTAATGCATCAAAATATTTTCATAAATTAGCTTGACTCTCATCGTGAACACCTCCGATGATGGACATGGCTGGGATTCTAGACAAGCAGGTGGAGCAGATGGTTGGACAACCAGCTCCGATGCAGTGGTGGGGGGGGGGGGGCGCAGATGTAGTGGTAGCCACTATAGGTGCAACCACTGGAGATACTGATGAGGGTACTGGAAGAGTAGATGCCACAATAGTGGCGGGAAGTGGGGATGATATGATGGGAGAAGACACGGTGGTATGGGGTGGAGGAGGATGTCATGGATGATGAACCCCTGCTGGCTGTACGATAGGGGGTATCGAATGAAAAAGGATAGGGGGGATGTTGAGGGATGGTGCATGGGAGGGAAATCTTGCATGGAGGGGGGAGGATGGACAAATGGGAGGTTATGGATGAAGAGGGGAAGGTGGAAGGAAGGGGGGGTGTGGACGAATGGGGGAGGATGGATAGACATGGGGGCGTGGATAAATTGGGGAGGATGTATATACGGGGGGGCATGGATGAGTGGGGGAGGATGGATGGAGGGGGGAGTATGACCGGGGAGGGGGGGATGGATGGAAGGGAGGGGTTGGACGAAGGGAGGGTATAGATGGAAGCGAGGGAGGGAATCATGTGACGGGGTGGAAACACAGGACTAAAATGGGCACCTGCAGCTCTTGGTGGCACCTAAATATACATTTGTAATATCACAATTTAGTAAAAAAAAATAAATTAAACCATAGTAAGTTGTAACAAATCAAATTAAAAGCATGCTTATAACTACACATTGTACCTGTGTATATGGTGATGTGCCAATCCCTGGCAGGGGTGGTTGATCACCATAGTCACGGAAAACCTGTGGACAACAAAATGCATGCATGTTATGAACATGTTAAACAAGTCATTATCTAGGCAATCAAGATATTCAAAAACATTGTACGAACTATCAACGTGTATGCCATAAATATACATACTTGAGTAATATAAATGACATAAGTAATAAAAATATTGTGTTAGGTACTGAAAATACCTCCGTGTGGGGTGCCACAATTTCAGTTGCAGCTGCCATTGCTACATTCAGGTTGGGAGATCCTATGTTCTCCCATCTTGGTGTATCAACTTTGAATAACTGTATATTGAAATAATAGTTTAATTCAAACAAAAAAACTTTAAAAATACTTTACAAGTTATCAAGTGATGATTGAAAACACATTAAAAAAATTGTTGACTTGATCCATATAATAGCCCTTGATCAGGCTAGGGGAAGTGTGCCCGCAATGGGGACAAAGATGTGGAATTTACCCCGTCGAACTGGAATGCTCAGCATAGCTACCACCGGTCATGGGTATATCCTGGCCCTATCATGAAGGCCTTGCACCTGGATCTCTATCAAGGTCAACTGACCTCTCCACTGTAGTTGCTGCTACAAAGGAGGTGTGTCTGAGGAGAACACGTGCAACATTCCTCATTTCCACCTCGATATGATCAAGCTTGTGGGGCAATGGAGGTGGCTAGCAAGAGGGGTTGGGGTCGCGCCTTGGAGCTGGTGGCCCTCTCAGTGGGTTCGTCCTAGCAATAGGTCGATCTTGGGCAGAGCCACGCCCAACACCCTGGAACTCGGTTATGTCAAAATAGTTGACATGTAAACCGAGGCAAAACTCAGCCCACAGTTGGCGAAGGAAGTACTGTGGAACCTCCCTATTATTGTAGGGAGGTTTATCGTACACCATGAACCACCTTCGCATCCAATTGTCCCTCCACGATTGGTAATGACACCAATCCATGTAGACACATGGCTTTCTAATGTTCGATGGTTGGTTTGTTTTCGGATCGGTGAACATACTATATAATTGGGCTTTTGTAATGTTCAAATCTTTTATTGCTTCCTTGGAGATGTCTGTGTAGTAGTACTCCTGCATCCTATCTCTAAATTGAGTCATGTCGATCAATTGCTGGTGTGCATGGATGAGGGAGTCAATTGAGTTCTCAATTGATGTGGCAAGAAACAATCGATAAAGTTGCCCCGAATTTCTAAGTTCATGAGTGTGCACTCACATTTCATTTACATAATGGTTAAGGTCATCTTGTTCAAAATTGGGTTGGAGGTTTTTGTTTTGTTTGGCATTTGGATTGTGTTGATGGTTTTCTTCGGCATTGGGTCCAAGGTTTGGGTTTTCTTGTGTTCCACCAGACTCGGGGTTAACACCTTGTTGACTCATTGTCTCAGTTTACAATCTGCAATAGAAAATTGGTTCATTGTTTTCAAAATTTGGGAATTATTTACAATTAAATAAACAAAAAAAATTAAAAAATTTACATAATTAATGAATAGAATGAAAACAAAATGTGATATTTACCTATTAATCGAAGTGTTGATGAGTTTGTGGGTGTTGTTGGGTGGTTTTGGAGCTGATTCGGCCTCCTTTGGTGGTTGAATCGATGCGCATGCGGAGGAGGAGGACACGCTCGACCAAATGGAACAATCGGGAAATTATGCTCTGTTTTTTTTTTAATAGAGGCACGTGCGCACCACTGTTGCACGCACGCGCCTTGATTTGGCACCTAACCTAGCAGCATGTGCATGCTGCATTAGGTGTGTACACGTCATTTTTTTTCCCACTAGCGTGCCCCTATTGCAACAAAAATGGGGACCATCTTCGTGCGCCAACCCACAACTTTATTTTTTTGGAATAAATATCTATTACGAAATCTTATCAATGTTTTGTTTTTATTTTATTTGTAGATTCTGTTGTTAAAGAACTTCAAGCACATCGCAATCAACAATCAGTTGAACATAAAAATCTATACAAAGATCACAAGAAGTGTTATGCTGAACCAAATAAGTATATGGGTTTGATAATTGATGGCATGTATCAGAAAAAAAAACACTTTTGCCACATTTCATTCATGTACCAAATAATTTAAAGGAGAAAATATTTACTCAGTTTCACTTGGTTGGTTGTATGGTTTTTAATGGTCAAATGTCTCCAAGGGTTTACTTTACATCTCCCAATATTCAGAATGATGCAAACCTGACCATTACCATAATTCACCATGTGCTAACTCATTGGTATGGTAATCTTCCTCGAGTTCTATATCTGCAATTGGACAACACCATCCCGAAAAACAAAAATCAGATCGTGCTTGGTTATCTTAACATGCTTGTTGAATTGGGAAATTTTCATAAATTTAAAGTTTGTTTCCTTCTTGTTGTGCATACACATTACCATATTGATCAAATGTTTAGTCATTTTGCAGTGACATTGGGGAGGAAGAATGTTGGGAGCCTACCATCATTAACTAAAATTATTAGAAAAGCATATAGTCCAGAGCCTGTTCTACTAACATTGGAGGAAACTATTAACATGTGAAGATTTATTTTGGGATCACATGGTGAAGAAAGGTGCATTGAGAAAATTAATGACATTAGCTTTCAACATGAATTTTGTATAAAAAATATTGACGATGAAACAATATTATGGGGTAAGAAGTACTCAACAAGTTCATAATGGTGGCCTAAATCAGGTTTAGCATTTCTGAAATTTATCACAAGTCATCAAATGTATGCTTCAAAGTTATCATTGTTGTAATCAGCTGTTGAGATTCAAAATTCACAACGAAAAAATAAAGATGTTGATTATTCTCAATGCTTGGAAGAAATCAAAAAGTCTATCAAAGATACATATGACTATTTTGCTATTGTTGATTTTGTTTGGTGGGAGTCATTTTTCATGGAGAAAAATCACATAATTACAAACTCTACAAATGGAGACATTTTTTTGAAGACTCCATTTAGTTTGCCACAAAGTATGTCAAATGAAAATGAGAAGATAAATGTTGAGCTTGAAGGTGTTGATCCTTCTCAACCAGAAGAAAGGGAAATGTACATTGGGTCTAGAAGATCATCTGCACGACGTGAGGTGATGGAAGACCTTTACAGAGGCTCAGTACAAGATATTAAGGAGGGTTGCATGATTGCAGTTTTGGCCATAGAAGATCCACATGGTTATCCATTCTGGATTGCAAAAGTTATGAAGGTCAATAAAGAAAATGAAGAGGTTATATCTATTGAAGTACATTGGTATTCAATAGACACACATCCATTTGATGGTGTGTACAAGCCAGATATGGTGATCGAGAAAAAGGTTTTCAAAAAGAGAAAAAGAAAGGGTCAAAATGTAAATCATCATCGCATAGACATTTTGAAATTAGAGGATGTTGAAATACTAGTTTATGACTTCCAGTTGACAAGCAAAGGAACTCTTTGCTCCAAGACTATAGAGATTATCAAAATATTGTTGGCACCAGAAATAGTTGCAACATGGGAGTTTTCTAAACCAAGTCGTAGACCTAGAAGGAATATGGCATATGAAACATTGGGCATACATGAAGATCGAAATGGTGCACTCATTGATAGTAGAGAAGAATACGAGTCATCTACATCTTAATCATGTCATTCATCTGAAAAAATGTATGTAGGGACCCCCATTCCCGAGTCCTACTTAGAAAAATTAGAAAAGCTTAAAAAAATAATATAACCAATACAATGCGTAGTCATCAATAAAATTTATCAAATTCAAGAACTAATAATTATACACAAAACCTGTTACTATAGGTCAAATCTACTGATGGACGAGAGGTTTCTGTCTCCATAACAATCTCACTCATCCTTTGTCGTCCGCTTCACCCATTAGATCCTTCCTGTAAAAGCACGTTTAACCATAAGCGAAGCAATCGTTAGCTCTTCCACCCAACCGTAGGATTATGTAATCAGTGCCATAGCCACCCCTGAGCTTTGAGGTCGTAAGAACATACCATCCTTGACCTTTCAATGGGATCTCCCTACCCCCAGACAGGCTATCAACCAAACTCCAAGGAATCAAAATGAAGTGGAAACTTCTATTACGAAGTCCATCCAGCACTAAGGAGCAAGAGAGACTCTCTCCTTCTCCTCCCTTTCTTTTATAGCCCAAGTCTTGCATGACACGTGTCTTCTCATGAAAAAATAAATTTTAATTTAATAATTCATTATTTTTCATCCTCATGCAACAAGTGTCACTCTCACCTCAGTGTGCACCTAAATCCATTAATTATCTCTTTGTTGTCTCCCCAGTCCATTTTCTAATTCATAAATAAGTGGGTGTAAGTGGAGTGATCTCTAAATGAGTATTATTCTAGTTTTGCTCCATAATTTATTAATTGAATATAAATTTCAATTTAAATATCATGCATAACCATTCTAGTTAAATGGACACACATATATACCACAATTTCCCCTTTTTCTGAAATCTCATAAAATAAAATATTATTTTATTAGATTTTCTAAAATTCTATATGCAACTTTAATCATATATGCATAATTGTTTTAAATGCGAAAAGTTTGAGTAATAATATTTTTCCATCATTGTCTAGGTACCTCTTCGACGAGTCCTTCTCACAACCTCCTTTTCCTTGTGTGGGGAGTGTTGTGTAGCGATCGAGGAATCGTTATCGCGATCTCTAAACCACACTTCCTTGGAGACTAATAGTGGATGAGGGATAAGGTTATCCCTATCGCGTTCCCCGCAACTCATCTTATGTGACCAAGTTGTTGTGGCCTCTCCTGTACGGCACACGCTTCCCGGCGTGATCTGAAACGACTTTTGACCCATGCATGGAGTGTTAATTCAGGGTTGACAGTCCGTCATCATACCCCCTATGTATATTTCCCCTTTTTACGACCCCTTATTCCATTGTGAGTTAGTCTGTAAATCATTTTACCTACTACTGCACACACTCAAAGCCCACATTAGTAGCGTTGCACTAAAAATAATCGTTTCATCATGCATCATAATCTTCGTTAAATTTTTATCTAGTTCAATATGATTCTTTCACATATATCGAAATAAAAGGAATCATTTATTGCATTTCTATAGAACATCATCATAATTTCTCAGTCAGTCGAGCATATCTATCATTCATTTGTTATTCAACCATTTTCATTCAAAAATATTTAAGGCATAATCTATGGTTCATGTTTTATTTATCCGGGTAATTTCAAAGTCGGTGCCCTCAATAGTCTAATCAATCAATGAGCCGAGTTGGGTATTACATATACACCCCCTCTTATTCAAAGTCCATCCAGAAGTTAATATTTGTTCTCGTACTTTCAAGGCTAGGATTTACTTTAACTACCCATTCTCATCTTCTTATCATTCCCTTCTAGTTTTCTCAAACAATCATGGTCATAAGAACTAGTGGCTCTAATCATTAGTTTTCTATATCATGTAGTACGGTTCCAATACATCCCCAGGGACTCAATCGTAATTTTGCATAATGAAAATTTGATAATAGTTTTAATAACTGTCATTCTCAACTTAGATTTCCTATATCTCCTATTCATATATGAAGATCCATGGTATCCAATCTAGCTACAAGTTATATGAAATCAAAAGCCACACCATAGTTATCCAATCAGATTTTTGCATAACAAATCCGAACAAGAATTCAAATCCATTGCCTATACCTTCCTTCAAGACGAGAATGTAACATCATACCATATTTAGTAAAATACTGATGATAAGTTATAATCACAGGTTTAAGAAATCAAGAGCGATTTTCAAATAGTCCAAAAACCGATTCCCGTAAGACTACTCCAATTCCATAAGTTTGATTCCAAAGTGTCGGAACTTAACGACATAGTCGAACATACTAAACTTTAACCCCAGGCCCTTTCCTTAGTAATATCATGTCCCGATTAATGAGCTTATGACATCCTTACCTCACTTCATCATTTCTGCTGTCATAGGACCACTTTGATAGACTCGTCAATTCGCACTATGTGTGTTTTCTTAACCTCATTGAGTTCCATCTCGAGGATAGTTGTATTTTCATCAAGGTTTGATCATGACCTAAGGTTACCTTCATTATGTTCAGTTTATTATGCTAATTTTCTCCATACATTGTTTTACGAAAATCATCTTCATTTGGTTCCTTCGATGGAATTTCCCAATCAAGAATTCTTCACTTACCATTGTCATGGTCACATCAAGTTTTGTGGTTTTCATTCGTTTTAACAACATTGTTATTATGGAAAAATTAGTGTCATTGGGATCAACTCCTCATGCTAGTAACATTGCTATCTCATTTTTTTAAAATTCTGTCTGTTTCACTTCCTTAACAATCGGTCAAGGTTTGGTAATTCTAAGCATCTTGGTGTCTTTCCATTTAAAATTTATCAATTTTCTGTCATTTAGTAAATTCACCGAATATATCCTTCCACTTGTCTTCTCATCATGCCTATGTAGGAAAAGTTTAAAATATCTCTTGTCTTTGTTCCTTTCTCTGGGTACCTTTTCCTTGAAATTCAATTTTATGTTATTGATACAATCTCTATTCAACAATTTCCTTTCTTAGATTAAAGAGTTCTAACAAAATGTAGGTCCTCTGTCTTCTATTTATTTTATCAACATAACAACAATTGATAATAAAATTCCATTTCTTCTTTTCTAACAACATACATATATCCGTTATGTAATTAACAACTAACACTAGGGTCCAAAATAACACATAGTCTTCTAGCTATAATTTTTATGCTCGTATAAAACTATTCCATTTTGGTCTAAACACATATTTTACAACTTCATTCAAATAATTACATTTCTTCATTTCTACGTCAACGTCTAGATATAATTCTACCTATTCACTTGAAATTGATAGCATTTCTCTATTCGCCATATATATATAACCACATATATAATCATCCCTTTCAACTTTTTTATTCTCATTCCTTCTATTTATCATTCCCATGAACATTTATATCATTAAAAAGGGACCTAAACATTTCCTTGAAATAATGGCCTCTGCGCTTGATCTTTACAGGTATGCATATTTTTGGTATACAATGGGGTTCCTTCATCCATTCCTTTTATGGGTGTGCATTTTGGGCATAAACTGGTTTCATTTTCTTTTATGTTTTTGGATATTTGTGTGAAGACTTTGTATTTGTTCTGAATCCTTTATGTTTAATTTTATTTCTGTGTGTGAACATGGATTACAATTATTATTTACCATTGGAAAACTAGTTAATTGTTCAAAACTACTTAATTAGTCCAAACCCTCTCAAGGAAGATAAAGACAATCAATAACATTATTTCCGACATTTCTAGCCTACTGTTATATCTTAAAGTTTACAGTTAAAGTGTGAGAGCTAACTTGATAGTCCAAATTATCACAAGGTATAAAAATGTCAAGGTTCTTCTAAAAATCCATTTATTCACATAATCAATTATTCTATACCATCATGGAATACTTCAGTTGCAAACATGTAATATTCATTAAATATTATACCCATTTTATGTGACATCCCTCTCCAATGATGAAAAAAACATTATGTCTGATTTATTTTTAAAATTATTTTTATTAATTTTGAGATTATGCAATGAGGAAGCCAGATGAGAAATCGGCTGACTTAAGTCCTAGGAGGACTGATGTAAACAAAAAATTTTATTCTATTAATAAAAGAATGAGTAGGACCAGCCAAGTTAAATGAGGAGATCATGCATGGAGAAGTGGGGGACAAGTTAGAGTTAGCCTCTCGGGAACCAGAACAAGTGTCAAGAGTGTATTTAAGACACTAGACACACCCTGAAAATCAGGGATTTGATTAGCTGCGAAAATTCCATGAGGAATTGGCTGCTAATGGTAATACCTAGGCAAAATTATAAAAGGATGGCATATGTGAGGAAGCAGGACGCTGCTGAGTATGCCGGAGAGAATTCCACTTGCTGTGTGAGCACTCTGTGTTAGGCAAGGGATTCAGGAAACAAGACTGAGTTTGAGGCTAACTGTCCACATTCTTCATGCATGTATCTGGCTCGAGGGTGATTGCGTACAGACTTGGTGTTTGTACCTAATCTACGGTTGGGAGGAACGTGGCTGTTCCTACTGCATTTGGTTTACCAGTTCCAGGTTTTGTGATCTCAGACACCAAGTATCTCTGTTATTTATCTGCCTCCATTTCTTAAAAATATAGTGTTTATATTGTTTAAGAAATTTCTGTTATTCGACTAATGTTTGATTTGTATTATAGATATTTAGTATGGATGATAGAACAACGACTATTTTTGTACATTCTCATTGTTTATTACATCGATTTTATCATTGTTTATAATTTGATCTATAAAGCCCTCAGTAAAGAATTGCATGATTCTGTATAATCTCATCGTTTATTGCATCGATCTTCATTATTACAAATTCGATCTATAAAAACCTCGTCGGAAATTGCATGATTTCCTTTCTCATTCCTTTGTGTATTTATTTTATCTATTTAGAGTCTAGGGCATAAATCTGGACCTTCTTTATACTCTACCACAGATAAAAATATGGATCTTGTTTAGTATAGAAATCCTGTGTATAGAATTTCCACGATTCCCATGTGGATATCATTAGGCATCTAAATACGAGATATATTAAAACTAGAAAATAAATACACATACAATCACATCTGGAAATGCCACAAGGACATAGCAGACTGCTTCTCCTCTTAATTAACAGCGCCAGACAACTAAGGTCAAACCTCTTTTCCAGAATGAAGTTTCACTAATGCGCAGGGTTAGGGCATCATTCTAGGAAGGGTTTAAGTTACGGAAACAATTGAGGGAAAAATAAAACTCAAGATGTTCATTTAAGAACGCAGAGAAATTCTGAAGGGTATCGTGACAACATGTCTTTAGACGATTGACTGCTTAAGTTAAAGCAATTTTCAAGTTCTGGAAATGTCAACAACTTCGTTGTTCCATCACGGGATAATCTCTAATTTTGGGGAATAAATCCTGATCTAATTCCTTAATTCCTTTTCAAGAATCGATTCTGTTAGTATCGTTCTCCTGGTAATGTCTCTACCGTAACCGAGACATGATTTTTTTTTATAGAAAATGATATAGTTTCTTCCAGGTTTTTACGGGAGCTTTTAAAAAAAATATATATATATATTGTTTAAACAGAAGATCACAATGGAACCATACAAGAGTCGGTCTGACAACGGCGACTGTGAATTAGGGTTTTTGCTATCATGAATAACCATTGTTCTCAAATCAAAAGGCAAAATCATTATAAACACCTATCTACCACGCATGAAAACGAAATGGATGAAAACAGGGAAAATACAGAGGGCATTGTACCAGTAACCATAACTGTCTAAATTACTTAAGAAAAAAGAATGGTATTGCATTAACACTGTATTTTCTATCTAAGCAGGTTTTAAAAGCATCCAAAATCACTTTCCCAGTACTAACCCTGAGGTGGTAGAATCATAAAGATCAAATACAATTTCACACATAGTATTACAAAATTAATTGTTCCGTATTCTCGACACATTCAGGTTTTTTTGTTAGGGTATTGAAATCCTTCAAAAGGTAAGGAACAAAAACCCTAATCATAAATTCAGACATTCAATACACATCTCTTAGAACCTAGAACCATAGAAAGAAAATTTCATAAAGGAAAATAGTTAATTACATCGGATTCGTGGCAGAAAACCCAGGCCACAGCGAATCCCTGAAGCTTCCAAAAAGAATTAACCATGACATTAAAACTACAAATTTCTTATGGCCGTTGAAGAAGTCTTCCCAAGTTTCCTGTCGGCATATGAAGGCAGAGTAGCAATACCACTTACCGTTAGGGAAGGTCCCCTCTACAACCTGCTTTGTCTTGAGCTGGGAATACCTGCCATTAGTAACAAACAAACATTATAAGTAAAAGGGTGATGATTGCATTACAAAAACCAGCTATTAGAAAAGAATAGAGTTACAGTGTTGGAGATTACCTCCGAGGCATCACAGGGAAAGGGCTGTGTTTTCAAAGCAGGGAGAACTCCCTCTGGAGTAACTACTATGGCGTAAATCATCCCTTCCTCATTGCAGAAGAGAATACAATGACGGTAAGTTTACTCGAATCGCCAGGTTTTGGTTAAACAAAATTGTGAACCCAATACGAAGGCCAAAAAGGAATTTGTTGCAGAGAGTTTCGGTTGTTTGCTGAAGAGTTACTTATCCCAAAAGCCGAGGCAACCAACCCTGTCTTTTCAAGTGCAGGTGGCACCACAACCTTCTAACACATTAAATGGAGTCACATGGCCGTCTAAAGATGGTGAATGACCCGAGTATGGGACCCTGTCGAAACGCAGGTGGCGTTTTAACTACATCCACTTTGATAGTGATACATGGTTCATTACCCCGCTGAACTTCGTTGGTAGGTATAAGGTACCCTGCAGTTTAAATGTTGGTGAATTCGCGGATCATTCCATAATGAAAAGGCTCACAAATTATTGTATAGTTTATTTAATTTACCTAGTTGGTAATACATGTGTGACATTCAAACTTTATCAATACGTGATTCGATTAACATTTGTGATCTTATTGTCCTCTTGACATGCTAATTAGATGTATGATTTGTGCATTACTTTTACATACAACCTTGATAGCATGGTGTTGTTTTCGAAGTTGGCGTTGGTACAAAGGGGTTCGCTTTAGAACCCTATTCACACTTTTATTAGTCCAAATTTATGAACCTTGATGATTGTATGCTATGTGTCGACGCTAAGTCATACACAACACAGTAAGACTAGGTCTGTTAAAAGAATGCATACCTTGTCACTGACATCATGGAAAATTCCAGAAGCTTAGGAACCTGCATACCAGAAAAGACGGGAGGGTTAGCCGTAGCTAAGTAAGTGGTATGTCAACATAATAACCTTCTAGCTAGTAGGAAAACAAGGGTAAGGACACCTGTAAGTTCATTGTTACGAAGACATTAATAAATCTAAATACTGATAGACGTAGAACTGTCTTCTATTTTTAGGTGCTACAAAGTGAACTGAAAGTTTCAAAGTTAAGATAAAAAAAAAAAAAACAATTTTTTTTTTTGTTGTGGGAATTTCACATATGGTATCAGAGCTAGATTCAACCCCGTCGCCTTGGAAACACTTAGTTTTTGTTGCGCAGGAAATGAAAAATTTAATATATATTTGAATGTTGCATGCGTATGTTCCGGTTTGAATTTTTAGATGACTTCGCACGAGGAATAGTGAGAAGAACCTGAAGGAAACGAACAGGCGAGAACAACAGAACATTCGGAAGCAAGTCAGGTACTAGAAACCATGAGAAGCCTGATCGTGGAGATACAGAGTTTCAAAGCAGACAATGAGCAACTGAAGAAGGCCCAGGAAAAACAACAAGAAATTAATGAGATTTTGCTGCAGAGCCTTCATGAAAGGAACAATGGCGAAAAACAGAAAGAGGATACTAAGAGGAAAGAGGAGACTGACGAGAACGCTGAGAAGAAGGGAGATTCCTCCAATGAGACCCAGAAATATGAGCATCAAGATAAGACTATGGGAAAAAGAAAGGTTGACCATCTGGAGGGTGAATTCAAAAAAATAAAACCTACTAGCTTCGATGGAGAATCAAAAACTGGCGAAGAAGCAGAAGCCTGGCTGCTAGACATAAAGAAATACTTTCAGACCTACAATTACTCCAGTAATATGAAAGTCAGAATGGCTGTGTACAACCTAAAGGGGAAGGCCAGCATATGGTGGCAAGACCTGAAGATTTCCCAGGGACTGAAAGAAAAGAACCTCGAATGGTCGGAATTTAAGAAATATTTCAAGAAACAATACTTATCAGAAAGTTACTATGAAAGAAAAACCAAGGAATTTTATGAATTAAAGCTGGGTCAAATGACGATGGAAGATCTTATCAATAAATTCCTAGACTTATTACGGTTCGTCCCATATATCAAGGAAGAAAAACTGAAGGTACAACGGTTCTTAAGCTGCCTGCCACAGTCCTATAAAGATCGAATCGAGTTCGACAATCCCAGAACTTTAGAAGAAGCACTGAGAAAGGCCAGATTGTGTTATGAGCAATACAAACAAAGAAATGATACTACTCAAGCATGGAAGGACAAGAAACAGGAAAAGTTTAACCAGCGGAAGAAAGGTTACAAACCCCCGCCCTTCAGGAACATGCCCAAAAACTTCCAGGGAAATTCATTTCCCAGAAATGAACAGTTATAGCAGAAAACTTTCAAAGCCCCTAACATGGGAATAAAAGGAAGTATCGGTACTCCTAAGGAACCCCTGAAATGCTGGGAATGTGGTGAAGCCCATTTACGCAGAAATTGTCCCCGATACAATGAAACAAACAGGGTACTGCATAATATGCAAGAAGCATCCATGGTTGGAGACATTGGGAAAAGTTATCACCGAATTAATGCAGCCTTGGAGGACCGACAAGCAGATCATCAATCTGCAATTGTGGAAATTGAAGGTACAATTTCTGACCATACTTGTACTATTTTAATAGACCCTGGGGAAACTTTAAGCTACATCACTCCCAAGATGATGGAGCACTGTCAACTCACCAAGGTAAAGCATCCAAGGCCCTGGTTAGTTCAGTTAGCCACTGGAGCAAAGAGGAAGGTAACTGAATATATATCTGACTGTGAACTTCAAATACAGGACAACAAAACGAAGATTAATTTAAATGTGTTGCCTTTAGGATCTTACGACATGATAATAGGTATGGACTGGCTTGAAAAATATAGAGTAGTACTGAACTGCTTTACCAAAAACTTTACCTACATTGCGGAAGACCAAACTCTAAGAACTGTGATTGGAAAACAGAAACCTGTTTCTGTTAGGCAGATTTCTGCTATGCAGCTAAAGAAGTGCATGAGGAAAGGATGCAAGATTTACGCTGTAAGAGTATCTGATTTACTTCTCAATGAAAGTCAGACTTCCATAGCAGAGCATCCTGTCTTAGGTGAGTTCCTAGACGTATTTCCAGAGGAAATACCGGGGTTACCACCTCAACGAGAAATAGATTTCTCCATTGAACTCTTACCAGGATCAGCACCAGTGTCAAAAGTACCTTATAGAATGAGTATCCCAGAATTGACAGAACTAAAGATTCAAATTTAGGAATTACTAGATAAAGGGTATATAAGACCTAGTGTCTCGCCTTCGGGTGCACCGGTTTTGTTTGTCAAGAAAAACGATGGGACTCTAAGACTATGTATTGACTATAGGAAACTGAATAAGGTAACTATTAAGAATAAATACCCGTTACCACGAATCAATGATTTGTTCGACCAAGTAGGGGGAGCTAGGATCTTTTCCAAACTGGATCTTCGATCTGGGTACCATCAGATTCGTATTAAAAATGAAGACATAAGCAAAACCGCCTTCCGTACCCGATACGGACACTATGAATTTGTAGTAATTCCTTTTGGGTTAACCAACGCCCCTGCCACATTCATGTGTTTAATGAATGGTATTTTCAACAAATATCTAGATCAGTTTGTGTTGATTTTTATTGATGATATCCTAATATACTCTAAGTCGGAGGAAGAACATGAACAACATATAAGAATTGTATTGCAAACCTTGAGGGACCACCAGTTGTATGCAAAGTTGGAGAAATGTGAGTTCTTTAAAAAGAAAATCCAGTACCTAGGCCATATTATTTCTGCTGAAGGAATTTCAGTCGACCCACAGAAAATTAAAGCCATAGCGGATTGGCCAGTACCGAGAGATGTAGCTGATATTAGATCTTTCATGGGACTCACAGGTTACTATCGGAGGTTCATTGAGGGATTCTCGAAGATCGCCTATCCCATTACCTCACTACAGAAAAAAGGGATAAAGTTTGTGTGGTCCTGCAAGTGTCAAGAAAGTTTTGAACGACTCAAAGAATTGCTGACCAAGGCACCTATTCTAAAAGTGGCAGACCCATGTAAAGAGTACACGGTCTGTACGGATGCAAGCAAAGAGGGAGTAGGAGGAGTACTATCCCAGGACGGACATGTAGTGTGTTATGAATCACGAAAATTAAAGGAACATGAACGCAACTACGTGGTTCATGACTTGGAATTAACAGCAGTAGTACACGCACTGAAAATGTGGCGTCACTACCTGCTGGGAAAGAAATTCTTGTTATTAACCGATAACACTTGCGTCAAGAACCTATTTAACCAACCAGGACTCAATGCCAGACAGGCAAGGTGCATGGCTTTCTTAAGTGAATTTGACTTTGATGTAAAACACATAAAGGGTAAGGAAAATACGGTGGCAGATGCACTTAGTCGAAGAACCCACGAGGTGTACGAGATAATAATGAGTCAACCAGAAAGTAATCTCATGGACAAAGTAATAATGGCAAGCAAACAGGACGTAGAATACATAAATCTGCAAAGTAAAATTCAGCAAAACGAGATAAACATGAACGGGACAGATTTCAAAATGGATCACAGAGGTCTGATTTGGTTCAAGGATAGGCTGTACATGCCTAATGTTGCAGAATTTAAATTGTTTATTCTAAATGAAATGCACAAACCCCCTTTTGCAGGACACCCCGGGTATAAAAAAATGATAACAGCTCTCAGAAAACAGTTCTTTTGGCATAAATTAAAAACTGAACTAGCTGATTATTTATCTAAATGCTTGGAATGTCAACAGGTGAAGGCAGATCATAGACATCCTGCTGGGTTATTACAACCATTACCAATTCCTGAATGGAAATGGGAAGTAATTTCACTAGATTTTATCACAGGTTTGCCGAAAACCCAACAACAGCATGATTCCATAATGGTGGTGGTTGACAAATTTAGCAAATCGGCGCATTTCATTCCGGTAAAAACCACCTACAAGGCAACAGATATTGCAGGAATATTTCTAAAGGAAATATTCAGATTACACGGAGTACCAAAGATGGTAATTTCAGACAGGGATGTAAAATTTACCTCCAAGTTCTGGAAATCTTTATTTGCAGGTTTGGAAACAAGAATTAATTTCAGCATGAGCTATCACCCTGAAACGGATGGACAGACTGAACGTACAAATCAGATCATTGAAGACATGCTGAGAATGTACGTCATGGAGAGACCCAACAAATGGGAAGACTACTTACATCTGGTAGAGTTCGCTTACAACAACGGGTACCAAGCATCATCAAGAATGAGTCCATTCGAAATTCTTTATGGGCGAAAGTGCACTACCCCAGTTAGCTGGGATAGTCCGGTCGATCGCTTATTGGTAGGACCAGATTTGCTGAAAGACATGGAACAAACAGTCCAAAGGGTACAGAAGAATTTAAAGGTGGCCCAGGACCGCCAAAAGAGCTATGCTGATCTTAAAAGGCGAGATAAGGAGTTCTCAGTTGGAGACCATGTATACTTGCGGGTTAAAGCAAAGAAAAGCTCACTCCGGCTGGGGAGTTGCAGTAAACTAGCACCACGGTTCTGTGGGCCTTTCCAAGTACTTGAGAGGATTGGACCCGTAGCCTATAAACTGGCATTACCCGCACATTTAAAAATTCATAATGTTTTTCACATTTCACTACTGAAAAAATATATTCATGACCCCACTCATATTATTGATTGGAATTTGATACAGGAGGCTCCAGAAGGCGAATTTCAAGTGGAACCTTTACGCATTCTGGACAGGAAAGAAACAGTACTTTGGAACCGAGCCATCGCTGAGGTAAAGGTACAATGGAAGCACTTTAGTCCTGAGGAGGAAACCTGGGAATTGGAAAGCGAAATACTAGAAAGGTACCCGAATCTATTCCCAGAACCGATGGATGAAGACTAGAACACTGAGGACAGTGTTCACAATAAGGGGGCAAGGATGTGACATCCCTCTCCAATGATGAAAAAAACATTATGTCTGATTTATTTTTAAAATTATTTTTATTAATTTTGAGATTATGCAATGAGGAAGCGAGATGAGAAATCGGCTGACTTAAGTCCTAGGAGGACTGATGTAAACAAACAATTTTATTCTATTAATAAAAGAATGAGTAGGAACAGCTAAGTTAAATGAGGAGATCATGCATGGAGAAGTGGGGGACAAGTTAGAGTTAGCCTCTGGGGAACCAGAACAAGTGTCAAGAGTGTATTTAAGACACTAGACACACCCTGAAAATCAGGGATTTGATTAGCTGCGAAAATTCCATGAGGAATTGGCTGCTAATGGTAAGACCTAGGCAAAATTATAAAAGGATGGCATATGTGAGGAAGCAGGACGCTGCTGAGTATGCCGGAGAGAATTCCACTTGCTATGTGACCACTCTGTGTTAGGAAAGGGATTCAGGAAACAAGACTGAGTTTGAGGCTAACTGTCCACATTCTTCATGCATGTATCTGGCTCGGGGGTGATTGCGTACAGACTTGGTGTTTGTACCTAATCTACGGTTGGGAGGAATGTGGCTGTTCCTACTGCATTTGGTTTACCAGTTCCAGGTTTTGTGATCTCAGACACCAAGTATCTCTGTTATTTATCTGCCTCCATTTCTTAAAAATATAGTGTTTATATTGTTTAAGAAATTTCTGTTATTCGACTAATGTTTGATTTGTATTATAGATATTTAGTATGGATGATAGAACAGCGACTATTTTTGTACATTCTCATTGTTTATTACATCGATTTTATCATTGTTTATAATTTGATCTATAAATCCCTCAGTAAAGAATTGCATGATTCTGTATAATCTCATCGTTTATTGCATCGATCTTCATTATTACAAATTCGATCTATAAAAACCTCGTCGAAAATTGTATGATTTCCTTTCTCATTCCTTTGTGTATTTATTTTATCTATTTAGAGTCTAGGGCATAAATCTGGACCTTCTTTATACTCTACCACAGATAAAAATATGGATCTTGTTTAGTATAGAAATCCTGTGTACAGAATTTCCACGATTCCCATGTGGATATCATTAGGCATCTAAATACGAGATATATTAAAACTAGAAAATAAATACACATACAATCACATCTGGAAATGCCACAAGGACATAGCAGACTGCTTCTCCTCTTAATTAACAGCGCCAGACAACTAAGGTCAAACCTCTTTTCCAGAATGAAGTTTCACTAATGCGCAGGGTTAGGGCATCATTCTAGGAAGGGTTTAAGTTACGGAAACAATTGAGGGAAAAATAAAACTCAGGATGTTCATTTAAGAACGCAGAGAAATTCTGAAGGGTATCGTGACAACACGTCTTTAGAAGATTGACTGCTTAAGTTAAGGCAATTTTCAAGTTCTGGAAATGTCAACAACTTCGTTGTTCCATCACGGGATAATCTCTAATTTTGGGGAATAAATCCTGATCTAATTCCTTAATTCCTTTTCAAGAATCGATTCTGTTAGTATCGTTCTCCTGGTAATGTCTCTACCATAACCGAGACATGTTTTTTTTTTATAGAAAATGATATAGTTTCTTCCAGGTTTTTACGGGAGCTTTTAAAAAAAATATATATATATATTGTTTAAACAGAAGATCACAATGGAACCATACAGGAGTCGGTCTGACAACGGCGACTGTGAATTAGGGTTTTCGCTATCATGAATAACCATTGTTCTCAAATCAAAAGGCAAAATCATTATAAACACCTATCTACCACGCATGAAAATGAAATGGATGAAAACAGGGAAAATACAGAGGGCGTTGTACCAGTAACCATAACTGTCTAAATTACTTAAGAAAAAAGAATGGTATTGCATTAACCCTGTATTTTCTATCTAAGCAGGTTTTAAAAGCATCCAAAATCACTTTCCCAGTACTAACCCTGAGGTGGTAGAATCATAAAGATCAAATACAATTTCACTCATAGTATTACAAAATTAAGTGTTCCGTATTCTCGACACATTTAGGTTTTTTTGTTAGGGTATTGAAATCCTTCAAAAGGTAAGGAACAGAAACCCTAATCATAAATTCAGACATTCAATACACATCTCTTAGAACCTAGAACCATAGAAAGAAAATGTCATAAAGGAAAATAGTTAATTACATCGGATTCGTGGCAGAAAACCCAGGCCACAGCGAATCCCTGAAGCTTCCAAAAAGAATTAACCATGACATTAAAACTACAAATTTCTTATGGCCGTTGAAGAAGTCTTCCCAAGTTTCCTGTCGGCATATGAAGGCAGAGTAGCAATACCACTTACTGTTAGGGAAGGTCCCCTCTACAACCTGTTTTGTCTTGAGCTGGGAATACCTGCCATTAGTAACAAACAAACATTATAAGTAAAAGGGCGATGATTGCATTACAAAAACCAGCTATTAGAAAAGAATAGAGTTACAGTGTTGGAGATTACCTCCGAGGCATCGCACGGAAAGGGCTGTGTCTTCAAAGCAGGGAGAACTCCCTCTGGAGTAACTACTATGGCGTAAATCATCCCTTCGTCATTGCAGAAGAGAATACAATGACGGTAAGTTTACTCGAATCGCCAAGTTTTGGTTAAACAAAATTGTGAACCCAATACGAAGGCCAAAAAGGAATTTGTTGCAGAGAGTTTCGATTGTTTGCTGAAGAGTTACTTATCCCAAAGCCGAGGCAACCAACCCTGTCTTTTCAAGTGCAGGTGGCACCACAACCTTCTAACACATTAAATGGAGTCACATGGCCGTCTAAAGATGGTGAATGACCCGAGTACGGGAGCCTGTCGAAAAGCAGGTGGCGTTTTAACTACATCCACTTTGATAGTGATACATGGTTCATTACCCCGCTGAACTTCGTTGGTAGGTATAAGGTACCCTGCAGTTTAAATGTTGGTGAATTCGCAGATCATTCCATAATGAAAAGGCTCACAAATTATTGTATAGTTTATTTAATTTACCTAGTTGGTAATACATGTGTGACATTCAAACTTTATCAATACATGATTCGATTAACATTTGTGATCTTATTGTCCTCTTGACATGCTAATTAGATGTAAGATTTGTGCATTACTTTTACATACAACCTTGATAGCATGGTGTTGTTTTCGAAGTTGGCGTTGGTACAAAGGGGTTCGCTTTAGAACCCTATTCACACTTTTATTAGTCCAAATTTATGAACCTTGATGATTGTATGCTATGTGTCGACGCTAAGTCATACACAACACAGTAAGACTAGGTCTGTTAAAAGAATGCATACCTTGTCACTGACATCATGGAAAATTCCAGAAGCATAGGAACCTGCATACCAGAAAAGACGGGAGGGTTAGCCGTAGCTAAGTAAGTGGTATGTCAACATAATAACCTTCTAGCTAGTAGGAAAACAAGGGTAAGGACACCTGTAAGTTCATTGTTACGAAGACATTAATAAATCTAAATACCGATAGACGTAGAACTGTCTTCTATTTTTAGGTGCTACAAAGTGAACTGAAAGTTTCAAAGTTAAGATAAAAAAATTAAAAAAAACAAAACAAAATTTTTTTTTTGTTGTGGGAATTTCACATTTTATTCACAATTATCGAACTAAAACAATAGCTACCCAACCGTGGTAGCACTTTGTCATATGCCAACTATGAATGCGTAATGTTAACATATCAAACAAAGAGCATTTACACATTCCTAAAATCACATTTGTTCTTACACAATTTGATAAAAATCGACTATTAATACTCAGCTCAGCTATTTAAATGTTCAATGTAGGAAAAACACTTTGCAGCAAATCATTGCATGTGTCGATTCCTCTGAGATAAAATCACCCTACTTGTAAGAACCAATAACAACCGAATACCCACAGCGGTCCCTTGTAATATGGGGTTCAACTTATTTATTTATTTTTTAAAACTCATTCAATAACCCAAACATATTAGTTTTATTAATAACATGATATTGAAAAAAAAACTCCTTAGGAAATGCAATTTGAAATATTAACATTCACTTGTTAACATAGCTTAATCTTAAAAACTGGATAACATTGACCAATTGATTTACATAAGCATAGAGATATGCAGGTGATTGGTCTAAGGAGCCAGACAAGCTTTCAATGTACCACATCCATGTTCACAACCATAATAATAATACCTGTTTAGAATTCTATCCACTTGATTTATGTAATATATATGGCCACTTATAATCAATAAATAACATTATTTCTCATACAAATTTCAATATACATTTCTATAGGTATTAATTTAACCCATGTGCCTCTTAATTAAATAAGTATCAATAGTTTTTTTTCTTGGCCATAAGTCAATTGAGCCATTAACCTTTTGTCATGATGTACCACTTTTATAACATTCAGACATTTGTTAACATATTTAGAAAATCTACTCTCTTAAAAATTATAATACCATATAAGGCACAACTCCTTTCAATATATATATATATCATAACTCTTCAATTCCAATATATACGAATCTATACTCATTTTTCCTATACCCAAGGTATAATGTATGTTCTTTGAATACCCATAATGTAATGTCTACCGGTTTTATATATAACTTACAATGCATTACTTTTCCATTTGATTATGGATTATGCTATTTCAAAATAAGCCTTGCATATATATCCTTGATTGGTATGAAATGGAAAATATATGGTGCAACATTGATCTTTCCACTCAATCTTTTCATCAAAGTATTAATCTTATGGAAGATATCAGAATGGTGATAATTTAAGACGGTTAAACTATTTGAAAATTTTCTAATCTATAAACAAAATAAATGTATGACAACTATATATACCTTGCATCAGAAGTCACATGACTCAATAATAATATATATCTATGAATTTTACAAATTCTAAAAATGAATTAATCACATGTTTCCCTTATAATTCATACCCTTGTATACATATATATACATCTTTCTCAAACCTTCTATATATTAAAATTATGTGAATACATAATACCATAATACCTGCCCTTACCTATTACCAAATACATAAAGCATGGATGAACTCTCACATGAACTTAGTAGTATAAAAGTGGTTAACACTATTCAATATATTATACATATACCATAAAATCTCAATTCCTATTTTATGCCTATTTATTTCAGGACAATGTAATTTTATGGTATATGCTAAGCTTTTAATTTATAAACACTTATCTATATATATGTATATATATACAGATGTTAATTATATAAGGACCATTCGAAATCCTTACCATACATATGTCTTAAATTATTAACTTTCAATTTGTTCCATCCTGTAGATCTTTATATCATTCCTGAGCAGTAATTAAGGGATTCGAGCACGATAAAAGAAAAAATCCTAAGTGGCCCAATAGGAGGGGAAAATGAACCGTTTGTCAAACTTCCTAAACGAATACTTACCGAAAATTTTCTGTGTTGTCATAGAAACAATCAAGGCGAAGATAAGGGGAGGTGGGGATCCATCAGACAAAGATCTAAGCTCTTTGATTACACGCTAACTATAAGGTTGGTTCTTGCATGAGTCAGATGCGTAAATATTATAATCAACAATTGGATCTAAGTTTGTGAATGTTGAAGATCAGGATGGTCTTATCACTGGAGCGAATCACAGGATTTCGTTGAGTTGTGGGATCAGTCAATTCAGTGATTGACTCTGATATGTCAACTGCATTGTAAAGACCATCACAGGGTAATAACTATTTGTGAATACATTATCACTTCGCTCTAATGGTTATCATTCGGATAGTCTGAAGGAAAATGTATGCATGGTTTTGTTTATATATCTATAAAAAAACAGAATTATATTAATCCTGTACTGAGCCGATTTGATAGACCATTCTAATAATTTATAAACGTTTAAGTGTATCTTTGTATACTTTAATCAGCTGCCAGTTAAAAAAATAATAATTAGCTGTGATAAGGCTCTAGCAGGGATGGAAACACAATTACATAAATGACATCAGGGATTTGGGTCTCTATATGAGATCGACCCCAAAACTTTGCAACAACAGTGGTTCAACTTGGTAAGAAATTGATTTCATACATTGTAAATTGTCTTGTTTATACAACGAAGAATCGATCTTGGTAAGAAATCGACTTCCTAATATTAATTAATCATATTCATACAACGGAAATTCGATCGCTGTATTGATCTATACTT
The DNA here is from genome assembly GCA_027924585.1 of Larix kaempferi. NCBI lineage: Eukaryota > Viridiplantae > Streptophyta > Pinopsida > Pinales > Pinaceae > Larix > Larix kaempferi. Next base: position 8,363,657 of record BSBM01000797.1, on the reverse strand, counting down.
ATAATAAGTTGGCATATAATTAAGAAATCGACAGTGGTCCAATCGGACTCTGCACAACAAAAAAATCCATCTTTTAGCACCACAAGTTAGCACCATTTATAGTTTGTGGTGTAAATGTGGTGGTATTGGCACCACTTACATTTATGGTGTTATTAGCACCACTTATATTTTGTGATGTTAAAGTGGTGGTATTAGCCCCACTTATATTTATATTTTGTGGTGTCAATATGGTGCTATATTAGTTAATATTATTGGAAATTGAGTTTTACCTTTATGAGAAATGCCATGTTGGCAAGTACCATAAAGTGGTGCTAAGCTGTTATTTTCCACATGGACATGTACACGTAGGATTTAATTATGTGGATTTGCACTATAAACAAATTCACAAATAATTATTTTGAAAATAACTCAATTCAATATTTTTTTTTTTTTTTCATATCAATTAAAATAAATGATCTTATGAGTTTTTGCACCATACTTACAAGAATTTCAAATATTAAGCAAATAAATTCATGTGATTCATTTATGAGGTTTACACCACAAGCACAACAAGTTCAAAAAAAGTATTTGAAAAATAGCTCAATTCATTTATTCATTTTTCATATTATTTAAACATATAAATACAATTGATAAATAAATAAAAACATCCATTTTTAATTTATTACTATTATAAAGTAGTAATAAAATTATTTGAATTTAAATTTGATTATTCATTTGAGATATTTTTATTTTCTTAATTTTTTTTATGGAAATTAGTATTATTTTTAGGTTTTTAACACAACACATGGGTCTTAGATCCATCTATATGATAAACGGAGAAAACCTCTAGCTAAGGCCCTAAAAGAAGCTTTTAGGAATCTAGGCCCAATAAAGACACCACAAAGGTCCCCACACATATTCCTAAGAGTATTCTTAGCCTCTAAGTATGGGCATTCACACTATTATAAGTTTTTAATCACTAGGGATAGGTCCAATGCCCTTAAACATTGTTGAACGAATAATCATAGGCCTTAGCCTAAAGGAATCCTAAGCATAAAGACATGTTATGTTGTCAAGTACCATATAGTGGGGCTAAGCTCATATTTGTCACATGGACATGTACAAAAATGATTTAATTATGATGATTTGCACCATAAACCCAACAACATCACAAATAATTATTTTCTAATAACTTAATTCAATTTTTTCATTCAAATAAATGCCCATGATTAATTTATGAGATTTTAAACCATAATCACAACAAATTTAATTATTGTTTTTATCACTATTTAAACCAACAAGCTCACATGATTCATTTATGAGGTGTTGCACCACAAACACAACAAGTTCACAAATAATTATTTTCTAAATAGCTCAAGTTGACTATTAATTTTTCAATATTATTCAAGCAAATTAATACCCATGATTCTTAAATTTGGCAAATAATTAAATACAACCATTTTTAATTTATTATTATTATAAAATATTAATAAAAATGATTTGAATTGAGATTTCATTATTTGATAGGGCATATTTTTATAGATATTATTAAATTTTCTAATGGATATTAATATCATTACTAGACTTTTTGCATAAGGCATGGGTCTCAAATCCTTGGAGATGTTCGAGGGAGGAAACCTCTTCTTTGGGCCCTAAATTAATCTTTTAGAAATCTAGGACCAAGAAATATGGTCAACACGCATATATTCCTAAGAATATTTTTAACATCTATGTGTGGATATTGATTGCATTAGAAGGTTTTAATCACTAGTGATAGGTTTATTGGCCTTCGACCTAGTTAAGAGAAGAAACCTAGGCCTTAGCCTAAATTAAACTTCTAGGCATGTAGGGATAATAATGATTTGTCACACTAACACAAATGACTTTTTGAGAAGATCTATCGCCTTATAATAGGGATAATGGGGGGTGTTGGAGGAACTAAAACTAGGTGTAAGTATTTAGGGCATATAGATGATTAAGGAAGGAACCCCATGCCTTGGAACTTAGAGGAAACCTCTAGGCATATAATAGTAACAAGTATACCTTGAAACACCACATCAGGCCTCCTAAGGGTATCCTTGGCTTGATATTGGGAGTATTAATGTAAGTAAGAGGTTGATTTTAAGCACTATATATGGGTGTTTAGGACCTTAACATGTTTGAGAGAGGAAACCTAGGTCTTATTCCCTAGTAAAATATTTTGTGCATCCAAGGAAAAATACAATAGCTCAAAGCACTACACATGACATATTGGGGTTATTATTTACCTCTAAGTAAGGAAATCAACACCATTATGAGTTTTTTGCTAGTATGCATGGGTATTAGGTTTTTGTATAATGCCATAGGAGGAAACTTGGGCCTTAAACCCTAAGGGTAGATTTAAACCACACCCATAAACTCCGAACACTATCGTTCGAATCTCAGCATTCATATAAGTGACGCTAGGTATGCAAACTTTAGACATAGTCATGAGAGGAATTACAGGAACTATGCCCTAAAGGACAGTTTTAAGCATATCGGGCTAATAGCAATGACTCAAACTATCACTTAGCAAATCATGCAATGTATAAGATATCATTATTCTCAAAGTGGGATATGGGTGGAAATATGTGGTTTTGCGTACTAGCGATGGGTCTGAGTAAATAGTTGGGGGATAAATGGGCAATGATCAAGGCCATGAACCATAACATACACCATTTAAAGTTGATATTTGACATAATAGTTGGATATGAGCATAATCAAGAGTTTTTGCATAGAGGGATGGATCTCAAGTCCTTTATTGGAGTCATAAAAGTAAAGCAGGAGCCTTATGTAGGTGTCCCAAGGCCTTTGTAATGATATTACATAGAAGATGACCATGAATTTATCCCTAAAGAAACCATTAAGGTATCCAAATCCATTGAGACACTATGTATCTAGGTCTTATGGCCCTTTAGCCTTAGATAAGATCAATGGAGGAGACCTAAATATCGACCACTAAAGGAATCTTCTAGCCATCCAGGGTTAAGAAGGTTTCCTCCACCAAGAAGGTTTCCTCCAACAACAACACATGGTTAGTTGAGGATACCTTAACCTTTGCCCCTAAAGGAATCTTGTAACTATCTTGGGCTACGAATTTTGCCTCCACCAACCATACACAACCTCCTAGTTGTATAATTGGCCTATGATTGAGGATGTTGTTATAGTTGGGTGGTGTTAAGTAGCATGCACATGTCTTAAGCCCTTGGGAATTATGTTCCATGGAATAAGACCATTTTTTGTCCCTAAAGAAATAATTGATGCATCTAGATCCATGAATACTACCTAAAAGAAACATTGATTACTCCAGAGGGGTATCTATGGCGCTATGTATCTATGTATTGTGGCCTTGGGGCCTTACACATGGTTAGTGGAGGAGACCTAAATATCGAGCTCTAAATGATTCTTCCATCCAAGGATAAGAAGATTGCCTCCACTAAAAACACATGGCCTCTGAGGGTATCATTGGCCTACGATTGATTATTTCATTACCATTAGGTGGTTTTGAGTAGTATGTACATGTATCAAGGCCTTGGGAATGATGTTGTAGTGAAAACAACCATGCCTTTATCCTTAAGGAAACAATTGGGGCATCTAGATTGATGAACAAAGCCTAGAGAACCATGCATGACCTTGCATGGATATCCATGCTAGTATATATCCATTTATTGGGATCTTGGGGACTTTGACATGGTCAAGGGAGGAGACTTGAACCTCTAGCCATACATGAATCTTATAGCCATACAAGTCTAAGAAGATCACCTCAACCAACCACACATGACCTCTTGAGGGTATCATTGTCATATGATTGAGGATATTAACACACCATTATGTGATTTAATTTGAGAAGTATGTAGGTGTCTTAGGACCTCAGGATTGATGTTATAGAGAAGAATACCATGCCTTTGTCCCTAAATATACCACTAAGGAATCTAGAGCCCTGAACAATGCCTCAAAGCACCATGCATGACTTTGCAAGGGTATTTATTGAGCTTTGTATCTAGGTCTTAGGGACTTGAGGTCTTGGACATGGTCAGTGGAAGAAATTTGAACCTTGCGCCTTAAAAAAATATTTTATCCATCCAAGGCTAAGAAGGTTTCCTCCACCAACCAAACATGGCGTCCTGAGGGTATCATTGGCCTATGATTAAGGATGACAATTACAGTAGGTGGGTTTGAAAATATTTATGTGTCTCAATTCCTTAGGAATGATATTCCATGGCAAAGACCATTCATTTTTCCCTAAAGAAATCATTAAGGCATCCCAAACCATGAACAATGCCTTAGAGCACCATGCGTGACTTTGCAAGTGTATCCATGGAACTATGTATCCAAGTCTTTGGGACTTGGGGGATTGTAAATGGTCATGAGAGGAGGCATGAAGGTCAAGCTCTAATGGAATCTTCTAGCCATCTAGAGATAAGAAGGTTCTATCCACCAACAACACATCGCCTTTCAAGGGTCATTGTCCTATGATTGGGGATGTTAGTGACATTAGGGTGTTTTGAGGAGTATGTACATGTCTTGGGGTGTTGGGAATGAAGTTCTAGGGAGGAAAAACATGCTTTTAGCCCTAAAGAAATCATTGAGGATTCCACGGCCATGAACAATGCCTCGAAGAACCACACATGACTTTGTAGGGATATCCATGGCATTATGTATCCAGGTCTTGTAGCCTTAGGGAATTCGACATGGTCAATGAAAGAGACTTAAAAGTAGGGCCCTAAAGGAAGCTTATATCCATCCGTTTCAAAGAAGGATTCCTTAACCAACCACAAATGTCCTCTTGAGGGTATCATTGGTCTATGATTAGTGATTTTAATGCCAATATTTGGTTTTGAGCATTAGACACATGTCTTGGGGCCTTGGGAATGACACTTTATAGAAGAGGACCATGCCTCTAGCCCTAAAGAAACCATTTAGTCATACAAAGCCATAAATAATGCAAGAAATCACCGCACATGGCTTCAAAAGGTATCCATGGCAGTATGCATCCAGATCATTGGGACTTGGGGCATTGGACATGGTCAAGGGAGGGTGACCTGAACCTTAGACTCTAAAAGAATCTTCTATCCATCCAAGGATAAGAAGGATACCTCAACCAACCACACATAGCCTCTTAAAGGTAGCATTGGATTATGATTGAGGATCTTAGTACAATTAGATATTTCGAGTAATATCTACTTGTTTCAAGGCCTTGGGAATGATATTTTAGGGAATAAGACTATGTGTTTGGCCCTAAATTAATTCTTATGGAATTTAGATCCATGAACAATGTGTCAAGGAATCATGCATAACTTCGTAGGGCTATCGATGGCACTATGTATCTAGGTTTCTTTCCTTTGGGAATTCGACATGGTCAACAGAGGACACTTGATCCTCAATCCTTAAAGGAGTATTTTAGCCATCTAAGGTTAAGGAGGTGGTCTCCACCAACCACAAATGGCAACTTGAGTGTATTATTAGCCTATGATTTATGATGTTGGTGACAACAACTTGTTTTGAGTAGTATATAGCGTGTTAGGGCCTTGGGAATGATGTTCTAAGGAAGAAGACCTTGCCTTTGGCCCTAAAGAACATTTCGAGGCATTCAAAGCCACGAACATTGCCTCAAATCACCATGCACAACTTTGGATGCCTCAACCAACCATGCATGGTGCCTTGGATACCTCAACCAACTACGAGACATGATCCTATTCCCCCCACCATGCATGTGGTTGGGGGTATCCAATGCACCATGCATCTAGGTCTTGTGACCTTAGGTCCTTTGACATGGTCAATGGAAGAGGCTTGAACATAGGTCCCTAAAGGAATCTTCTAGGCATCCATGACCAAGAAGTTTTCCTCCACCAACCATACATGGTCTCTTAAGGGTATGACTGACCTATGATTGGTGATGCTGTTTACATTAGGTGGTTTTGAGCAATACACACGTGTCTTGGGGATTGGGGAATGACAATTTATAGAAGAGGACCATGAATTTGGCCATAAAGAAACTATTTAGGCATCCAAATCCATTAATAATGCCACAAAGAACCACACATGGCCTTGGGGCCTTGGACATGGTTAGTGGAGGACACCTGAATCTCAAGCACTAGAGGAATATATAATATAGTTATTTTAATATATATTAATATAGCTATTAATATGTAATATAGTTATTTTACTAAATATTTCCATTTGTAATTATAAATATTAATATAGGTTATATATATAAATCAAAAGAAATACATAAATCAACCCATTAAAAAAAACAAATTTAATTATTTACTATGCTTTTTAAAAGCAATTAATCATATTATACAACTCATAAATCAAACCATTAAAATAAAAAACAAATTTAATTATTTACTATGTTTTTTTAGAAGCAATTAATCATATTATACAACTAATTAGTTTTGGCACCTAAAAGTTTAGCACCATGTGGAGGATAAATTTTTCACATTGAAAAGAGTGTTTTGGCACTAGGTTTTGATCCTCATTCAAACGAGTGCATATTGAACCAAAAAAACATCCATTCCATTGATCGAAATAGGGCAGAGATAGAACCTCTACTCTTGATATCAAATCAAACCACATTTATCCGTCATATAACAATGAGAGATGCTATGCAATTAGAGTCGTTTTTTGGAATTTCATGTATGTGGACTGTAATTTCTATGGCCACTGAGGTAATGCCAAATGAAACAAGTAGGTTTTCAACCCAATCAATTCACCTTTACCCATGTTTTTCCAACATGCGGTGACTTGGGAACCCCTCACTTGCAGGTATGTTAATGTTGGTTCACGGTAATATCATTTAGGCATGTAGCAATGGTCTTTGTTTTTACCGCCAATATTTTAATGACCCCTTGACCAGAAGACCAGCTTGAATAAATTCATCGAGTTTCCCTCGGTTTATGAAGCTAAAATGGGTTTGCTTGAATAAATTCATCGAGTTTCCCCCATTTTATGAAGCTAAAAGGGTTTTTTAACATGTAATTAACTTTTGACAACCACAATTTACAAAATTAGGGGTAAATTGTTTTTGTTGTTTTGAAGAAAACTTGTAGTGAGTGAACATTCCCGTCACTTTTCCAGGCAGTTAGATTCGATCTTGATTTCCAGGAAAATGGAGGCAAATTTCAAAATTCCACCACATGGGTTTTTTGCAGAATGCCACCATTTAGGTCACCCAAAGACAAATTTTCCAAATTCATAATGGTTTGAGAGAAATCCATGATTTTCAGAAGGTGTATTTCCCAGATTTCATGGTTGTACGGATTTGAAATGACAAATGGTGCTGAGGGATCCTGAAAGTCTTCCTCAGCTTCTTACAAGGACACATCAGGTGCAAAGGAGACTGGAATACCAGATCAAAACACAACTATACCGATGCCTTACATTGTGGAGAAGATGGAAGTAGTGCCAACATTGGAGATCTCAGAACCAAAGGTAAAAAATATTTTTACTTACCTTAAATTTGAGGCAATCATTTGTAGATTTAATGGTTTTTGGCCCTCGTTGGAGGATCTATTCAACTTGGACCATAGATTATGAGATCTTTTTGTGCATAATTTCTTTCAAATGTAAAATCCTTGAGTTTTTTATAATGTGTAATGCTTTGCATTTTCCTTGAGTTTTTGTAAAATCCTTGAGTTTATCATGTCGAGTATCTTGAAGCTTTCGACTACTATTCAAGAGTCCCTTTGTACGAGTTTATGTGCTTTCTTTTTAATTTTTGGTGGTTGGCGTTGAAGATTCGGACCTTACCATGGATTCATGCCTCCTTGTGGTTTCTAAACCATTTGCTTTTGAAAGGAGCACAATAGAGCAGGGACAGCGAAAATATACAAAATAGATTCTAGAACCTCCACGTGGTTGTTGGCAAGGAGGAGGCGGGTAGAAACTATGAGGCAAGTATTCCATCTTGCTTGCGGACTTTGTGTGTCTTGAGCTTGTATTCTCAGTATTGATATATCTTGTTAATAAATTTAGTGCAAATGTTTGTTCCAGGGTTTAAAGAACTCAACAATTTGGAATGATATGGCAAGAGCTTTATAAGGAAACTGTGTGTGTGCTTTATCAAATAATAATTGCCTCGAATTCGATTACTTGCTTAGGGTTTCCGTGGAGATAGGTTTCTTTAATATAAAATGCCCATTTTAGACAATTTTTCTTTGATTTTAGTCTTCCAAGAGTAAGCAATTTACCTTCATATGTACTACCAGTCTTGCATTCCTCAGATCATGGTTATTATTATTGTATTTTATTAGGGAATTGGGTGTAAGTATCTAAAGAGTTTTGAGTGTTATGTGGTACAGTTTAATGAGAAATTGTCTATGGGTGCCCTGAAATAATAATAGTGGTTACCTAACTATCGAAACATGAATTGGGAATCTTGTGGCTTATCTAGAAGGCATTCCAATTGTAATAGATAGAATATATTCCAATTACTCTATTTCATTGGTGGATTAAGCTCCATTCTTCCACCATGAAAACACATTGCTAAATAGTGTATGTGGCTATGTGCTTTCCAAGAAGTTCAATATTGAAGAGCATTAATAGTTCTACAGAGACTTCATGGATGAAAAGGAGATTGCATGATCATTTTGTAGGTTAGATTTGTTATCTGTGATCTTCTGGTGGGAAAAAGGACCTTTATTCTCGTTGGTTAATTGTCTCTTTAGCAGAAATTGAGATGATACTACTTTCAAACCCTGGATGATTCTAGAGATGAACTCACCAATCTTCTCTCTACACTTGGCGAGCACTCTTTCCATGGCTTTGTAAGTACTGTTTCCCATAGAAATACACCTTGTTAGGCTAAGATCCGAATCTGACTAAGCCTTCGCTTCCCATATTGGGTACATGTTGTCATTGTTATTTCAGCAACTCTGGAAATGTGACTTTGTGACCAGCATATCAGCAAATGTTTTTCTAACCATCACCAAAATCATCATGTTTTCAATGCATAATTACAGTGTGTCCATGCTCTTCTTTAGCTTTGAAATTTGGTATTTTTTTATCCAATTCTTATATCAATAAATTTGTTCACAGTATTTCCATTCTAAAAATCCTACAGGAACCCTTAAGGAACAACTTGCTGCTATTACACCGGCTTTGGTACAACTTTGGCAGCAAACGAAAGAGAGGATCAAGTAGTTTTTGGATGTTCAAGTACATATTCAGAGGATTTGTGGAGAAATTTCTGGAAAATTGAAACTAAATGAACCTATAGCTCCAAAAGTTGGTGATGAGGACCTATCTGTGGGTAAAAATATATACACTATTAATTCCACCACATTAAATTGTCAACCCGGGAAGGTGAAATTAGAGGCACCAGTACTATATGTACACGACTAGAGTAGATGCTAAAATAACTCTTAATTTACTGAAGTAAATATCAAACTGTCACTGATCTAACCCCACTCATAGAAACTCCATCAAACCACACTTCATAGATATTGAAATAATTCTATTAAAACAATTCACCAACCTTGCTAGAACCAATCTCTGATAGCACACTTTGAAATCAAATGCTTGCACACTTCTGGAAATGAAATCTAATCACTCTTCAAATGAATTTGAAACAACAAGCAACTTCACTCTATCTTGAAATAGGAACTGGAATAAAAGGATTGAAACAACTTGAATTTCAAACTGTAAACTCATAACTGCTGTAGCCAAATCTTCAAACTAAAAATGCAACAACCTCACAATATAATTGAAATCAATACTGGAGATGCAAAATCATAACTAGAATCAATCTCTCAACAAAACTAAACTCAATATCTACAATTAAAAATTATCATGGCCTAAGATGCAGCACATGCCCAAGCAGGGGCCCTCCTAAATCAGGATGTGTCATAATCAATCTACATCAAATGTAACATGCCATAAAAATAGAGCTTTAATATTAATATTCAAACAACAGATACATAAGCTCGCTCGCAGTATCCTCATCAACAGAATTCTTCTACATCTATCTCCATATTCTCATAACTGCACCCTCATGCACTCCTACTCTATTTACAACCATAGATCACACACATATATAAAAAGAAACAATAGACCGGCTATATGAGAAACAGGCCCCTGTCTTTCGATCATCCTTTTCATATCTCAACAGAATACCTCTGATTCATTAGATATGTCTGTTTAAAACATAGAGATATTCTCCTTCATACAAGCTGAGAATTTGTTGAGACTATCACATTGGGTAGAGTCTTGATTATTTTCCATGCCCAAAGATCTTAGCCCATGAATCTAATTCTTAGGATCAAGAAACTGTATCGAACATGGTTCTCTGATTTGGCATCCATGTGGTAGGTGTTTTTAATAAGAGCAGGCTGCAACTCATTTTTATGGGTTTTACCATTTCAAAGAACCACTGATTTATCTCAATCTGTTTGTAATTTCGCAAATCTTCCTAAGCGGTGCCCAATTGGGGATGTCTTGCAAAAAAACCATGTTTCGGAATCTTATAATTCTTCACCATTTTCCCATAAATCAAGCTAGAAGTTAGCTTCTTGGAAAATGACGGGAATTGCTAAAAACAGAGTATAATTTATTGAAATGCATCATTCTTCTTTGAGATCAATTTAGTTGAAGATGATTGGAGAATCTTTGTGCTACATGTGTCTTGATCTCCTTCCCGAATGTATTGGAGCTGATGTAGAATCTGTTCCTTCCCATTTGAGAATTGCATGCTAAAATCAGATTGTGACAAGGTGCCTTCCTTCTTTGGAATTCATAATTTGGATCCCGAGTCAGGTGTTAATGTAGATGAGAGAATGATATTGGATCTCTTCCCCATGCACACATAAATTTCAGCAATTTCATCCTTTATGTAAATCTAATTTGTATTGGCCATCTTTGTGAAAGCATTAACCACAAGTTGATTGAAGGCTGGAGTTGCATGTAATTAGCTTGGATATTGTGTACAGAACATAGATCCATGTTGAAGAAAAACCATATGCTCAATCTCCCATTTGTATGCCACAAGTATTGGATTTAATGATTTATTGCAAAAATTGGTAATCGAAACAATCATGAAGACTGAGCATTCACCATTAGCTAAATTAATCATTAAAAACCCTTGAAACTTATTAAAATAGAGGAATAAATATAAATAAGCAGTTAGGTCTCAGTATGCCCATCTAAGGTTTCAAAGGGTACGGGGATGCAAATATACAAACACATAGGACTGATAAAAAGCCAATACAATGGATGAAAATATTTCAAAACTCAGACCCAACACTATCATTGAAAAGGTTCGATGAATTTCAAATACAGTTTCAAGAGCTTCAAAAAGAAAAGGTGATATTTCTCAGTAGCTCTGCTCCATATACATTTTAGTTTGTGTTGAAAATAATGTCATCATCAATTATATATTCCTTTACGGGATGGACTTGGCTATTTATTTAGAAATCATCTCTTATCGTTTTGTCATTGTTTGAGTTAGTTAAAGTTTAGCAGGGGTGATAATCATTTCTAGATTAAATGAGACAAATGACAAATCCTTTTCATTTGATCTGAATTTCATATTTCCTAGTATATCATGTTAGATTTAATTATAAACAATACTTTCATGGTACTTCATGTATTAATTAAAATATTTTATCCTTGGCAGAGTGATCGACTACACAAAGCGCTTGATTATGTTAATATTGTACCTTATCTTTGCGTTGTATTGGGGATGGAATTTTTTAATATCATTACCGAGGTTCATCCTAGCTTAGCTAATTCAGTGGGTATACAGTCAAAAAGCATTAGCATTGATACTTTGGCCAGGCTAGGTAGAACAATGCAATCTTTTAACGAGGAGAAGAAGCATAGGTTGCAAAAGGCAATGTCGTTATCCTTTGAAAATATATTTTTTGGTTGATTTCCTACATGTTACGTTGAAGTAATTATTTTTGCATGAACGCCTTCTTATCAAATAGTAATACTTGACAGAGAGACAATGCTCCTAGTCTAAGTTGAGGTTAAAGTTCCATTCTGAGAAAATATTATATCTTAATACATGTTTAAGTAATCCTAGTGAGATTTAGCCTACCGATATACAAGGAGGTACATGCTATATATTAGAAAATAATTTGTCGATCAGCTAATATAACAAAAAAAGATCAAAAAATTTAGTCAGCTATCATTTTGCCTTGCACTTTAAATCGACATTGTTGATTTTTGCTTGGCATTGTTGTTGTAGAAACATATACAACCATATAACATCCTGTTCTGCAACTCTTGTCCGCAAAAAAATGGTTGGTCCAGAAAATTGATTCATCCAAAATAATGTCAAAGTTGTTGTTCACATACCAGGATCTACATGCTTCTACGCAGGCACATTCCTCATGTAAATGACACTAAAAATTAGGTAAATAACACTTTGCATTGATATAAGAGCTTCTATATAAAGCATTCCTTTTTGTTTGATCTTATATCATACATTGTATTAAGTACTAGTATTGAAATGGAGTAGATTGCTATACCAGTCATTTGGATTTGTTTTTTCAAGCATGCCAGATAAAGTGTCAAAGCAACAAAAAAGTATCAAATGTAGATCATTAATCTACGAGCACTTAAAATATAGAACAAAAAAAACTTGCGACTGCAATGTAACAAGTGCTATCTCCTCTTTTGAAAGAAAATTGTGCAATGCAACAAGTGTTATCTCCTATTTTGAAAGAAGACCGTGGAAGACTTCCTGGCCAGATCTTTGGCTATTCACATTGTCATGGCTTCATGTTCTGATTGTAATATTAGATTTTGCTAATTTTGAAACAAGGTTGTACAAACTTATGACAACATCTTTGGCAAATTACATTGTTATGACTTCATTGTCTGATTCAATTTTGCTAATTTTAAATGTCCACTGATTGCAATAGCGATTTTCTCTTCTAGCAACATGATTAATGGCATACAAAAGCTATAACTCCTTGCAGGGAAATCGCATAAATGTAAGGAAATATTCATGTAACTTGTATAAATGTAATATTCATGAATATGAAAGGTGAACGAGCTAAGGGTTCTTTCCTCCATTTTGGTTCTCTTGGTTTTCTAATTTCTATCAAGTAGTATGAGAGTGGCATATGATCCATGGTCCTCATTGAGAAAATTTATGAATGGTGAAGGCATAGCCAAGGGAGTTCTTGTTGAATGGAGATCCTAGATCTAAATCGAAACAGTAAGGGTTCTTCTTCATTGCTAATTATCAAAGAAACCCCATCCTTCAAAATTCCTATGATTCTATTTCAAAAGGGTGAAACCATGGCGTGGATGCATCATGTGAAAAAGCATTCGAGGAAAAACACCACCAATCTGTTTTGATATCACATGATTGAGGATCAACTTCAGATTCTTCATAGATAGATTTGGCCACAATCATTGCCGGAGTTTCGATTGACAAAATTAACTTTGACATCAATTAGTTTTCCACAAAATCCATCTTAGCGACTGGATATTGTATGAAGGAGCAATGTTTTTTGTTGTTGTAGAAGATTTGAGAGAAATCTAGCAGAAGATACACATTTGAGAGCCACTAAGGTGGAGTATTGCCATGATTGGTGGGTGCCAGGTGCACTATTTACACCATATGCTACTAGGATGAAGAAATCATTAACTATTAGGATATTTAAATATATTTTAGAATATCAAGAAAATAATTCATGGTGGTTCAGTGAAGAGCATGGCATCAAAATGTCGAAGTGAAAACAACTGTGTTTTTTAAAACTCCTGCATAAATAAATTGGTGTTGAAATTATCAGTCAGTAATCAATGCTCTGAAAATTTCCTTTACAAATATAAACACCTCCACACCAGTGCAAATGATGAGCTATAAAAAAAATTGGTTCTTTGATTCTGCCTCTAAGAATCTGAGTGTAGAGATGGAGAGCGATGGGAGTAGTTATACAAGAGATGAAGTTCCTTGATAGTTTCCATGTATTCGTTTATCCAACTAAATTCTTCAAAGAACTATAAATCCTTGCAGGGAAATTGCCACTCCGTGGCTCTTCACTTGTGTCTATTTAATGTACTGAATTATTGATTTTGTTAATGATGGATTAAAACGAAATAAGCTTTAAGAAAATGTTTTAATATACATTTTTTAACCTTGTTAAGAAGTATATATATGTGTGTCTGGTGAAAAAAAATATAAATCACATATTATATATAAATGATATAATATGTGATTTATATTTTTTTACACCATTTATTATTTTATGGTGCTTTGCACCACTTGTTATTTTACGGTGCTTTGCACCATATACAAGTTTGTGTATATTAAATAATAATAATAATTTTGGTGTTTTGCACCAAAAAGTCTCAATCCATGTTGGATTGGTTTTGGTGGTTTGCACCATACACCATGGAATGCCACATATCCATTTAACATAAAAAACAACCACTACAACAAAATAGCCCTTTAGGGGTAGTTTTGTCTTGCGGGGGTCTTGGTAAGACCCCCCCTAAAAAAAATTTCAGACATTTGGAGGCGGTCTTCTAAAACCACCCCTAAAAGTCATGAAAATTGGATTTTTGGGGGCAGTTTTGGGAAACCCCCCTAAAAGCCCAATTCTCATAACTTTTGGGGGCGGTTTGTCAAAACCCCCCCTAAAAGTCATGAGAATTGAACTTTTGGAGGTGGTTTTTTGGGAACCCCCCTTAAAAGTCATGAAATTTGACTTTTGGGGGCGGTTTTTGGAAACCCCCCCCTAAAAGCCCAATTCTCATAGCTTTTGGGGGTGGTTTGTCAAAACCCCCCCTAAAAGTCATGAGAATTGAACTTTTGGTGGCGGTTTTTTTGGAACCCCCCTTAAAATTCATGAGAATTGAACTTTTGGAGGCGGTTGTTTGAAAACGCCCCCTAAAAGCCCAATTCTCATAACTTTTGGTGGCAGTTTGTTAAAACCACCCCTAAAAGTCATGAGAATTGAATTTTGGGAGGCGGTTTTTTTGGAACCCCCCTTAAAACTCATCATTGAATTGAACTCTTGAGTGATGATTAAGGCCTTGCAACATCACATAATCTCTAAATAGTGAATCTAATTTCAACTACAAGTGGGATATGTTGGTAATTTGTAGATCTGTAACACCAAAAATGAAAATTTTCCTACAAATTTCAACATGTTAGTAATTTTCATTCTGCCATTACCCTTTCTTCTCATTGTTTTCCCCTTTTTGTGAAGGGTGACTCAAGTGGATTCCAATGGATGACAATGGAAACAAGAGAGCATAACATAACACACACATGCCCATATCCAAGGCCTAGAATATATTTTAAACTAATGAGTTGAGTGAATTCAAGATGCAATTACAATAATTATTAGACAAATTAGTGTTCATATGACCAAGTGCATCACCTTTGATAGAACACATATTGGTAGTCAATAACAAGGATGGAACCTTTTGTATGTGCATTGGTTAGTCAATGTTAAATAACTTGGTGACAATTAATTAAGAACAAGTACCTTCTACCCAAATTGATGATCCTCTTTATTAACTTAGATGGGAAAAAGGTTTTTTCAAATTTGGACTCAAGTTTTGGGTATCATCATATGAGATCAAAGACTCGTGGTCTGCATTATTTAAGATGTGCCCCCACCTATCGCCTTGCTGTAGACACATGCCGCGTTTCTGTAGACTCATGTTAGTGCATACCAGTACTGACTCAATTAACTGCGTGAAGAATGAGCTCTCCACCATCGTCATTGGTGCCTATGATTGGTGACGGTCAAGGAAGAACTTTAGGTTAAACATGCCCGATAATGGCATGGTTTCGAACTTTACATGTATTGTTCCCGAGGAGTTGTTGTTAACACGAAGATTTGGACCCAGTCTAATAAAATACGAGGAGACAGAATTTTAAAGTTAACCAAAATTTCAATACATTGGTCAGGGTCGATGCTATATTCAACTTCATCAGTTTCATTTCATCAGTTGCCATGTGTGCCTTAAAACAGTGAGTGGAGATGTCTTTCACCAAAATCCCGATTCCACTTTGATCCTTATTTGTTGCGCCATCGAAGAATCCCATGGGTGAATTACCAAACAAAATTGGTCGATTTATCAAAAATTTTACTTTGTCTGCACCTGGATCTATGACGAATTCTGCTAATGCTTTAATAATCCTTCTAGGTTATGTCTGTAGCCTTAAAAAAGAATGGCATTCATTAAAATCCATAAGCCCCATGTGACAATAAAGGGAATTGATTTTACCTTGGGTTTTGTTAAAAACCAGAGCTTTAAATTTTCTTAAAGGGGCTGTAGATGCCAATTATTTTTTACTTGAAGAATGTTTCAAATCAAAGTCCAAAGATCTTGAGTAATGCTGCAATCTATTACAAGATGTTGTATGGCCTCCTCACTGCTCAAACATAATGGATAGGTTGAAGGTCCAATTCCAACCCTTTCTGTGTAAATCTCCCCTGTTAATACTTTATTTCATAAGCATAACCACATAAATAGAATTGATTTTGGAGGAGCTTTGATTTTCCATATCACTGTATACCACCACTTCAAATCATCATTCTCATAAAGATATATAAATGCATTATAGGCCTCTTTTGCTGTCTACACAATCCCTTCTATTTTGTTCCAAGTCCAAGCCAACCTATCTGGTTCTGTAGACAGAGTGATCCCATTTTGGTAAATTCCCTGTATGCAGTATGTGTTCCATTCATTGTCTAGTGTTCCCATGAGTCCGAGATCTTATGCAAAGAGCCAACTACTAGAACCTGTCAAGTTGGAGATATTTGTCTTATGTATATATGCAAGATAATAAAGGCTCTGACTCTGTAGGTGTGGTAGCAGTTCTTCTGATAGTATAAAGCTAGATCCTCCACCCAGAAAAGGATCCAAGCCTAAAAGAACTCTCGTACCTGTACCAACCTTCCAAGCAATCCACCACTTAACCACAAGAAGTGTAGTCAATATATTTTTCTAGATAATGGAGGCTATTGGTAAAGCAAAGTATTTCTTCGACCTCAATCATGATATAACATCAACTCCTTTCAGATATTTCCTTCTGATCATAGTGACACTCCGAATACCATCATGAAAAAGTGCCCTCCACAGTGATTTGGTAGCTAGCTAGGGCCTTGTTAAAGAGATTGAGATCTCTTATTCCCCAACCTCCCTTATTTTTTTGCTTTGCTATTAGACTCCATCTTGCCAAATTGTAACCCCCATGAAAGTCCAACTGGTTGTTGCAACATAGTTCCATGCATGTCGGACAAACTTTTAGAAAAAAATCTTTAGCTCTAACATGATCCAGCATAGTCTCTTAAAGAAACACAACATCAGGTTTAACTGTAGCCAAAAGCTCCTTGAGGGCTAGCATCTTGTACTAGGCACCTACAATCCCCCTAATGTTAAGAGAGATTAAGAATAGCATTAAGGAACCCTCATATCAGGGTTCAATGCTCTAAGTTTCCCAGAAAGAGAAGGAACAGAAACAGGGTAATTTGAAGAAACCATTATGGGGTATGTTGCCAGCCCTCCCTGATCAACAACCCCCATGTCTTTTTTCCTGTTAGTGGATTTGTTTTTAGACTTCTTCCTGATGGTGACATTTGCAATATGCACAAGGGCAGTTCCGTCTACAAAGGAGACGTTATAGGTCTGAAGAGGCGCTTTATTAATAAGAACTTCTTTGTATGAGGGTTCCGAGGGTTTGGTAAACAAATTTGTATCCAATGGAGGGGGAGAAGCCAAGGTGCATTCACTGTGTAAATGAGGGGTAGTGTGAGGTCCTTGAGGAGTGATCTCAGTCAAAATAGGGCTTTTGGTATTTGTAACAACCAACAGTTCTGTCAATGAGGGGGAAATCAAAGGAGGGTTTTATGAGATGACAGGGTTCAAATGAGAAGTAAAGGGATGGGAATTGTTAAAATTTTCCAAGAAAATTTCCCAGAAACCCTCAAAAATATCGACCAGCCACTCCTCATTACTACTTAGCAAAATAATGTCTTATTCAGTTAAAGAAGTACTAAAGAAATTTGGAAAGGAAATCTTTAACTTACCAATGAGAGATTCACTAGAGGGGAATTGACTGGGCACCTCCATCTGAGCATTTCGAGTCCTCCCATTTAAGTCTTATTCTCTCGCTTCTAAAACCAACTCCAACGACTGAGCCTCTCCAACCACTGAAGGAAAATTTGTTTTTATATGGCCAGTGGATCTTCATACATGACACCGAAAGGGTTCTCTCCAATACTCTAGGGTTTGAATGAAGGACCCCTTTTCAGTGACAATCTCAACTTCTTCTGGTAGTCCTATGTCCATGCCGAACTCCACTGAAATCCAGGCCATGCGTTTGTTATTCCACCTTAGGTCCCTTTCATCAAAGAAAACAAATCTGCCAACAACATCTCCTATCCCTCCCAAAACCACTAGATCACAGTATTCAATGGGGAGGTTGGGCATTAGTATCCATAAGCATCTCTTTTGGAAGATCAACACTGTGAAAGGGTTGAAATAATTACCCGAAGACCAATGCTTAACCATAATCAACCCTCTGTCTATAATCCAGGTTTCTCTGCAAATTTTTCCAAATCCTCCACTGACAAGAAGTGGAAATTAATCCAATAGTTGGACAGTAAATTGAACCACGGCCAGTAGCCCAAAACTTGTTTCGATTCAGTGGAAATCCATTTTTTCAGTCATGGCCTTTGTCACCCGGAGGTAAAAAAATTTACCCACCAATGCCTTCATAGCAATGCTCATCATTCTGTCCATCACAACGTATTTGCCGAGGACAAAAGAGGGTCGAGTTTGTCTTACCTTCAGAAACTTATTGATCTTCCTCTTCTCCTGAGCAGCCGAGCCAGTATGGTTCCTTGCAGAGAATGCTTTCTGAGCTCTCTTAGCTACACATGAAAAACTAAGATGAGCTCTCCTTACAGAGTATCCTCTTCTTGTACTTCTCATCTGAAATGAAGATCCCTTCCTCTTCCCAAAGGACGTCCTCCGCCTTCCATTCCACGTCTAACAAATACTCCATTCTTCCACCTATACACATGAGCTAAATGGAGAAAGTCTTTATGCACTTCTAAAACACCAGAAAATGCTAGAAAAAACCTGAAGGGACCCGAAAAGCTTCTGTACTAGACGCATCCTCCATCGCTCCACTCAGTTCTAAAGTGGAATCATAATTATTTTCTTAAACAATGTATTCAATAATTTATTGAATTTAGTATTTTTTTTTCCAATCCATATAAATGTATTTTAATATCTGCTGTGCCTAGCAAGCTTCAAATTTGAAGCCTTCAGGGCCCTTCAGATACCATTTTACACGTCATAGAAGGCCACTTCAAATTTAACCATGCAAAAAAAAAATCAATTTCATGGTAAGCCTTTCAATAATTAAGTTAACCACTACTGTTTAAAATTGCAATAGAAGGGTAGCTTCAAATTTCACCCATCAACAGTTTTCAGTGGGAAATTGGGAATGCGGCTACTAGCTAGGTGACTTGGGAGTGGGACTCGGTTACTCTCCAATATCCACGTAGAAGGATTTATACCATTTTCTCCACCCATGAATGTTGTGACTTGTAGAGCTCCATCTTAACCCCAATTCTATTAAGCATTAAGAGGAATAAAAACACTCATGCAAACCTCAATTTTTTTGCACCCTCAGATACTATAACACTCATGCAAACCTCAATTTTTTTGCACCCTCAGATAGTATTTAGTAAACATTTGAGGTTGCAAAAACACACTAACATCAAATTTTAGAGGTTGAAAAAATATGGTATCATATTTTTTCATTTTATTTTATCACTGTTACACATAAACACACTAACATCTCCCCCAACCTGAACTATAGATTACCTTAGTTCTCTCTATTCATAAACACTCATGCAAACCTCAATTTTTTTGCACCCTCAGATACTATAACACTCATCCAAACCTCAATTTTTTTGCACCCTCAGATACTATAACACTCATCCAAACCTCAATTTTTTTGCACCCTCAGATACTATTTAGTAAACATTTGAGGTTG
The DNA here is from genome assembly GCA_027924585.1 of Larix kaempferi. Classification (NCBI taxonomy): domain Eukaryota; kingdom Viridiplantae; phylum Streptophyta; class Pinopsida; order Pinales; family Pinaceae; genus Larix; species Larix kaempferi. Next base: position 8,343,673 of record BSBM01000797.1, on the reverse strand, counting down.
TGAAAACACACTAACATCAGATTTTATGGTATCAGATTTTAGAGGTTGAAAAAATATGGTATCAGATTTTTTCATTTTATTTTATCACTGTTACACATAAACACAGTAACATCTCCCCCAACATGAACTGTAGAGTACCTTAGTTCTCTCTGTTTAAAGACATCTATGTAGACTCTAGAGCTCCCACTGAGATCTTGTTTCTCCACAAACAGGAAGGAGATCCAGTGGAAACATACGAGGTAGTGCAAAAATTCAACTCACTGGCATCTAGCTCACAAAGCTTTCTTCTTCCAAGATACAGCTTGAAGTTGGAGGATTCAGAAGCAAGCACTCTACCCTATCTACAGGGAGCAATGACATTACCGTGAGCATATTTTGGGGGTTCCATTCACATTGGATTATATGGGGTAGGTCCGTAGCATAGACATTTCATTACACCCATGATCGAAGCCTCTGCATATAAAAGAAACATAAATGCCCCCACACCATAACCAGTTGCAATATCTGAATTATACACGCAGTAGGTGACATCAAATTCATTTAGCTCAGGAACTACTCGACCCTATGATCAAACAAACAATAGAAAAGGTTGGGATTGGTTCCTAAAATTTTCAAATGAAATATATATATATATATATATATATATATATATATATATATATATATCGATGTCTAAAAATACATACATTTAGAAATGAAAAGCCAATCTAGAGGTAAATGACGAACATCTGCAAGTGATCATTAAGAATGGAATTGAGGTTTGTCCGTTGCAAGTGGATATTTTCCTGTGTAAAACTTTGGATGGCAGCATGAAGATCAAGGATTGACACTTAGGACTACACCTATAGCAATCAACACAATTAAGTCATTAATTGGCCACTTTGATTTTGCCCCAAAATATGTTTTTGATATTATTTTGGAATGTTGTAAGGATGCAACCTGAAAATTGATAGAGGGACAAGATGCAAAGGCTATTAGTTCATCAAGCACTGAAGCTTTGCAGTCTAAAAATGGGAATCTGAAATCTTTAGAGGTACATAGCAATTATGGGCTGTCATGATTGAAAGTTACAAGAATGTTAGAATTGTGCCTTAATAGAACAAGTTATAGTCACAACTCAAACATTAACAAGTGTTTTATAAATAAATCCTAAATATGATGAGTTGTTTATAGAGAAGAAAAATAGACACGACAATACAGAGAGGATCTTACCAGAGGCCATGCGCCTATGGGTAAATTTGCATGCAGAAGAGGCAAACTCAACCATTATAGTGTTGTGTGACACTATCACTTCTGGCAAAAATTGTTAATTCTAGGATTCTCATTCATCATAACCTATTTTATAATCCGCTAGTCATTAAGCATCATAATTTATCCATAATCATCGTAATTCATTTCATAAATTGTTAGTCATCAAGCCAACATGCATTTATTTCACTCACATCATATATTTCCTAACATAGCTAATTGGTAAGCAACATATTCATCTATACACATCATATATTCCATAAAACAGCTAATCATTAATCAAGCATACATTTATTCATCAATTCTAGATAAAGTATCCAGTTCCACAAATAGCCATTTAATCCATTGTTTTCATTCATCCAATTTGTCGTCATGCACATCTTCAGGTTTTCCTCAATTGTTAAGACATATCAAGACTCAAAAGACCACTTTATCAAAGTTTGTTCATTCAAGTCACTCGAAAGGTTCCCTTAAAGTCCACAATCATTCTAGGGGCATTACATACACCCCCTCTTATATAGAACTTCATCACGAATTTAATTTTTGTTCTCGTACTTTTGACGAGTTTCTTCTATTTCTCTCAAGAAATCATGGTCATAAGCGCTAGTGGTTCTAATCATTAGTTTTATAGATCTTCTAGCATGGTTCCAATGCATCCTCAGGAACTCAATCGTAATTTTGCGTAATGCCAATCCAATAATACCATCATAATTGTCAGTACCAACTTAGATTTTCTATACCTCTTAGTCATCTACGAAGGTCTACAATGTCCAAATTAGTTACAAGCTATATTGCATCAATAGCCCCCCAATAGTTATCAAATCATCATCTTGCACATCAATCCAACTTCATTAGCTAACATTTCCTTCAAGATGAGAAGGTAAGCATCATAAAAATATTCAGTCAAATATAGATAGGTAAGATATAACCATGTTTTTAACAAATCTGGAGAGACCCTAAAATAGTCCAAAAGCCAAATCCCTAAGACTATTTCTAAAACCCCTAAATGTTTTAATAATGTTGGTTCTCAATTCGATAAGATTTCAGACATCAAAACTTAGTGACTTAGTCGAACGTAGTAAAACTTATCTCTTAATCCTTACATTAGTAACATCGTGTCCAAGTTGATGAGCTTATCGCATCCTTACCTCATTTCATCATTTCAGTTATCATAGGACTATTTCAAGAGACTCATCAAGTCATACTGTGTGTTTTCTCAACCTCATAAAGTTCCATCTTGGCTAGTCATATTTTCATCAAGGTTTAACTATGTCTTCAGGTTAGCTACATTATGTTTAGTTCATTGTGTTGATCATCTCCATACATTATTGCACTAAAATCATCTTCGTTTGGATCTTTCGGTGAACTTTCCTAATTAATAATTCTTCATTTACCATTTTCATGGCCACGTTGAGTTTGTACTTTTTCATTCCTTTTCACAACATTGTCATGCTAGAAAATTAGTGTCAAAGGGCTTATTCCCTCATGCTAGTAACATTGATATCTCGCTTTTCAAATTTTAAGCACGCTCCACTCCCTCTACAATCCGTCAAATTCTCGTCAATCTAAGTATCGTGGTGCATTATGATTTAAAATTTATCAATTTTTCCATCATTTAATAAGTTTCCCCAATTATACCAGTCCACCTATCCTCTCATCATGGTCATGTAGGAAAAGTTTAAAATATTTCTGTTCGTGTTGCTTTTTTCGGGTACATTTTCCTTGGAATTCAAATTTATGTTATTGATACACTCCCTATCCAACAATTTCCTTTCTTAGAGTCAAGAGTTCTAACTAAAGGTTGGTCATCTCTCTTCTATTCATTTTATCAACATAACAACAATTGATAATAAAATTCCATTTCTTCTTTTCTACCATCATATAAATATAAATCTCATAACTAAGAATATAACTATATTGTACCTTTCATAACTAAGGAATATAGTGTAGCAACCCCACAGTAGTTCTCTATACACTCACTAATTGCAACCGAAATTGAAATCTTCCATAACAAATTCTTCCCATTCAACAAAACTATAAACATATCATTTATGTAAATCCTAAAAGCACTAATTACATTTCAACATAAGAAATAAAATTTTAAATTCCAATTTCTACCTCTTCTATAATTACATATAACTATCATATATTTAAAACAATATCAGAATTTCAAAATAAGAATTAACCCTTCCAAATTCTATTCTTCTTCCTCTAAAATTACAGATATCTTTCCAAAGTCTCTTATCGAAGAACCTTGTCAACTTATAGCTAGTACACATTTACCATAGGTATATTCCTTAAATCATGACCAAATTATTTTTTTCTTTTATCCATTTCATTGTAGATAATATATATACATGATATACTTCAATTCATTTAATCAACTTATTTTGACAAAATCTACCCCATATTACTCATCCCTTTCCCTAATCCCTTTTTAACGTCACTTGATCATTGGTTAGACTCTTAGATAACAATATGTAGCTCCATTTCAACTCAGCGAATGAGCTATCCAAGCAATATTCTATTGACCACCTAGCCCTTTTCATTACATATACAAAATATTTCTATTTCGAAATATTATATATATAATTATAATTTATATATGTAATAAAAATCATTTCTCAATACATATCTTAACCATTCATAGTCCATGTTTCTATAATATTAATCATTTAGCCCTTCTTATATTCCAAACATTAAGCCAATCTAAAATCATGGCCTTTATTTCTTCACATATACATTAAGCAATCTATTAAGTCAGTAATTTGTTTCTTCAAATTTTGTTTGATTTGCATTTTATTTTAAGTTATTTATTTGCTTTTACTTGATTTTTTCCCTCTTTAGGAAATTTTCGTTAGCTTTTATATGAAATTTTGGGCTTGCTTTTGAAATTTTCAAGTTTTAAAGCTTAGGTTTGTTTTTGATATGGGGTTTAAAAGGTCACCATATCGAATAATGGGCTCATAAACCATATTCTAAGTAGAGTCATGTATAATCCTTACCGTGACAGCTTTAAAACCCTATGCAAAATGATAAAAAGCTGTTAAAAAGCACCAAAACAATGTTAAAGTTATTCTTGTAGCGCTGGAGCTCAAAATCACCAAAGGCGCGCTACAAGAATATCGTGACTCCAAAATTCCTTCGATCTTTTAGCAAAGCTTGGCACGTTTGAAATGACGAATGACTAATCACATGTTCTGGAGAATTCATTACGTGCTAATGCAGGGAACATCATGATTCCAAGCGGTTACACATTGTGAGGAAATCGTGCTCATCATGAACCGAGATGTAATTCCTTTTGACAGGTAGCAGCATGGTTTGAGGTAAATGTGGGATAAATTTGTCACTTACAGGAACATTCAAAGACGAAGGACTTTAGTGGAGTAGCCATAACCCCTAAAGAACCGGAAATTGTTGCTGCTGAACAAAGGAGAGTTGTTGATGGCTTCACGAGAAATTAGGGCTTCCTAATTTCGTTGCTAACAGTTAAATTGAACGTTGGAGGACATCTGTACAACCAAGGTAACTCATTTGACAACTCAGGTCGTGATTTTAAACAACTACAGTGGAGAAATTTAAAGGTATTTCCTGAAAAGCAATATAATTGCAAATTTGGGGTTTTGTTTCGCTGGGGCTTACTCTGTCAAAATTAATCAAAGGAAAAGTTAAATTGTGTTTTAAATGCAATTTCGACCAGAGAAATAGCTATTTCTGATGCTCTGCGACGCCAGGTTGAGTGAGGGTTGAAGATAGCAGTTTTGTTTTTTATGAAATATAACCCTGTCAAAGCTAAGGTTGTAGTGCTGTGAATAACCTATACATTCGACAGTATTTTCAACCTCCTAAATTAATCTCCTGCTCGCAAACAATACAAAAGGATACCATTCAATTTGCAGTGATTGAAGAAGAATGGGCAGGAGTGGTAAGATAAACAGAGCTGAACCAACTGATGTAGGATGGATTGAAAAACTGCCTGGGTGTGTTGAGTTGTTTCAACAAGCTGGTTGGATGGATTTTTTCAAGAAGATCGATGGGTATAATGCAAAGGTGTCCTGTAAGTTTGCCCAGAGTTTCAAAAATGACATGGTGATTTTTGATACTCTTAAATTCAAGCTGATAGTGAAACTGGTCTTAGAAGCTACATGGATTAAGGATGAGGGTGAACCATGGTTTAAGAAACTACCCTTTGACTTTGATCCACAAAGATATCTTTTACCAAATGTCACTCCTGATTGGAATAAAGGCATCCTTATTAAAAATTTCAGAAAGGAATGGGTTGAGCTAATCAGAATATTGCAGAGCTATGTTACTTGTGAGGGCAGGTATGCTTATGTATACAAGTATCATTTCAGATTCCTTCAGCACATGGTGGGGGTGTCCAAGATGAACCTGCCATTCTTCTTTTTGAAAAGCTTGCAGAAGATGTCCAACAGGGTGAAAGGGCCAATAGATCATTCTTCTCAGTCTATTTTTCACCATGGGCTAATCAAGTTAATTGTTAGCACTGGTTTGCAGCATGAAGGAAAGACCTGGGATTTCTTCATCTTTTGGTATGGCTTTGAAGATCAGAAATCTAAGAGGCAAGCAGACAAGGGTAAGGTCTTGTTGAGAAAATTAGGTCAAAAGCCAAAACTTGAAGATAAGGAAGAGGTCAAAGTTGGGGAAGCATCAGAGCATGTGGAGGAAGATAATGAACCAAAGCCATTCTCAGCCAGCTCTAAAGGCAAGTATTCATTGTTTGAAGATGAGAAGGAGCAACCTGAACAGAATTTGGCACCTGTAGAAGATTCTCATGAACTGAAAAACGTTGATATAAAAGAGGTTGCTGTACCTTAAGAGGAGATTCACACTCAACAGAGAATCCCTATCACCATTCTATCAGATGATGAGGGATATTTATTGGAAGAAGAGTAGCCCATCTCCAAAACAGAATTCAAGGTTGAAATAGGAAAAGAAATCCATACTTCAGAAAACAAAACAACAAAACCTAACAGGAAAAGGAATAAACTTGAAGTAGTAGAGTTGGCTGCTATCCAGCATCAAGGAAAGGAGTTGAAAATGATGGGAGAAGAAACATCATTTTGGAGACCTAAAACTAGGTCAAAGAAAAAGCTAAGACTGAACATGAAGAAATTAATCAATCCCAAATTAAATACAAGTGAAATTACTGTCCTAGATGAGGTTTCCATGGATGATAAACTAGAAGTAGACAAAGATAGCAGAAAGGAAAGTGATCTTTTACAGCAGCCACAAGTAAAAGAAAAAGCTCCTTCAGTTGAGGCAGTAGGTGAAGAAAATCAAAATCCTAGCATTGAAGACACTCCTACAGAACTATTGATTGAAGAGGCGGAAATCTTCAAAAAACTTGATATACCTTGGAGACCTGATGAGGAACAAGATCCTACAATGGACAAATTAGTTAACTCTGACAGAGAGAATTTGCAAAAAACTGTTAAGCAGTATAAACATCAGATGAATTACATGCAAGAGGTCAACGATGGATTAATGATGGCTAACAGAAGGTTGAGAGAAGATCTACAAGATGTAAATGATAATTTTCAGGAGCTGATAGCAGAAGCAAAAGAAGCACTAAAGAGAAAAAGAGTTGCTGACATGCATTGCACAGAGTTGGAGAAGACAGTCCAGGACCTGCAACAGAGAAACAAGGAGCTCATCAAGAAGATAAATGACATGGAGCAGGAGCAGAAGAAAGCTAAGAAGAAAGACCAAGCATCAGATGGTATCGCTCTGCTGGCTGAAGTAGCAAAAGACCTATAAGTCAGTTGTACATTTAGTTAGTTGTCATTAGTTAATAAACAGATGTGTTAGTGATTTGCTATTTTTAGCATATTTTGTAATTTTGTAAATATTATACATTTACTTTACCTCATCGAATAGGTGGAAGGAAGTTAGGGTTAGATCCCTAACTGATTTTGTAAAAGCATAGTATTTAGAGAGGTTAGAAAGTCATTGAGAGGGTTCGATTTTTGGGAGTTTTCAGGAGGTCTTCAAACTATTATTATCTTCAGACTTGTTCAGAGCTAAGTATTATGACTCTTGTAAGCATTTGCTAATGAAATTATGAGATATATATGACCTTTACCCTTCAGTTTTCTGTGTTGGCTTCATTTTTCAGCTTATTTAGTTGCTTAATAGATATATTCATTGTTGGTTTATGTGTATTTACCGGTGATGCTTGTCTTTTATGAATGAACCTCAACATTGTGTTTCTATTGGATCTTGTTGGATATGTCATGCATCTTTATCATCTTTTGTTTATGATTTAGTTGTTATTTTGCTTATGAATGTATTCCTTGATTGTTCCCAAAACTTTACAACCACAAAACCTTTCAAAAACCTAAAACCTACTCTATTTTTCTGAGTTTTATTTGAGATTGTGTTGGCTTGTTTCTCTGGCCTTGGAAACAATTTCTGGCACAAACATCTTTGGCGCCGTTGTCGGGGACGAAGCTGAAGCATATCTTCCCTGGGATACTTATCAGTTTTACTAGTTTAAGAGGTGGACTTAAATCAACTCTTTTTTAAGGCTATTTTCACCAAAAAAGTTGTCACAGTGGCTTCTAAAGGAATTGAAACCAGGAACAGACCTACTTCTCCATTGAAACTAGGTGTGACAGATCCTGAACAGATCTTAAAAACAACAAGAGAACTCAGAAGGTCCCAATCTTTACCAGCCTTCTGTGACCCTGACCAATTGGGTGTTTCATTACATTCAGCTGAAACCTCACCTTGGATAAAACCTACCATCCCTAAGAGCACTTTTGAAGTTTTTACTAACCCTCAAAGCTTTTTGAAAGCTAAGACTGCTTCTCCTGGTAAAATACCTATCTTTCAACTGAAAGTAGGAAAGAATCCTTTTCAAAAGAGTTTCAGCCAAGCTTCTACATCTTCCAAGTCAGTCAGTACAAAAATGGCAGGCCAAAACCCACCCATGGATATGATGGACCACATGGTTGTAGCTAGATATGCACCATTAGTCTTACCTCATCCTTTATATGCATTGCCTGGAGGTGATTACCAGAAATATATGCCTAGGTTCAATGGACAGGGGGAAATCACCGCTGAGGAACATTGGGAGGCTTTCTTAAGTTATGCTGACAATCAAAACATTGAGATCAAAGCTGTATGGATGAGGGTATTTGTTCAGAGCTTTGACAGGGATGTAAGGAAGTGGTTCAGAGAGTTGCCTGCCAACTCAATCACTATAATTGAAGAACTCCATGATATTTTCATGAGGCAATGGGGAGACACAAAGGACCACACCTACTATATAACTGAGTTTGGAGCTCTCAGAAGAAAGAAAGATGAGACTGTTGCATATTTTTTCGAAAAGGTTTAACAAAATGTATAGTAAGATTCCAGCAGAAATTAAGCCTACTGAAACATCAGCTAAACTTACTTATGCAAATGCCATTGATCACGAATTTTCTTTATTACTGAGAGAAAGAAGACGTATCACCCTGCTGAACATGCAAGATGCAGCTTTGGAAGTAGAATCTAATTTGCTGGCTTCAAACAGACTTAAGAAAGAAACAACCCAACAACTTTATGAAAAAAAAGGAAAGAAGGAAGCTGTTACAGTGAGTTCTGCTCCTCAGTCTGCTGAAACCAAGATAGATGAGATGGCTAAACTGGTGAAGATTCTTATTGCAAAATTGAATTTAACTAGAGCTTGAGAAGAATGCTAGCACACCTGCTCCAGAAGCTGAAAGAAATCCAAATAACTAGAATCAGTTCAGAAGGCAGTTTGCTCCAAGATTTATACCAAGAGAGAGTAGGAACAATGATATCCAGCGAGAAAGGAGGGAGAATGAGGATCAAAGAGTGCCCCCACCTTTTCAAGATAATTTAGTTGATGAAGAAGAAATTGATCAACAGCTTCTCTTTGAAGAGACTGAGACTGATCAGGATATGAACCACATTAGAGATAGATTGTTTACAGGTTTTGTTATTGAAGAAGATTTTCTGAATTCAGAATACTACAATGCTGACATGTTTGAAACTGAAGATGATTTAGGCTTGGAAAATACTGGTATAACTGCTGCTGTTCATCAGAATGGACCTAAGAAGACCATAAATCTCAGATCAGGCCCAAAACAAGTGGCCCAAGCCCCGAAGAAGAAGGCAACTATTCCTGCTGCACCTTTTCTTCCTAAACAAATAACTGATCCTATCATAGAGAAGAAGCAATCTGCAGAAAAATCAAAGAAGAATGCTGAAGTTGAAGAGGTAAATAAATCTGTCCAAAATTTTAGTTTGGAGAATGAACTAGGGAAGTTAAATATTCCTGTACCTTTGACTGAGTTAATAAAGAATCCATCATATAAAGATACAGTTCTGAAAGTGATGAATGTAGCCAGTAATCATCCTGTTTCAGATACAGTTAACTTGTAGGAAGAAAACCCTAGAATTTTCATTGGATTAGCTCTGGCTGAGAAGACTGAAAATGAGGTTGGTGCTTCTCCTCCTTTCTATCTAACCTTGACTGTACATGAGAAAATGATTCACAATTTTCTGTTATATTCAGGAGCATCCCATAACTTGATGCCAAAAGCTGTAATGGAAGCCCTAGGCCTTAGTGTCACCAAACCTTACCATGATTTATATGCCTTTGACTCTCGAGCTGTGAAGTGTCTAGGAGTAATAAAAGACATGGTTGTCAATCTTGCTCAGTTGCCCATGAAAAGTGTGATAATGGATGTTGTGGTAGCTGACATCACACCAAAGTTTGGCTTGCTTCTTTCTAGGTCATGGGCTAAGAAGGTTGGGGGAACCTTACATATGGACCTCTCTTATGCCACCATTCGTGTTTTTGGAGGAGAGAATAGAAGACTTTACAGAGAGCTGCAGCTTGCTTACATAGTCACAGATGATAAAAACCCCACCAATCACCTATTGTATTCTGTTGATAAAGATTTTGGTTCATGCATATTACAGTTAAGTGAGGAGGATAATTATGCTGGTCTGTTACAAGTCGAAAAAGAACAGCAAATAAAACACAGCAGAGAGGAAAAAGATGCATTATGGAAGCTGTACTTTGATGGATCCTCATTCAAGGAGGGTGCTGGAGCTGGAGTTTTACTTATTTCCCCTGGGGGTGAAACAGTGAAACTCATGTATAAGTTGGAGTTTGTTACCACTAAAAACACTGCTGAGTATGAAGCTCTGCTACTGGGATTGAAGGCTGCTAAAGATTTAGGAATTCAGCAGATTGCTGCATTTGGCGACTCCGAACTAGTTGTTCAATAGGTGAAGAACAAATATCAAGTAAAGCAGGGTTTGCTAAAAGTATATCGGAATGAGGTATGGGATATGCTTGAAAACTATTTTATAGCATTTAATATCACTCATATTCCAAGGAATCAAAATGAGACTGCAGACTCCTTAGCTTTGGCTACCACACATTTCAGAATCCCTAAGACCACTCAGCTAAGGTATCCCATAGAAGTGAAGTATAGACCATGTGTGCCTGATAATGTGAAGCACTGGAGAGTTTTTGAAGATGACATTGAAATCAAAAAATTTCTTGAGCTTACAGATGAGTTTTCAAATGCTCAAATTGATCAGGAAGAAGATGAAGGGGATGAACAGTTAAATGAGTTTGCTGCAGAAGAGATAGCAGGGCATAAAATCATTGAGTTGAAGAGAAACTTCATTCCAAAAGGTCTAGTACCTTTAGAAAGAATATTTACAAAGGATGATATACATTCAAAGCCAGTGGTTCAATCTTCAGAAGACAATGTAGAGGACTACAATATTGGTTCAGCAGAACATCCTAAGATGCTAAAAATTTCTAAATTTCTAACAATCGAACAAAGAAATAGATATATCAAGCTTTTGAAAAAACATGTAGATGCATTTGCCTGGTCTTTTAAGGAATTAAAAACTTATGATACAACAATTATTCAGCACAAGGTCCCTTTGAAGCCTAATGTTAAGCCTTTCCGACAGAAACTAAGAAGGATCAATCCAGCTTTGTTCCCTGTAATTGAAAAAGAAATAAAGAAGCTGTTGGATGCAAAGATAATAGTGCCTCTCAGGTACTCTTCCTGGGTTGCTAATCTGGATCCTGTCAGAAAAAAGAATGGGGAAATTAGATTATGTGTTGACTTCAGAAATCTGAATAGATCATCATTAAAAGACAATTATCCTCTTCCCAAGATTGAACAGGTTTTGCAGCAAGTAGTTGGAGCTTATAGGATTTCTATGCTGGATGGTTTCTTAAGGTACAATCAAATTGCCATGCACCCTGATGACAAGGAAAAGACAGCCTTTACAACCCCATGGGAGACATTCATGTATGACAAGATGCCTTTTGGCTTGATGAATGCCGGAGCAACCTTTGAGAGAGCCATGGACATTGCATTTGTGGGTGAAAAAGATAAGTTTGTGGTTATCTATCTAGATGATATTACTATATTCTCAAAATCTGATGATGAACATTTGAAGCACTTGAGGCAAACTTTTCTAAAATGCAGAAAATTTGGCCTGTCCCTAAACCTCAAAAAGTCACATTTTGATGTGCAAGAAGGTAAACTACTTGGTCACTTGGTGGCTGCTGATGGCATCAGAATAGATCCTGAAAGAGTGAAAGCAATACTGAAGATTAGTTTACCTAGGAGTAAAAAAGATGTTCAATCATTTATTGGCAAGATAAATTTTCTGTGGTGGTTTATTCCCAACTTTGCTGAAACCATTAAACAAATTACAGCCATGTTGAAGAAATATCAGGAAGTAAAGTGGACTGTTGAGGCAAAGGTAGCATTTGAGAAAATCAAGGTAGCTCTTACTGAAGCACCTGTATTGGTAAGTCCTGATTTTACCAAAGAATTCCTTACCTTTTCATTTCCATCAGAAGACATAATTGCAGCTGTTTTACTTCAGAAGAATAAAGAAGGATTGGAACAGCCTATTGCTTTCTTCAGCAAAACTCTCAGAGATTCTGAGCTGAAGTACAGTATATTGGAGAAGCAAGCTTATGCTCTGGTAAAGGCTTTGAAATTTTTCAGAATTTATATCCTACATTCAAAAGTAATTTCTTTTGTACCTAATTCTGTTGTGAAAGATGTGTTAACTCAACCTGATAGTGAAGGAAAGAGAGGTAAATGGATTACGAAGATTATGGAATATGATGTAGAGATCAGGCCTACTAAACTTGTCAAGGGACAAGGTTTAGCCAAGCTGTTGGCTTAATCAAATTGTCAGGCTCTAGGACTGCATGTCATGGCTGAAGAATCACTTCCTGAAGAAGAGCAAGCACAACTGGAGAAAGAAAAGATCATGGATTTTTATTCATCATCAGCCTGGTATGCAGACATTGTTCATTTTCTGTTGTTTCTGCAATGTCCTGAACATTTGGATAAGAAGGCTACCAGATCTTTAAAACTCAAGGCTACTAAATATTGTTTAGTTGAAGATAGATTGTTCTGGAAGGACCCAGGTGGTATTTTGCTCAGGTGTTTGGACCAATCTAAAATTGGAGAGGTGATTTCAGAGTCTCATGAAGGTGCCCGTGGAGGGCACAAGTATTGGAAAGCAACAGCTTACAAAATTTTACAAGCTGGATATTATTGACCATCCTTGTTCACAGATGTTTACCAGCAGGTAAGAACCTGCATTCCTTGTCAGAAATTTGCAGGTAAACAGAAATTATTGTCCTTGCCTTTAAAACCTATTGCAGTAAATGCCCCTTTTCAGCAGTGGGGTCTGGACTTTATTGGAGAAATAAATCCAGCATCTTCAGGACAGCATCACTGGATTATGACTGCAATAGATTTTTTCACAAAATGGGTGGAATCCATTCCCACAAGGAATGTTACAGAAAAAGTAATCATGGAATTCATTGAAGAAAATATTTTGAGCAGGTTTGGCTGTCCACGGAGATTAATAATAGATAATGCAAAGGCATTCAAATCCAAGGCAATGGTGGCCTTTTGTGAAAGAAATGGCATCATTCTGAAGCATTCAACTCCCTATTATCCTCAGGGTAATGGTCAAGCTGAATCTTCCAATAAGAACATCATTCAGAGCATCAAGAAACTGCTGAAGCATAACAAAAGGTCTTGGGATTCAATGCTGAAGCATGCATTTTGGGCAGATAGGATTACAGTGAAACACGCAATTGGAACTTCTCCATTTCAGCTAGTTTATGGTACAGAGGCTTTATTCCCTGTTCAATTGCGGATTCCAGTGATGAAATTCCTCCAGAACTCTCAAGAGGAACTGAATGATATGCAAAGGAGAATCTTTGAAATGATAGAGTTACAGCAAAATAGAGAGAAGGTGGATGAAAAAACACAGCTGTACAGAGCCAAGATTAAAAACAGGTTTGACAGGAATATTAAAGAAAATACTTTCATAGAAGGTGAGATGGTTCTAAGATGGGATGCAAGAAAGGAGCAAAAGGGTAAGCATGGTAAGTTTGGCAATCTTTGGTTTGGCCTTTTTTGGTATCAAAATTTTTAGAGAACAATACTTTTATTTTGTAGTTCTTGGAAGGTGAGGAGTTGTCCAGCCCTGTTAATGGGTGATTCCTCAAACATTTTTACAGTTTATAGGAGCATTTTCACTGATCATTGTACATACCGATGAGTGAATCACAATAAAACTCCATAGACCAATGGAAATTTTTACAGAATAGATAAGACAACAGATAGAAGGCACTGGTCTATAGGTTCTTGAAGGCTCGCAGGAAGGTCTTCATCCCGCAGCTGGAGCCAGATGTTAAGTTAGTAATTTGTTTCTTCAAATTTTGTTTGATTTGCATTTTATTTTAAGTTATTTATTTGCTTTTACTTGATTTTTTCCCTCTTTAGGAAATTTTCTTTAGTTTTTATATGAAATTTTGGGATTGCTTTTGAAATTTTCAAGTTTTAAACCTTAGGTTTATTTTTTATAAGGGGTTTAAAAGGTCACCATATCGAATAATGGGCTCATAAACCATATTCTAAGTAGATTCATGTATAATCCTTACCCTGACAGCTTTAAAACCCTATGCAAAATGATAAAAAGTTGTTAAAAAGCATCAAAACAGTGTTAAACTTATTCTTGTAGCGCTGGAGCTCAAAATCACCAAAGGTGCACTACAAGCATATCGCGACTCCAAAATTCCTTCGATCTTTTAGCAAATCTTGGCACATTTGAAATGACGAATGACTAATCACATGTTCTGGAGAATTCATTACGTGCTAATGTAGGAAACATCATGATTCCAAGAGGTTACGTGCTCATCATGAACCGAGATGTAATTCCTTTTGACAGGTAGCAGCATAGTTTGAGTTAAATGTGGGATAAATTTGTCACTTACAGGCACATTCAAAGACGAAGGACTTTAGTGGAGTAGCCATAACCACTAAAGAACCGGAAATTGTCGCTGCTGAACAAAGGAGAGTTGTTGATGGCTTCACGGAAAATTAGGGCTTCCTAATTTCGTTGCTAACAGTTAAATTGAACGTTGGAGGACATCTGTACAACCAAGGTAACTCATTTGAAAACTCAGGTCGTGATTTTAAACAACTGCAGTGGAGAAATTTAAAGGTATTTCCTGAAAAGCAATATAATTGCAAATTTGGGGTTTTGTTTCGTTGGGTCTTACTCTGTCAAAATTAATCAAAGGAAAAGTTAAATTGTGTTTTAAATGCAATTTCGACCAGAGAAATAGCTATTTCTGATGCTCTGTGACGCTAGGCTGAGTGAGGGTTGAACATAGCAATTTTGTTTTTTATGAAATATAACCCTGTCAAAGCTAAGGTTGTAGTGCTGTGAATAACCTATACATTCGACAGTATTTTCAACCTCCTAAATTAATCTCCTGCTCGCAAACAATACAAAAGGATACCATTCAATTTGCAGTGATTGAAGAAGAATGGGCAGGAGTGGTAAGATAAACAGAGCTGAACCAACTGATGTAGGATGGATTGAAACACTGCCTGGGTGTGTTGAGCTGTTTCAACAAGCTGGTTGGATGGATTTTTTCAAGAAGATCGATGGGTATAATGCAAAGGTGTCCTGTAAGTTTGCCCAGGGTTTCAAAAATGACATGGTGATTTTTGATACTCTTAAATTCAAGCTGACAGTGAAACTGATCTCAGAAGCTACAGGGATTAAGGATGAGGGTGAACCATGGTTTAAGAAACTGCCCTTTGACTTTGATCCACAAAGATATCTTTTACCAAATGTCACCCCTGATTGGAATAAAGGCGTCCTTATTCAAAATTTCAGAAAGGAATGGGTTGAGCCAATCAGAATATTGCAGAGCTATGTTACTTGTGAGGGCAGGTATGCTTATGTATACAAGTATCATTTCAGATTCCTTCAGCACATGGTGGGGGTGTCCAAGATGAACCTGCCATTCTTCTTTTCGAAAAGCTTGCAGAAGATGTCCAATAGGGTGAAAGGGCCGATAGATCATTCTTCTCAGTCTATTTTTAACCATGGGCTAATCAAGTTAATTGTTAGCACTTTTTTGCAGCATGAAGGAAAGATCTGGGATTTCTTCATCTTTTGGTATGGCTTTGAAGATCAGAAATCTAAGAGGCAAGCAGACAAGGGTAAGGTCTTGTTGAGAAAATTAGGTCAGAAGCCAAAACTTGAAGATAAGGAAGAGGTTAAAGTTGAGGAAGCATCAGAGCATGTGGAGGAAGATAATGAACCAAAGCCATTCTCAGCCAGGTCTAAAGGCAAGTATTCACTATTTGAAGATGAGAAGGAGCAACCTGAACAGAATTTGGCACCTGTAGAAGATTCTTATGAACTGAAAAACGTTGATATAAAAGAGGTTGTTGTAACTAAAGAGGAGATTCACACTCAACAGAGAACCCCTATCACCATTCTATCAGATGATGAGGGATATTTATTGGAAGAAGAGCAGCCCATCTCCAAAACAGAAGTCAAGGTTGAAATAGGAAAAGAAATCCATACTTTAGATAGCAAAACAACAAAACCTAACAGGAAAAGGAATAAACTTGAAGTAGTAGAGTTGGCTGCTATCCAGCATCAAGGAAAGGAGCTGAAAATGATGGGAGAAGCAGCATCATTTTGGAGACCTAAAACTAGGTCAAAGAACAAGCTAAGACTGGACACGAAGAAATTACTCAATCCCAAATTAAATACAAGTGAAATTACTGTCCTAGATGAGGTTTCCATGGATGATAAACTAGAAGTAGACAAAGATAGCAGAAAGGAAAGTGATCTTTTATAGCAGCCACAAGTAAAAGAAAAAGCTCCTTCAGTTGAGGCAGCAGGTGAAGAAAATCAAAATCCTAGCATTGAAGACACTCCTATAGAACTCTTGATTGAAGAGGCAGAAATCTTCAGAAAACTTGATATACCTTGGAGACCTGATGAGGAACAAGATCCTACAATGGACAAATTAGTTAACTTTGACAGAGAGAATTTGCAAAAAACTGTTAAGCAGTATAAACATCAGATGAATTACATGCAAGAGGTCAACAATGGATTAATGATGGCTAACAGAAGGTTGAGAGAAGATCTACAAGATGTAAATGATAATTTTCAGGAGCTGATAGCAGAAGCAAAAGAAGCACTAAAGAGAAAAAGAGCTGCTGACATGCATTGCACAGAGTTGGAGAAGACAGTCCAGGACCTGCAACCGAGAAACAAGGAGCTCATCAAGAAGATAAATGACATGGAGCAGGAGCAGAAGAAAGCTAAGAAGAAAGACCAAGCATCAGATGGTATCGCTCTGTTGGCTTAAGTAGCAAAAGACCTATAAGTCAGTTGTACATTTAGTTAGTTATCATTAGTTAATAAATAGATATGTTAGTGATTTGCTATTTTTAGCATATTTTGTAATTTTGTAAATATTATACATTTACTTTACCTCATCGAATAGGTGGAAGGCAGTTAGGGTTAGATCCCTAACTGATTTTGTAAAAGCATAGTATTTAGAGAGGTTAGAAAGTAATTGAGAGGGTTCGATCTTTTGGGAGTTTTCAGGAGGTCTTCAGACTGTTATTATCTTTAGACTTGTTTAGAGCTAAGTATTATGACTCTTGTAAGCATTTGCTGATGAAATTATGAGATATATATGACCTTTACCCTTCAGTTTTCTGTGTTGGCTTCATTTTTCAGCTTATTTAGTTGCTTAATAGATATATTCATTGCTGGTTTATTTGTATTTACTGGTGATGCGTCTTTTATGAATGAACCTCAACATTGTGTTTCTGTTGGATCTTGTTGGATATGTCATGCATCTTTATCATCTTTTGTTTATGATTTAGTTGTTATTTTGCTTATGAATGTATTCCTTGATTGTTCCCAAAACTTTACAACCACAAAACCTTTCAAAAACCTAAAACCTACTCTATTTTTCTGAATTTTATTTGAGATTGTGTTGGCTTGTTTCTCTGGCCTTGGAAACAATTTCTGGCACAAACACAATCTATAGAACTTCCATCAATATCTACAACCTTTTTAACTTTCAACTAAAGTTTATATTATATAAATTCTAATATATATAACAATAAAAGTGATTATTATGTAGTTTAATGTATGCTTCTGCTTGAGTTGGGGTCTGATACTAGGTTAGCTTTTGAGATTCGAACAACCGAGATGAACTTCGGCGGCCATGGTTCCTTCCATGGTCTCCTTACCCCTTTATCCCCTGAGGTGCTATATGTCTTAGCTGACTCAAGGCAATTTTAGACGGTTCCCATGCGCTTGGAGTGGGGACGGTGCCTTCGTGCGGAGACCCTTTGGGTATGCAGATTTTCTTGTGTTCTAGTGGCAGTGGTGCTGGTTTCTCTGTGTTTCAGTGGCGGCGATGGTAGAGGATAGTGCGTCCTAGGTTTGGCTACAGAGGCAGCATCGGATCTAGAGCAGTTCTATGGGCTCCATCTCCTATGGCGGCGACGACTGCTTCCTTGCGGTAAGGGAACAAATGGCTCGGCGTCCATGGCAGGTAGGTGGCCCTTCCTGTCTGCTGTCAAACTAGCCTTCTGCGGTGGCTGTTGGGGTTTTCAGAATCTGATGGCCTTACTATCTACATGCGTTTTTGGAATACCGTTCTTTTTCTGCGTCACTCGAAAATACATATGGTTTCTTTCTTTTTTTTTCTTATGATCTTTACGAGTTGTTTCTTCTTTTGTATATGACCCAATCTTCGGATTCCTGAAATAAGGTGTATTAGATGTAGTTTTTATGGTGCTTAGGTACCTGCATTTTTATTTATTGGAAGTTGAAAGGACTCCTAGAAGCCCTTCTACAATATGTAATTTTATTATTCGTAATTAAATTACGCATTTTTCCTTGGAAAAAATATATAACAATAAAAATAACCTGAATCCAATTTCAGTTTATATATATATATATATATATATATATATAATTTCTTTCTTTTGTTTATCTATATAAGCATGAATGGACTTGTCCATAATAAAAAAGCACCAAATGTATATATAAATAACTTTATATATATAGTTTCAAATGTAATATATGTATAATTTCTTTCTTCTGTATGCATCATACTTCAAACATCAACTAGACATATACTAATTGAAGTATAATTACTCATTCACAATTCATTCCATGAATTACTTAACTTATACTCAACTTCTAAGCAACATATTGACATTAAATGAATATTCTAATTCAACTCGACGATAGTTAAATTGATTGAACTATACACACTCTTTGGGATTACATAACCTATTTAACTATCTTATTCCCACATGTTATTTTAGTCAGCTATAACAATAGTCTAATATCATGGTGTTTTTCGTACATCACGTAGCACATATTCAACGAAATCATTAGTGTTTTAACTCTCGGCATCTTAACGTTCTGCAAGAAGAAGGATTATAATACTAGGTCGCTATGACCGGGATCAGGAGTGATCTACAGTTACGAATTGTTGATCCACTTATCCTTGCAACCAAATCCAGATCAGAATAGATTCATCCCTTCCGTGCACACGTAAATTTCGTAACCCATAGAATATCAACTGAGTTTATGCCGATTGCTCGGATCTATTGCGGACCTGCTAACCCTTTAAATCCTCCATTTTATCTTGAAGTGAGGCACGTATCACCCAGTCATCACGAGAGCAAGGGTAATAGCTATACGATTCAACAAATTGGGTAAATACAGAGGCGTGATTTACAGTCAAGTTCAGAAGGTTCGCTTAGTTTAAAAGCAATTAAAGAGAACTGAATTCCCTAACTGTTCGTTGGGGCAGTGGTGACCATAGGCGTTGGTACCTCCCCTAAGATCGACTTTTGGCAGGTAAAATAAAACTGATACGGACCCTACAATCAAGTGCGACCATGGTGACCTGCCCTTTCTAGGGTTCGACATTTCAGTAATCAAAAGGGAGTGCTGCATGCAGTTGATACCACTGATCCTTTGTGATCTTTCTATAACTATAGATATCCAAGGAAATAATAGGTGTAACAGATCGGCGCTCAAGCGGAGACAAAATTCGAAAAAGGTACTGGGAATGGATCCAAACTATAGCAGAGGTCCAAATTGAGTTTTTATTGGGTTATGCAAATTTCCTCGAAAAGGTTCGATTTAATCACTTTATATCAATTAAAAGATCTGTGCGTGGATTATGGACATTAATCTCATGAATTGTTGTACGTCATGTAATAAGTCATTCATAGCTTGGGAGATATCATAATCGAGGGCGGGCGTAATACTCCATAAAGACTTACGAAGTAAAAGTGTTGAGATAATCAGATTGGTCAATAATTCGTAGTCTATTTAGTTCGATTTTCCAGGGAGATGTTAGAATAACAAAAGAGCGTTGGTAATTAAGGTAGAGATTGTAGTCTCTTGTGCATTCGACTCTTCCAGCATTTCTCAAAATAATAAAATAAGCAGAAATAAATATTTTTAAGATTGAGGAAAACCTGCAAAAAAATACTTGTTCCTGCCATAGATGTAGTCCTTGGTGAAGCTGTCATTGATCCGCTCCTTATTTTCCATGGTTTAGCAAAGACCATTAAACAATATAATTCTAGTACCCTCAAGGCTCGACGGGCTCTGATACCAAATGTAGGGACCCCCTTTTGTGGGGTCATCCCTAAATATTAAAAATCAAACATATTAACCTAATATAAAAGCAGATTCAAACTTATCCATGACAGAAAACTAACTTACAAAAAAACAATAAACTTTTGAAAATACCATAGAACCATAAACTTGTCAATCTGTCAATTGATCCCGTTGTCGAAGGAGTAGTCGTTGTCAACTGATTCAACTTGCTCTTTTGTCATCCGCTTCACCCATTTGATCCCTCTAGCAAAGCTCGTTTAACCAGAGGTGAAGAAATCGTTAGTTTCACCACCCAACCATAGGCTTATACAATTAGTTGCATAGCCACCCCCGAGCTTCGGGTTCATAGAGCTCAGACACAAAACTAGAAAACCAGAAGTGGGATTCCCCCCCACCAAGATCTCTTGCAAAACTCCAATAGCAGCAAATCAATGTCTTACCCACATTATGATAACCATCGAGCCATAGGGTCCCTTTGCCTTTCCTCATGCCTTCCTTAAATAGGAAAATTCACTGTGACACATGTCACTTCATGAAAAAATGTCTAATTTTTTATTATTTAATTATAATTTAGCTCACCAAGCCATGTGTCAGGTTTCTAAGGGAGTGCACCTACCTTCCTATATTTACTCAAGTTTGTTCGCTTGATGTTCAATCTGATAGTTTTAAACCTTAATAGTCTAGTAAAAACTCATACAGATACTTAACCATTAACAGAAAATACACAATGGCACATGCATAACACAGAGATTTTCACTTGGAAACCCTTAACTGGGAAAAAACCAGCAAAACTTAGAGCCGCACAACTCTTTTCATTATATGTTTTCTTAACCATTTACAATACAATATATGGTATTCGCAGCATCTAAAACCCTAATTCGTTTACCCGAAATTAGGTTACAACCCTAATCCCTTTACCGGGATTAGATAGAATACAATGGGCTGAAAGAGCAAAAAAGCAAAAACAACCCAAAAAGATTTTGCGCTCCACGCAGACTCCGGGGGCCTAACGGCCCCCTCCATGTCATTTCAGAACCTAACAGTCCGAAACGAAGGGGGGGGGGGGCTAGAGGGATATAAGACACCCAACACAATCTAGTTTCTATTTTTGTGGGTGCAAGTGGTGTTAACTAAATGCTAAAGCTAGTATACCATTTTCTCCTAAAGCAATATCTTCTATTATTTTAATTACAAAAATGCATTTCATGTGCAAATGACTTAAATTAAATTTATATGTTTAATGCATAATTTTCATCAATTGTTTTCATCTAGGGTCTGGGTACCACATCGTTGGGTCCATCCATCCCTAATTTTCCTTTTGTCAACATGGTACCACACTGTTGGGTCCATTCATCCATCATTTCCTTTTATCTACAAGGTACGACATCGTTGGGTCCTTTCGTCTATCATTTTCATTTATCGACAAGGTACGACATCGTTGGGTCCTTTTGTCGATACTTCTTCGTTGCATATGATTTGCGGGAACTTCATGTAGGGATTTAGGGTTCGTTACCTTTAACCCTCTGTCTACACTCTATTGGAGACTAATGGAGCTGAGGAGTAAGTTTGTTCTTACTGCGCGCCCCCCAACTCATACATGACCAACTCCGTCATGGTCCACTTCGTATGACTTCACACATCCCCGAGTAAGCAACTAAGGGATTTTGAACTCGATCGTGTATTTCCGTAGGAATTCGATACTGTCGTCGTTCTTCCGTGTGTGGTTTATTTGTACTCTACGACCCCTTTATTTCCTTTGTGATTTCATCAGTGAACCGTTTCACCTGTCGCTACACACATGCTCAAAATCACACACTAATAGCTTTGTTCTCATTCATCATAACCTATTTCATAAAGCGCTAGTCGTTAAGAATCATAATTTATCCATAATCATCATAATTCATTTCATAAACTGCTATCCGTCAATTCAACATGCCTTTATTTCACTTACATCATATATTTCATAACATAGCTAATCGTTAAGAATCATATTCATTTATACACATCATATTTTTCATAAAACATCTAATCATTAAGCAAGCATATGTTTATTCATCAATTCCAGATAAAGTATCCAATTCCACAAATGGCCATTTAATCCATTAGTTTCATTCATCCAATTTGTCGTCATGCACATCTTTAGGTATTCCTCAATTGTTAAGACATATAAAGACTCAAAAGACCACTTTATCAAAGTTTGTTCATCCAAGTCACTCGGCAGGTGCCCTTAAAGTCCACAGTCATTCTAGGGGCATTACATAGACCCCCTCTTATATAGAACTTTGTCCCAAAGTTAATTTTTGTTCTCGTACTTTCAATGATTTTCTTATATTTCTCTCAAGAAATCATGGTCATAAGCGTTAGTGTTTCTAATCGTTAGTTTTCTAGATCTTCTAGTATGGTTCCAATGAATCCTCGGGAAGTCAATCGTAATTTTGCAGAATGTAAATCCAATAATACCATCATAATTGTCAGTACCAACTTAGATTTTCTATACCTCTTAGTCATCTACGAAGGTCTATGATGTCCAAATTAGTTACAATCTATATTGCATCATAGCCCGCAAATAGTTATCAAATCATTATTTTGCACAACAATCCAACTTCATTGGCTAACCTTTCCTTCAAGACGAGAAGGTAAGCATCATAAAAATATTCAGTCGAATATAGATAGGTAAGATATAACCACGGCTTTAATGAATCTGGAGAGACCCTCAAATAGTCCAAAATCCAAATCCCTAAGACTACTTCTAAAACGTAAATGTTTTGATAATGTTGGTTCTCAATTCGATAAGATTTCAGGCATCAAAACTTAGTGACTTGGTCGAACGTATTAAAATTTATCTCTTAGTCCTTTCATTAGGAACATCGTGTCCAAGTCGATGAGTTTATCACATCATTTCCTCACTTCATCATTTCTGATGTCATAGGACTATTTCCACAAACTCATCAAGTCATACTATGTGTGTTTTCTCAACCTCATAGAGTTCCATCTCGGCTAGTCGTATTTTCATCAAGGGTTAACTATGTCCTCAAGTTAGTTGCATTATGTTTAGTTCATTATGTTGATCATCTCCATACATCATTTCACTATGTAATACCCGCCTCGATACATTGATTAACCGTAGACTTTAGGACACTTGCCAAGTGATCCGACAGAATAAACTTTAGTAATTGGTCCCTTGAATATTGAAAATGCTTGAACCAATGAAGAACACATGATGATTTGCATAATGACAAATGATAAACGAAAACGACGCAATGAACGACAGTTATAGAAATTGATACTTTACTTAATAAATGAATTCGCTGCTTAATGATTTGCGAATTTACGAAATGAATGATGACTGAATGTTAGATATGCTCGACTCATTGAGATAGAATGAATAAATGTTAGATATGCTCGACTAATTGAGATAGAATGATGAATGTTAGATATGATCGACTGATCAAGATAGAATGACTGAATGTTAAATATGCTCGACTGATTGAGATAGAATGATGAATGTTAGATATGCTCGACTGATTCAGATACAATGATGAATGTTAGATATGCTCGACTGATTCAGATAGAATGATGAATGATAAGTATGCTTGACTGATTGAGAGAAAATGATGAATGAAATATATGCTCGACTGAGTGAGATATTATGATGGATGATGAAATATTTCATAGTGCAGCGCTACTGATGTGTGCTTGAGTGTGTGTGTAGTGGCAGGTAAGATGATTTACCGACTGACCCACAATGGAATTATAGGGGTCGTAAGAATGGAAAGAACACATAGGGGTACTACGACAGACTGTCGACCCTGAATTAGCACTCCACGCATAGGTCAGAAGCTTGCGAGTTGGCCTGGGGAAGCGTGTTCCGTACGGGCAAGGCAATACCGACTTGGTCACGTACGAGAGTTGAGGGCACACAATAAGGAGAGCCTTATGCCTCAACAACCCTTAGTATCCAAGAAGTGTAGTCGGTAGATCACAGTAACGACTCCCCGATCGCTACACAGTTCTCTTCACAAGAAGAAAGAAAAGGTATTGTCGAAAGGGCCCGTCGAAGAGGTACCTAGTCAAGAATAAGAAGAAAGAAATGGAATTGTCGGAAGGGCCCGCCAAAGGGGTACCTAGACATGAACAGGAAGAGATTATCAATCAATTTTGCATAATGGAAATCCCACATGTAAAGTAAATAAAAACAATAATAAAAGAATAAATTCATTTTATTTTATTATTTTTTAAAAGGAGAAAACTTGGAAGAAAGTGAAAGATTTATTAGAAGAATTTTTTTTTTCATTTTATTTTATTATTTTTGAAAAGGGGAAAACTTGAAAGAAAGTGAAAGATTTATTAGAAGAAATATTTTATTTCATTTTATTATTTTTGAAAAGGGGAAACTTGAAAGAAAGTGAAAGATTTATTAGAATAAATATTTTATTTCATTATTTTGGAAAAGGAGAAAACTTGAAAGAAAGTGAAAGATTTACTAAAAGAAATATTTTATTTCATTTGTGGAAAGGAGAAAACTTGAAGGCGAAAGATTAATGAATAAACTTATTAGTAAGCAAAATACAACTAGAACTCTAGTAGGAACCACTCCACATACATCCCACTAATTTAGGGATTAGAGAAATTAACTAAGGAGACAACAAGGAGACATTGTAGGGATTTAGGTGCACACTTAATGATAAGTGACACTTGTTTTATGAGAATAAATAATTGAGAATTATTAAATTAAATAATAATATTGAATGAAGAGACACTTGGCATGGATATTTTGGTTATAAAAGAAAGGGAGGAGAAGGAGAATGGACTCTCTTTCTCCCTAGTGCTGGACCGGCACTGTAATTGAGAACTTATCTTGTGATTCTTGTGAGTTGGGCTTAGCATTCCGGGGATTGGGAGATCCCTGTGGAAATCTTGCATTGTATGTTCTTACGAACTCAAAATGCTCGAGGGTTCGGGGGGAAGAAGAGTACCCCCGATATGGAAGGGAGGTCAACCAAGAGGTATTCGGTAAATCAAGAGTTCGGATGGATGGATCAAGTGGCAATGAATGTGAGCTACAACAACCTACAACCATCAGAATCAAGTAAAAAATTCCACTTTTATGTACAAGTTGAGTTTATTCATTTTTTATTACGATTTAATATTTGATTTTCAAGATTTAAAATTTTTATATGATGTTAGTATTACACAGAAAGTCTTTTTGGGGGACCCCGAAATTGGGGTCCCTACGTTTGGTATCAGAGGCGTTTGAGTCTTGAGGGCACTAGACCCATATTTTTTTTTATCAGCAAGGATGAACTTCGATCGGATGCTACACCAACTTACCTCCCACCATACAATCATATTGCGCTTCAGGTTCAGATAGTTGGTTTTATTGTTTCTCCTTATGATGGCTTATTTATATAAATCTGTTCTGAATGGTATACTCCCATGAGATATGTAGATGAATTAGCATATGTTCGGCATCATGCCCTCAATTAATTATTATGTGAGTTATAAACTGTTACTTCAGATTTAGTTTAGAGAGATTCGAACCTCGTCATTTTTGGACACAAGCTCTCCATTTATCGACGAAGTTAAAAATCATCCTGTCTGTTATGAACAAAAGTTTCTTATTTTTTGCATATACATAACTATTGCGATAGATTTATATAAATACGTAGACAAACAACCATGGATCTGCATTTTACCAAGTTATCATGACTCATCACTTATGATCGATTTATTGTTTAGTTGCACAAAATCTACGATACCCTACAATGCGGTACCCTGCTTCCACTTATTCGATTACAACATTATTGATATCTTTGCCTTTAAAAAGTTGGTGATGGTTGATCGTTGTTTTTGTATGCCTGTTATATGCTACCTCTCTGACTTGAGAGGTGTTCATAGTTGAATTCATTTATGCATTTATTTAGATGATCTCTGCACAATTCGTGCACTATACTGAAGAACACCTACTCTTCATATGCTAATGTAGTTCGGCTGCACTAAGACATGGTATATCTTATAGATGGATTGCTATTGTTGATCAATGATACCGATGGTGGGTTAGTTTATTTAAACTTTAAACCGAGATCAACTTTCTATCACTACCTGGTTACTTTTCTCTTGTTGTTGCAAGGAAAACTGATCTTAGATCCTTTTTGATGCCTGTCTTCAAGTAGTATTGGTACTATGGGTTTTCCTTTAGTTTTTACTGCCATCATGATGTATGTATAATAGACAAAGTATTAATTTCAGAATCTCCTATGCCCTCGCGATCCATGTACTTTAGACAAAGTGTTAATCTCTGGGCCTTCTCTACGTTTCGCTTACTGCCATCGCAATCTCTGTAGGAAGACAAATTGTTGCCTTAGGTAATCATCTACTGTACCTTCTTTCTTAAGTAATGATTTGGTGTATTGAAGGGAAAAGGATGGCTTCTCCTGATCCTTGATTCCTGTCGTGATCTATGGTCCTAGGTCATGATCGGATGACTGTTTAGATCATGTTCTATAGTCATTGGAACTCCGACGTGACTGAACACTCTAACTACTATCAATCTGATCGTATCGGCTCCGATCTATTACTCTATGCTCTGCAATTTCCATTTCAGTAAAGACCCCAAAAACTTACACCCATCGCTGTTGGTTTAAAAAACCCAATTTTAGATTGAAATCTAGAGTATGCATTATCTCTGTCATGATACCATGCATTTACCCTCCATTGCGTGGATCGTTGTTTTCTTTTCTGTAAATGTTTTTTTTTTAACCCCGTCTCTATTAAGTATAATGCCTCACGCCTGGATCTATTTGCCTGGCTCATGCCTTAGTTTCTAAAACCCTCATGACAGACCGACCAGTAGGGTCCTTTAGTCCTTATTTCTTCGCATGCCCTCAAGGCATTCTTCTAATCAAGATAATCTAGAACGTTATAAGCCCTAGAGCTTCCCACCGACTGAACGAATCTTACGCTGCTGCTGATTCGTTGTTCTTATAAAAAAAAATATAATAAAAATAATCCCTTGTATTATTTAAAAATATTGAATGATTCCTTAGAAGAATGGAAAACTGTGCTTCAAGTTGTTAGTCGTGACGGACTCAACAGAATCGCCTACATATTTGCCCTGTCAAGGTATTGAAAAACGGTAAGCGTTCTCTAGTTTAACAGTTGACCTTATGTTGTGTTGCATGATTGTGAGCTTCTATTAATTGAATAAATTCTTGGATGTATTATTTAATAATTAGACCTGATCCAGCTGTGCGCCTAGTATTTCTCCAAGAAATGTCCAGCATGCTAAAAATCAGTTTACACCAAATTAAATCTAGAACTTCAGTTCGGTGCATATGTTGTGTGATTCGGAGTTAAAGTTAATTGATGTTCAATGTTCAATTATAACAATGTTTAGACAGTGTCTTAATTAACCAAATTAAGATTTGGTTATTGTCTCCCTTTTAATTAAAAGATTGACATTAAAATTAATCCCTAATGTTGTTATGCTTTATATATATATATATAGATAGATAGATATATACATATAAAATACTTGGAATTGGTAATCGATAAATACGATCATTGATAGAATGAACTTAGATTTAGCAATTCTAGTTTTCTTTATTTTGAAATTATACAGGTATATAAACAATGACCAGAAAATCATATTAATTATGCTTGTACCCTACGACAAGGCAATTCTAGTTTCTATAGGTGTCATTGTTTTTCTAAATGATATATAAATGATGTGTCGGGTTGTCCTAAAAAGGTGGATACATAATTACATATTAGTGATATAGAAATATAATTATATATCCATGTGTGAGGGGACTTATCCATACTATATGAATACATAAAACATACTTATATATCTGTCACATCTCCAAGTATATGTGGATTAGTATTGGTGGGTTTTTTCAGAGATTTAGCAATTTCTGATTTAACACATAGAATTATTTAAAACATTCTTACCAAACTTACTCCCTTATGTCAAAGGTCAACAAATTCCATAAATTCTCCTATCGCCATTTTAACTTTAACATGTCTAGTTCTTCATGAATTACTTACTCCATTGTTTAAAACAACCTTGCATATCAAAATAAACTTTTAAAGATAGACACATCCAATTGGTAACAATAATCATAATCTTAAACGAAGCATTATATCAACAACCAATCTTGTACAGGAGTCGTATACATCAAAGAAAATCCTAAACATTTTTAAGGACAGAAACAAATACTCATACATAAGACACGTTGAAACACCATAGGAATCATAGGAGACAAAATATAACGTGGTTCACCCGTACACGGGCTAGTCCACAAAGGTGTGTGTGCATCTTTTATTATTCTTTAAAGGAAAACAGGGATTACATTCCAGCAACATCGTTGCGATAAATCTCCTTCTAAAACTCGAAGCCTTCCATCACAAGGCTGCAATATATAATTACAATAAGACTACTATACAGAGGTCTGCAGGGTTAGCCCTGTCACGACATCAAGACATATTAATGGAGTTTCCTCTCTGTCATGTACAACCCTACAAAAATAGAGTATAGAGTAAGTCGAATCTCTCCAGGAGATCGCCTTGATTCATCCATCAACACGACACCATTCAATTAATCAATTTTAAAAAGAAGCCATATATAAATATATACATACAGCTAGAAAGAAGGTTCAATCCCGGATCGCCCGGTTTTCTCCAGAACAAAGGTAAAAAAAGAAAATATATTTATAATACAAACTTTAGAGAAAAATGACCACGTCATAATAAAATCTTTACACCATCCAATCCAATATTTATTAAATACCAACCATATCAAAATACTAAATTGCTTTTGAAACGAACATTCCTAATTCATTTCAATAGACATTTAATGAATTACATGAATTTGTGTCATTGCTCCAATCCTCTCCAAGTAATATAGTATATCCATTCTAATTTCATGATCAATCTTTAAAGGGTAAGAGACCTATAATACATATTTAAAATTATCATCCACAAGATGCTTTAACCGTATTAATTATCACTCAGTCTTTACTACTTCCACGTAATGCCATGAACTGATATCCATACTTTAATAATCTTATGATACATCTTCTTTCAAATAAAAATAGAGTAACACGTAGGCAACGTTTGGGGCTGAGAGAAACTAAGCTAACGTCAACGGAGGGTTGCTGTTAGCCCATGGATTGCAACTGCTGCACAACTAAAGACTAAAACTAACACACAGTTTAAGGTTATAAAGACACAGTATTTAATTATTTTAACACAACCATCACTCATGACGGGTAACAGGTACACACCTAAATGAGACTCAGATCTATAACACTATTCCCTGAATCTGCACAGAAGTACGCCGATTTGAAACTGAGAAAATTACTTGGGATCTATGGGGATCTATTCGATTTTTAATTCGACAGATGGTGCAGATGTCTTAGCACCTTGCCCCAGCAATACATGCACAAGCAGTTATTATTATAATTATTATTTCAATCCTCGCATAGATCGATTTTCCCCGCCATTGCAAAATCCACTCAACCATATCAAATCTAAAACAATCAAGAAAAGGTTTGTAAAACTCGGTTTCCTTCCAAAGAGAAGTTGGCAATTCCAATTAACACAGAAAGGAGTAGAAAGAAAATAAATATCATACAAGAATCAAAACATGACTGCGACT
Organism: Larix kaempferi; assembly: GCA_027924585.1. NCBI lineage: Eukaryota > Viridiplantae > Streptophyta > Pinopsida > Pinales > Pinaceae > Larix > Larix kaempferi. The sequence goes on along the minus strand of BSBM01000797.1, from coordinate 8,313,723 downwards.
TTTTGGAAAACCAGCCTGCGTTCTGCAGGTTAAACATTCATGCAAATCCATATCTATATAAGAGTTGATACTAAGATCTGACAGCAGCATAAAAACAACACAAGGAATAAACCAAAAACCACAATGCACAGTAAGGGATCGGGCTCTCATGATCGTCTTTTCCAAAAAAAAAACTCTTCGCAATAAGAAATAAAACCAGCAATCTACATGCTATCCTTTTTCATGGATTCTGAGCATATAGATCTTACACGATTTTACTGGCTGCGATATTTTCCAGCAAAGAAAACCAAACGGATCATCCGTTCTCAATCCTGCCCAAGGAGGATCGCATTTCTACTACACAGTCCATAAATTAACTAGGTTTTCGACAGGGGTCGATCCAAGAACGTCGGGAATGCAGTTGAATGCACAGGGTTTTAGGTGGATTCTCTCCAGAGAGGGATAACCGGCTTCCCAACATAAAGTAACATCCTACATTACAGCAAGATGCGATGGCAGCATAGTTATATCCACTATCGTTCCCTTCTAGGTACAAGCAAAGCACAACCATTTTAATTCAACGGTAGAGATTCTAGAACAAGGACAAGATCCCAGCTATGGTTTAACATACTCTGCAAATTATCCAGGAAGGTAATACGCCTAAAACAACAATGTAAAATTGGGAAACGGATTTCCTATTCAATAGTCAAACTACCGTTTTCCTCCAGGGATATGCACGGAAAAGGGATCACGATTTCAAACAATGAAAATAGAAAGTTATGACTGCAAATCAATATAAATATAATTATATCTCCATATATCTACGAACTCAGAAAAGGAGATTTTCATTTTCTTGCAGATATGAGCAAAAGAAATGTAACGGGACTTTTCAACAGAGAAACTATGACAGCGTTTTCTGCAGGTAATCCTAGATCTGCCAATTCAGAAATACTGTAAAGAACACAAAAATAACACGGAACCCAGTCAGAGTTTCCAGAAAGTGAAACTTATCGTTTTCTTTGAAGTAGTATGCAGATCCATGGTGGCCGAGCCAATCTCGCCATCCCTCAATGAAAATCTCATGTGCCGAACTCCTGATCTCCTGAGTGAGAGACTCTATCATGAAATTTCCAACAGAAGACAAGCGCCCCCTGATCGAGATAGTAGGATCCGTATCCAGCAGATCGTTCCCCTAATCGCAGAGGTCATATCTTCTTCCTCATGATCGCAGATCTCGTCTCACCCCATCTCAGAGATCATGTCCCCCTTCCTCCGATCCCAGAGATCATATCTCCCCTCCATCCCATAATCCATACCTCGATTCCCCCTGCCTACTTCCATCGCAATCCCCTTTATTTCCATTCCAGATCGATCTTTCAATCGGTTACACTTGTCATCTCAAGTCCAAACCGCGACAATTGGCAACTAAGATCCCATCAAGAGACAAATGGCAGTTGAAGGAAAAGTTAGGTGTTCTCTTCCACCTTGGAGACATCGCCCGAGGAGATTTCCAAGGCATTCCTAGAGAGGCGTAAGAGTATTTCCACCATGACGCAAGTTCGAAATTTCATTTCGATAACTCATAACTCCTAGTACAAGGAAGTTACCCTTTAATTAATTCTAAGGTTCATACCACTCACCGTGGCCCTTTCATTATATAATTTATAATACTTATGTGTGTAATTATAAAGGTGCTTTGCTATGATCGATAAACATCTCATATACAAAAATTATCTCATATAAAAGTAGTTATTAAAATGTTGACCTCTTGTGTCATTATAACAATATATAATTATTTCATATATATATGTATGACATGGAAATACTTTTAGAATGATCTACATCATAAGGTGATTATAATATCTAAAGTATGACTCTCTTGGCTTGCCCCCTATTTTTAGATCTTCATAGATGCCACTCTGGCATTTCATGTCGAGTTAAGATAATTATAATCTCTACTAAATTGTATTACCCTTATTAGGCCTATCATGATTGAGAAGTACGCCTTATTAGTTGCGTTAGATGCACAGTGATCCTACTAGGATGAACTTCTACTTAACATCATCATATCTTTAATAGGATACGTAATACTATGGTCATCTACTCATAGATTCCTGGTCATTCACGTTTCCCTCCGAGGAGTCACCTTTCGTTTTAAATGCGCCATCATCTAAGTTAGAAAGTTTACTGGTGGGCCTTGGCCTTGAGCTCTTCACCAGGGAACATGTACAATATTCACTTACATTTACAGAAATAATAGATCCTAAAGGAGGGATATTACAATATCGAAATATAATTATATTTATGAATATGGGAGCTTAATTATATGTTATGCATAAGGGGAACTGGTTTGTATAATTATGCATACTAAGTTATAGAATTACACTCTACTTAAAGAAAACCACACCCATAGTTATAGGTATAAAATTTTATCTATATGTTTAGATTGATAGAGGCATTTTACCTAACCTTAGAAACTTAAGCAAAATATTTATATAATAGATATGTTTAAATGGCAATTGCATGTTAGTTATTCAAAATGTTTCCTTTTACTTAGTTAGCATGGATCTATGTTATTTTTATTTATATGTATAAAGAAGCATTGACTTAGTTGAATTATTGTTTATTATAATTACGACAATATGAATACACTTGAAGGTTGCATAGAGTTAAATTTAGCGTTGATTTGCTCAAGTGACATATGGAAAATCATGTTATCATTACTAGATAGTGTAGTCATGTAAATGCTTGAATGCATGGGTTTTTATTAATAAGTAATGGTAACCTACTAAGTTAGAAATTATAGATGTATGCTCGACTTCCTAGATTAATAGTTTAAAATGAGGGCATCGTGGGTTAAGGTATGTTTGATTCAACAGATATGACATACGTAAATGAATATAATGGAGAGAGGTACATCCTAAGTGTTTTCATGTAGAAATGAAAAAAAAATGAAAAAAAAAGAGAAAAAAAGAGAAAAAAAAGAGATCGGAATATGGTCCTACCTATTGTAAAAAAATGTTGGATTTAATATGGTGGAAAAGAGATGGGGTGCAATCCTAGTTATTATGAATATGTTAGAATTGAAAAGGTTGATGTTGGGAGTTGGCTTACTTAAATTAATAGTTCAAGATAAATTTGAAGGATTGAGGATGTTAATATAGGATTGTGGGTTATATATATATATATATATATATATTCAAATGAAATCTTGAAAGGTAATACAACTATGATTTTAATGAAATTATAGAGTATTACATAATTAAGAAAATGATTATTATTACTATATTTAAAGAGGAGGATATAATTACATACAAATTGAAGAAATTTTCTTACCTTTAAGATGATGTATATTATAAGGAATCGAGATAATATTTAAAAATGTTATTATCGACATGGTAGTCAAAATGAATTCGAGAGAATTATGACACCGCTATGAGAATGAACATGAAAGTATACCCTATGGTTAGAATACACGTGACAAATATTAATATGAAAAAGGGTATATGTGAGACTAACACTATTGTGTAGAATGTTCATCCTATGAATCCTTTTGACGTAAATACTTATACTTTATGAGAATTCGACAGACTATCAAGAAGGTCAAATGGACTTGGAATATGAAAAAAACAAGATACCAATGTGAACGACATGAGGAGTTGAACACAAGAACACTGATTTTTCATCATGATGAGACCGTTGAAGAAAATGAAAAGTATAGACTTGACTTTAACCATGATATGGCAATGGGGAAAAATAAACTTAGCAAAACTACCGAATGAGCCAAATGAAGACGACTTTAGTAAAACGAAGTATGGTGACGATCAACACGAAAAGTTTAGCACAACGATGCTAACCACCTGACAAGATGCAACTTAAACAAAGAGATGACTAGTCTTGATTATAGGACTTGATGAGATTATGATGACCCACACAGTTTGTGACTTTTTCGAATAGGTCATATGAATATGAAAATGATGAAGAGAGGTAATAAACGTGATGATCTTATTGACCTGGATATGATGTTACAGATGAAAGGACTAGGAGTTATATTTTAATACATTTGACCCAGTCACTAAGTTACGACACTTTCGTATTGAGTGGAGAATCATTTTATTAGCAATCATGGAATTGGAAGTAGTCTTTTGTGGATTGGATTTTGGAACATTTGGTAGTCGCTCCTGATTTGATAAACTTTTGAGTGGCTATTGATGCAATGCAACTTGTAGATAATTGGACATTGTAAACCTTCATAGATGACTAAAAGGGTATAGAAAATCTAAATTTGGGCTAACAATTATGAAAGTATTACTGTATTTGCATTTCGTGAAATTATCATTGAGTTCCTAAGGAGGTATTGGGACCATACTGATGAAATAGAAAAATAATGATTATAACCACCAGCACTTATTGCCATGATTGTTTGAGAAAAATAAAAGAGAAAGACAATAAGATGAAAATGGGAAACTAAAGAAAATCCTAGCATCGAGATTACAAGAAGAAAGTAAACTTTGGGACGAAGTTCTATTAAGAGGGGGTGTATGTAATGCCCGCCTCAGTACATTAAATGACCATAGAATTGAGGACACTTGCCAAGTGACCCGATTGAATAAAATTTAGTAATTGGTCCCTTGAATATTGAAAATCCTTGAATGACTAAAGAACGCATGATGATTTGCATGGCGACAAATGATAAATGAAAACGACGCAATGAATAACAATTATAGAAATTGATACTTTACTTAATAAATGAATGCTCTGCTTAATGATTTGCGAATTTACGAAATGAATGATGACTGAATGTTAGATATGCTCGACTCATTGAGATATAATTACTGAATGTTAGATATGCTCCAATGATTGAGATAGAATGATGAATGTTAGATATGCTCGACTGATTGAGATAGAATGATGAATGTTAGATATGCTCAACCAATTGAGATAGAATGATGAATGTTAGATATGTTCGACTGATTGAGATAGGATGATGAATGATAGATATGCTTGACTGATTGAGAGAAAATGATGAATGAAATATATGGTGGACCGAATGAGATATTATGATGGATGATGAAATATTTCATAGTGCAGCACTACTAATGTGCGCTTGAGTGTGTGTGTGTAGTGGCAAGTAACACGATTTACCAACTGAGCCACAATGGAATTATAGGGGTTGTAAGAATGGAAAGAACACATAGGGGTGCGATGATAGACTGTCGACCCTGAGTTAGTACTCCACGCACAGTTCAAAGCTTGCGAGTTGGCCCGGGGAAGCATGTGTTGTACGGGCGAGGCCATACCGACTTGGTCGTGTACGAGAGTTGAGGGGCGCGCTATAAGGAGAACCTTATCCCTCAACAACCCTTAGTCTCCAAGAAGTGTAGTCAATAGATCACAGTAACGACTCCCCGATCGCTACGCAGTATTCCTCACAAGAAGAAAGAAAAGGAATTTTCAGAAGGGCCCGCCGAAGAGGTACCTACACAAGAATAAGAAGAAAGAAATGGAATTGTTGGAAGGGCCCACCGAAGGGGTACCTAGACAGGAACATGAAGAGATTATCAATCAATTTTGCATAATGGAAAACCCACATGTAAAGTAAATAAAAACAATAATAAAAGAATAAATTCATTTTATTTTATTATGTTTGAAAAGGAGAAAAATTGAAAGAAAGTGAAAGATTTATTAGAAGAAATATTTTTTTTTCATTTTATTTTATTAGTTTTGAAAAGGGAAAAGCTTGAAAGAAAGTGAAAGATTTATTAGAAGAAATATTTTATTTCATTTTATTATTTTTGAAAAGGGGAAAACTTGAAACAAAGTGAAAGATTTATTAGAAGAAATATTTTATTTCATTATTTTGGAAAAGGAGAAAACTTGAAAGAAAGTGAAAGATTTACTAAAAGAAATATTTTATTTCATTTTTGGAAAGGAGAAAACTTGAATGAGAAAGATTAATGAATAAACTTATTTGTAAGCAAAATACAACTAGGACTCTAGTAGAAACCACTCCACCTACATCCCACTGATTTAGGGATTAGAGAAATTAACTAAGGAGACAAGAAGGAGACATTGTAGGGATTTAGGTGCACACTTAATGATAAAGTGACACTTGTTTCATGAGAATAAATAATTGAGAATTATTAAATTAAATAATAATATTGCATGAAGAGACACTTGGCATGGATATTTTGGTTATAAAAGAAAGGGAGGAGAAGGAGAATGGACGCTCTTTCTCCCTAGTGTTGGACGGGCACCGTAATTGACAAATTATCTTGTGATTCTTGTGAGTTGGGCTTATCATTCTAGGGACTGGGGGATCCCTGCGGAAAGCTTGCATTGTGTGTTCTTACGACCCCAAAATGCTCGGGGGAAATAAGAGTACCCCCAATATGGTAGGGAGGTCAATCGTGAGGTCTTCGGTAAATCAGGAGTTTGGATGGCTAGATCAAGCGACAATGAATGTGAGCTACAACAACCTACAACCATCGGAATAAGGTAAAATGTTACATTTTTATGTACAAGTTGAGTTTGTGCATTTTTATTACGGTTTCATATTTGATTTTCAAGATTTAAAATTTTTATATGATGTTAGTACTACACAGAAATTCTTTTTGGGGGACCCCGAAATGGGGGTGCCTACACACTAAAATCATCTTTGTTTGGATCTTTCTATGGACTTTCCTAATTAATAATTCTTCATTTACCGTTGTCATGGTCACGTCGAGTTTGTATTTTTTCATTCCTTTTCACAACATTGTCATGGTAGAAAATTAGTGTCAAAGGGCTTAGTCCCACATGGTAGTAAAATTGATATATCGCTTTTCAAATTTTAAGCACATTCCACTCCCTCGACAATCTGTCAACTTCTCATCAATCTGAGTATCTCGGTGCCTTAGGATTTAAAATTTATCAATTTTTCCGTCATTTAGTAAGTTTCCCCAGTTATATCAGTCCACCTATCCTCTCATCATCATCATGTAGGAAAAGTTTAAAATATTTCCATTCCTATTTCTTTTTCCTTGGAATTCAAATTTATGTTATTGGTACACTCTCTATCCAACAATTTCCTTTCTTAGAGTCAAGAGTTCTAACTAAAGGTTGGTCATCTCTCTTCTATTAATTTTATCAACATAACAACAATTGATAATAAAATTCCATTTCTTCTTTTCTACCATCATATAAATATAAATCTCATAACTAAGAATATAACTATATTGTACCTTTCATAACTAAGGAATATAGTGTAGCAACCCCACAATAGTTCTCTATTGACTCACTAATTGCAACCGAAATTGAAATCTTCCATAACAAATTCTTCCTATTCAACAAAACTATAAACATATCATTTATGTAAATCCTAAAAGCACTAATTACATTTCAACATAAGAAATAAAATTTTCAATTCCAATTTCTTCCTTTTCTATAGTTACATATAACTATCATATGTTTAAAACAATATCAAAATTTCAAAATAAGAATTAACCCTTCCAAATTATATTCTTCTTCCTCTAACAATACATATATCTTTCCAAAGTCTCTTATTGAAGAACCATTTGAACTTATAGCTAGTACACATTTACCATAGGTATATTCCTTAAAGCATGACCAAATTATTTTTTTCTTTTATCCATTTCATTGTAGATAATACATATACATGATATACTTCAATTCATTTAATGAATTTATTTTGAAAAAATATAGCCCATATTACTCATCCATTTCCCTAATCCCTTTTTAACGTCACTTGATCATTAGTTAGACTCTTAGATAACAATACATAGCTCCATTTCAACTTAGCGAATGATCTATCCAAGCAATATTCTATTTACCACCTAGCCCTTTTCATTACATATACAAAATATTTCTATTTGAAATATTATACATATATATAATAAAGATTTTTCCTCAATACATACCTTAACCATTCATAGTCCATGTTTCTATACTATTAATCATTTATCCCTTCTTATATTGTAAACCTTAAGCCAATCTAAAATCATGGCCTTTATTTATTCACATATACAAGCAATCTATAGAACTTCCATCAGTATTCATAATTTACTTGGAACAAAATAAAGCGAAAGTGAATAATTCATAATTTGAATTAAATAAAGTGTTAGCTAAGTTGAATCGATGTATAATTTCTGATTGAAATGGTAGTTGATTCGTTTTTAAATAATTAATAGTTATATGCAGGTAGAATAGAAGAATTTGAAGTTGGAAATTCTAAATATTACCTAATATTTTTTTTTAATTATACAAAATGATATATATACACGTTGGTAAAATATATAGGTATTGATAGGGAAGAGAGAATGGAAATAAAGAATATTAAAATCTTACTTGAGATTTAGAATATAAGCTTTAATTGATAGTTCCTATGAGCAGTCTAAGGAAAGATCTTCATCATAATTGTGCCTTGCATTCAACATGTTGATTTGTATAGCTTAAAGAATTTGAAAGTTAAGGTTTTCTATATATATAATCTTGACTAATTTCATAAGTAACTCCCTATGTATGTAATTCACATGGAATATTTTCATGGTATGAGTTTAAGTGATATTGAGAATGTTTATCTTTTATGTTATAGATAGAATTCACGTATTCAGTGGTTATGTTTGATCGCAATGTATAAGGATAGATCACACCTATATTGATAACATATCGTCAATTGATTGAGATCTGTATATAGCGTTAGTATATAAGATGATGATTGATTGCTTGGATAAAGGAATGGAGAGTAACCACAATTACAAGAAATTAGGCGATACTGAGAGAGGAAATTTTGCTTCTAATATTTTAAAGGGAAATTAGCATTTTTAGCTAACATGATGCAATAACACTTGCTGAAACTTCCACCGAGTGTCGAGAAGGTCAAACAATAATAGTTTTCATTAAATCAAGTATCGAGACGATCAACATGATGGGATGAATGCAATAATATTAACCTCATGACATGATGAAACATATATGAAAGGACGACTACACCTTAAGACAACACTCGATGATAGTATATCGACACATAAGATGAGACTTGGAAAGTCTCTCGAACGAGTCATAGGACAACAAGAATTATGAAATGAGGTAGGAACATGATAATCTCATTGACCTGGACATGATGTTACTAATGAAAGGACTAAGAGATAAATTTTAATATGTTCGACTAAGTCACTAAGTTACGATGCTTCGAATCGGACCTATCAGATTGAGAACCAACAGTATTAAAAAATTTAAGGGTTTCGGAAGTAGTCTTGTGGGAATTGGTTTTTGGACCATTTGAGGGTCTCTCTTGTTTTGTTAAATCTCTCATTATAACCTACCCATTTGTAGCTTACTGAATACTGTATGATGTTACCCTCTCGTCTTGGGAGAAAGGATAGCCAATAGATTTGAAATCTCGTTCCGATTTTTTATGCAAAAGATGATTGGGTAACTATTGTGTGGACATTGATGCGATATAGCATTAATTGGATATCATAGACCTTCGTGGATGACTAGAAGGTGTAGGGAATCTATGTTGGCACTGGAATTTATTGAAAGTATTATTGTATTTACATTACCTGAAACTACGATAGAGTCCCTAAGAATATGTTGGAAGAAATCGAAAACCAGTGTTAGTAGAACTACTAATGTTTATGACGAAGGGTATTTGGTGAAAATAGAAGTGAAGGGCATAAAAATTTATTACGAAAATAAAGTGAAAGTTTCTACGAATGTACGACAAAAATTAACTTTGGGACGAAGTTTTAATAAGAGGCGGTGTATGTAATGCCCCTCAAACTCCCTATGACTACCGATATTGACGACACTTATTGGTAAGTGACCTAGTTTAAGAAACCAATATTAATGACTCCTTATATGTTGATTTAGAATAAATTATTGACTGATTAGCGATGAATATGGTTCTAATAAATGAATGATTTAATGACGATTATGGATACTTGTGATTTTAATCTTAAATAGTGTTGATTTATTAGCACATGTGAAACCTTATGATGAATGTTGTACTTAGGTTGAATTATGGAAATGGAATAATGTGGGTGATTATGATGTGAATCCAATGGACAATTATCTATGTTTGCTTAATGATTAGCTAATGAATGAAGTAAATTATGATATGACGATTTTGAACAGTAATATTGTTGCGTGTGCTCTAAGTATGTGTACAGTGACAGGTAAGGTGATTTATTGGCTAACTCATGATAGAACAAGAAAGGGGTCATAAGAACTAGAAAAATACCTAGGGGTACGACGACGGACTATCGACCCTAAATTAACACTCCACGCATGGGTTGGAAGCCATTTCAGCTCACCCGAGGAAGCGTGTGCCATACGGGTGAGGCCACAATGATTTGTTTGCGTACATTGTGTTGCGGGGCGCATGATAGGGAGGACCTTATCCCTCAACTGCCATTAGTCTCCAAGGAAGTGTAGATGAGTGATCCTGGTAACGATTCCCCAATCGCTACACAATATTCTGCATACGAGTAAAAGGAGGTTATCAGAAAAGCCTGTCAAAGGGCTACCTAGACAATGACAGAAAAAGATTATTACTCACACTTTTAACATTTAAAACAATTATGCATATATGATTAAAGTTGCATATAGAATTTTAAAAATTGAAAAAAAGAATATTTTATTTTATGAGATTTCAAAAAAGGGGAAATTGGGGTAGATGTGTGCCCATTATGCTAGAATGGTTATGCATGAGATTTAAATTGCAAATAATATTCAATCAATAATTTATGGAGAAAAACTAGAATAATACTCATGTAGAGACCACTCTACCTACACCCACTGATTTAGGGATTAGAAAATTGACTGGGGAGACAACAAAGAGATAATTAAGGGATTTAGGTGCACACTAATATGAGAGTGACACTTGCTACATGAGGATAAATAATAAGGAATTATTATATTAAAATTTGTTTTTGCATTAGAGGACACATTTCATGCAAGATTTGGGCTATAAAAGAAAGGGGAGGAGAAGGAGAGGGGGGATCTCTTGCTCCCTAGTGTTGGATGGTCTTCGTAATAGAAGTTTCCATTTGAGTGTGATTCCTTGGAGTTTGGTTGATAGCTTGTCTGGGGGTTGGGAGATCCCATCGGAAGGTCATGGATGGTATGTTCTTACCGCCCCGAAACTCGGGGGGGTGGTTATGTGACTGAGTGCATAGTCCTACGGTTGGGTGGCGAAGCTAACGATTGCTTCACTTATGGTTAATAGGGATTTTACTGGAGAGATCTAATGGTCAAATTGGATGGCAAAGGATGAGCGGGATTGGATTGAAGACAACGACCTCTCTTCTAGCAGCAGATTCGACCTATAGTAACAGGTTTTGTGTTTATGTGTATACTTGTTAGTCCTTGAATTTGATCAATATTATGATGATTATGCATTGTAATGGTTATATTATTTTTTTATGATTTTAAAATATTTCTAAGTAGGACCCAGAAATGGTGGTCGCTACATATCTGTGAACTTCTTTCTATGTCACCTAACATGTTCTCATGTCTATATTCTTACTCACTCAACATGCACAAAATCCATATCTCCATTATGGGAAGTCATGATAACATGAATTACTATAGCATAACCAAGCACCATACTTAATTTTATGGAATTAGATAAAATTGAAATAAATGCACTGTACTCAATAAAGAACCATAGTCAATTGAATGGAATTGGATAACAATGAAATCAATGCATTGTAGTCAATCAAGAGCCATGGTCAGTTGAATTGAATCAGATAACAATGAAATCAATGCGATGTATGTAATCAAGAGGCCAAGGGCTTAGAATTGAAGGATTTTCCTATGAATTATTTTTTTAGCATCACACAAATGGTGACCATAGAGTCCACCCATGAAGACGTCACAAATTAGGGAAGCCACATTAAATCGAATTCCCACAAGATAATTCATAGGTCTTAAAGAATTCAGAAGCCCTGTAATCTAATGGGCACTGAGAGAGAGTAGGAAAGACACATAAGTGTAGGGTCACATGGATGTGCATAGGGAGGCTGGAGGGTGAGATATTTCCAATGAAGGAGGAATGGAAGAGGAAACTCCCTTGGTCTGTACACATATCAAAGATATAGATAGCTATGAGGACGCCATGACAGGAAAAGAGAAGAAACAAGTATTTTATTATGATCATTATCAAGGCATTGGGACCTCTTAATTTTATGTTATCTTTATCATTTACCCATTGGATTCTAAATATATTAAAATTTAAACTTTAAATTATATTGTTCAATTGATGGGTATCTTTTTTGTTAAGTTTACCAATTCAATAATATTTATATATGTTTGGAGTAATGCCTCATTGTTTTTGCCTCTAAACTCAGTTATTTACATAAACCAATTATGTAACTATGTAATATGGCCTTGGAGGAAATTGTTTTTTTTTCTCTTTTTATGGAAGCATTCAAAGGTGGACCTAGAAAGGAATAAAATTAGGTTGAGGGTACAAGGGACTAAGTGCAGGAAATGTATTTCGATATATCTCAAAGGCTAGTTTGAACATATCACTTATTCACTTGTACAGTTGTAAGTGTATAAATTATGATGATTGGAAATTTTTAAGTTCTTGGCGCCGTATTTTCCAAGCCATTGAAGAATCTGTGTGTCTAATAAATAGATTTATGTTTTTGTACAACTAAAAAGACAAAGTTAAAATCAGTTGAATTAGATTACAAATGCAATGCCATTTTGGGGGCCAATGTTTCTGTGCAATAATTTCACAACATTTCTTATCAGATTCATTGTTATGTGCTTTATAAAGCTTCATATTAGGGTTTGTATCTAGGATGAAACTTTGTTATTAATCCTTACCTATATTACATTAGCTCCCTTACAAGTCATTGGATAAATATTGGCAATTTCCAAGAGTCCTTGTACCACCCAATAAAGTTGGAACAATACAAAGATGATTAGCATGCCCTGTTGCACAAGGATGCAAAGAAAAAATAAAGCAATGGGAGAAAATTTCACTCCCTCTTCAAGATGGCTTTGTTGGATCATTTTTTTGGTGGGGAGGTGATTTGTAGAGTGCCCTGGATCATTGGAACCTCTTTGAATGAAATGCAAATGGATAAACTGTGATGATTAAAATTTCTAGATATCCCATGACACAATGAGAACATGGGTTCCTAGTAAGCACGGATGAGTTATTCTTTAGCCCTGATCTTTTCCCTCTCAACTTTTTAACAATAATATCAGATGTGGCAACCCTATTTTTTCTATTTTGTTGTGCTATGAACAAGAAAGCACAAAGCAAGAATAAATATTCTTGGTTGAGAATAAATCTACAAGATACTTAATGGAACATAATATGTAGGTCGTCACAAGTGACAATATAAAATATTTTGTTGGGTCTGTGAATGTACCTCTCCAATAGTGGTACAAATAGTGTTTACCACTATTCCCACTTAGTAATTTAGGTTGAATTGATAGTCACAGAATATAAAAAAGAGTGGTACGTAATGATAGTCTATAATTGATAATCTTGACAACTTGTTGTGTTAAACTCAACGATCCAAGCCATTTACCTTGAGTTAGATATGCTAGAAACCTTGAATCCTGACAAGAGCTTTGCAATATATATCACCTAAAAATTTTACCATGAAGTCAATGTAACAACCCTTTATTACACACAAAAAAAGTTAAACTTGAAGAAAAAATAGGATTCCACTCAGTCCCTTCTCTAATAGATGCAGTGTATAACCTCTCAAAAGGATTTTTGTATAACATTTAAAATTTGAAACTTAATATTATGCATATATTCATCTAACTTCTTCCTTTTTATAAAAAATTAAACACGGTCTCCCTACTAATCTTTAAAGGGTATTAGACATAAAATTGTAACCCAATAAATATATATCCAAAATAATTCTAAATATACTAATCCAATTTAAAATCTTAGCAAAGATATATAGGCATATGAACCATCCTCTATAAGATCATATATTTATATATATATGATCTTCTTAATTATTTAACAATAGGCTAACTGAAAAAAATTCATAGTTCCCTATATATATCCCTAACACAGTGATCAACATACTTTCATACCAAGTATAACATAGGATCATTGATTTGAAATGATCCTATATAGCACAGTGATCAACATACTTTCTGCAAATATGGAGACATTTAAAATGAAAACAATAATTCACGCTCTGTATAAATACAAAGACATAATAAACTATGAACAAGTTAAAATCTTATTCAATATCTTTTAGCCGAATGTCACCACTTATATATTTACATGACGCCTCTGGGAAAGTACAGACCATTTCTTGACGGAGTATAACTCATGGAAATTGATTCTCTATTATTTAACCGATCATGTGAATTATTACTGCATTCTTAATCAATATATGTTATTTTAACAGATATTAAAATCAGGAACAATGATACTCTGCTATATTTAACAATGATATGAAAATGAAATATTGCCACCTTAGCTCACACATTTTTGCTAGAACAAAAACCCAAATATAAAAATTTAGGCCATTATAACAATGGTAATAAAATTACTAGATGCAATGGGAAAATTACTTGGAGAATCAGTTCCTCCCAACCATATAAGTGAGAACCACATTAGCTAACTTGACCCACGAGCTGGATCACCATGCATAGTAGAAAAACGAGCAAAGCTTCCACATGACACTCTCTCTCAGAGTCTGTAACAAGCTCAGTGATGGACTTATGAAAGAGAGAGACACTCAACACATGCACTCACATCATAATTTCTCCATGCACAACACAACGTCATGTGCTATCTCAATGCACCAATATATAGTTTTTTCCTAGATCTTGTTCCATCCCAATCAAATCTCAATCAATCCTTCAATACCTATCATTTAAGATCTTTTCTGGTAGTTGAGATTTTAGATTGGATTTGATTGGTAAAATATCACTTGATTTCTTTACACATGTGTTGTGTCTCATAGTGGTGTTCCCTCATTTAACTGAATTCTCCAAGTGTCTTTTTCTTTACTAATTAAAAAAAAAAATGTTGTGCAAAGTGTCACTCACACCTTGTGTGAGTATTTTTATTTTTCTAAATAAATCTTACAAAGATAATTGTTTTTTTGAAATATTTTCAAATCAAATATCAAAAATAAAATAATAATGTCTTAGGGGTATCACATTTTTTCCACCCTTATTCTTAACACCATCCTCAGTGTTCTTTTTATTCTGATATCTCTTGCTAATTCTGGAACATGGAATGATATGTCTCTCTCATATTATCCTCCATTTCCCATGTTGCCTCTTTAGGGTTGAAGTGCTTCCATTGCACTTTTATTTGAACGATGGCTCGATTCCGTAGCATGTGTTCCTTCCTATCTAGGATACACAACATTTTGGTCTGGAATTCTCTCCCGGGTTCTACCTGAATCATATTCCATTCAATTACATGAGTAGCATCATGCACACATGTTTTTAGCAAAGAAACATGAAATACATTGTGTACTTGTATAGTAGGGGGAAGTGCAAGCTTATAGGATACCGACCCTATCAAGTAGCTAACACTTCGAAATGCCAACAATTCCTGGGTACCATCTTGGAACACCTTCCCAAGATCAAGGCACTCTTATTTTGTTTTACCTTTAGATACACATGACCTCCAACATTGAACTCTCTCGGATTTCTTTATAAATCTGCATAACTCTTCTACCGATCCTGGGCAAGTTTTAAATTTTTTTGCACTTCTTTGACCATTTAATCCATCGCCTTTACAATGTCAGGTCTTAGAACAATCCTATCAACAGGGTTATCCCAAGACATGGGAGTGTGGCATTTTTTACTATAGAATAATTCAAATGGACTCACTTTTAATGAAGCTTGATATCCATTATTATAAGCAAATTCTACTAAATGTAAATAGTCCTCCCGTTTACCTAGTTTATCCATTGCATACATTCACAACATATATTCTAATACTTGGTTAGTTATTTCCATTTTCCCATCTATTTGAGGATGGTAAGCAATATTGAAATTCAACAGAGTATCTAAACCCTTAAACAAAGACTTCCAAATATTACTTGTCAATTTTTCATCTCTATCATAAATCGTAACTTTCAAAATACCATGCAAACAAAATATCTCTTTCATAAAATATCAACTATGTTTATTGCTTTAAAGGTAGATTTCACAGGTATAAACTGTGCAACTTTACTTAATTTATCAAGAACTACCATTATTGATTGTACTAAGACCTTAATTCAATATTAGAGAATACCGCAACTCCCCGTACCTGGTCAAACATGTCATCAATGAGTGGGCGAGGGTATCTATTTTTAATGGTCATTTTTTTTAATTGTCTCTAATCAATACAAAGTCTTAATGTGCCATCTTTCTTTTTAACTGACAACATTGGTACTCCCCAGGGAGACATGCTCGGTCTTATATATTTCTTATATAACAATTCCTGTAATTTTAATTTTAATTCCACCAACTCAGGTGTATTCATTATTTAAGGAGCCTTAGAGGTAGGCACTTCCCCTGGTACCAAGTCAATTCTAAATTCAATATCCCTCCTTGGAGGTAATCCAGGTATCTCCTCTCAAAAAACGTCTTTAAATTCATTTAGAAGAGGAAAATATTCCAATATAGGTTTCGTTTTATCATCATTATTTTTAGTGATATGCACAACAAACAATTTACATCATTTCCTAGCAAACTTCATCAATTGCAAAGAAAATATTTTCCTTGTAAGAACATTTTTAGGAATCCCTTTAACAAGTCTATTTTCACCCTTTTCATTAATACAAGTGAAATATTTCTCAAATAAATTCAACACAACTCTATGCTTTTCTAACCAATCGATGCCAATTAATACATCATGTGATCCTAATGGAAAAATGTTCAAATCTACTTTTGTAACCAAATCTTTCATATAAATTTCACAACTAGAAATAAAGTTGGTTACCTTTCTTTTTGTTCCTATGGCTAATTGCACTAACCACGACTTTTCAAAATCATATGTTTTCATTTTACACAAATATACTAACTTAGGAGATATGTAACTTAAAGTAGATCGATAATGAATTAATATAGAAATAGGTTTTTCAAATATATTACCATCAACTTCGATCATTTAAGGTTGGTAATCTGCTTGATGATTGTCCCAAGATGCACTTATATTCTGTATATTTTGAGCAACCTCTCCAACTGTGTCTACTTGTTGGATAGTATGGATACTTCGATTATCTTTCATATGAGGAACATCCCAATAGAAATGACTCTCCCCACATACCCAACACTGTAAGGATTCTCTTTTGATTTCTTCCCTTTTATTAAAGAGTATATCTTGATGCTCAGTTTTAATTGGCTCTTGTCTATCCTTAAAAGTATTCCTTTGGAAATTATTATGTTTATTGAAGGGTTTGAATTTTCTTTGTTTAAAATTAATCCCTTCTCTTTTCTTGAAGTTATAAGGATTTTCATTATTACTTTTAGATTGATCATATGTTAGTTTCACCTTCCTCATTGATTCATACAATTTTTTTGGGTTATCAAACTCTAATATATGTATTTATAAAATCTAGGTAAGCAACCTAGGGATCTTTGAATTTTAGGCTTTTCTTCATTTACATAAGGCACGTATCTTAACAAGGATAAGAATTTAGTACAAAAATCATGCATTGACATTGAACGCAATATTAAATCATAGAACTCTTTTTCCTTACCCTCATAGTAATACTCTTAAAGATACTCCTTTTTAAACCAATTCCAACTAACTTTTCTATCATTAATTATTTTAGCTCTTTTTAAGTCCTTCCACCAAATCTAATCCTTCCCGACTAGATTGAATATGGCCATTTTTGTGAAATTTCCCACATAAGATCCAAAGAGATGATGTAAACCTCACACTGAAAGAATTTAGGAATAATAGAAGAAGAGAGAAGCAATAGAACTTAGATGCAAAGAAACTCTGATTGAGGCAGAATAATTACACATGTTAGTATTAACATAATAATGAATTGGTAAATATACAATGTTGAGTATGACGATTCGAATTCACTTGGAGGAATTCGAATTGGCCTTCATGCACAAATCCATAATGAGTGGAGAGTCATCAATGCCTAACTAGGAGTCCACCTTCTCATCAGTGAAGTCATCAATGCACAAGTAATGATCAACCGAGAGTCAAACTGAGTCTAACTAAATGTGGTTGGTGTAACTGGCACATGGAAGCACTAATATAGTGAAGGAGGCTTAGTGGAGGGTGCCATAGGTTCTAACTGGAGTCAAAATGGTCAATCTAGTCTCACTAGAGGTCCAACAGAGTGATAAACTCAGTAAAGAGTCAGTTAATCCCTAAATCAAGGAAATAACTGAAGATAACTCAACATAACTGAATATAACTGGACTGGTAGGTGAAGAAGGCGCTCTTGTCATGCAGTGGAGCAAAGGAGGGTGCATTAGTCACTGGGAGGCCTAGAAATGATCTGAAAGAAGCTCTGGGGGCTAGTTTGCTTAGGACTAGGTGCTGGGACTGATGACCTAGAATGCATGCAAACCCTAATTTTGCATGCATGACTAAAAATGAAAATGACTAGAAAGCTAGTAGGACTAGGATGGAGGATAGGAATATCCTAACACCCCCCCTTAATCCATCCAGGGCCCTGGTAACTAGGACCAAAGGTCACCCATACAATAAATGAAATGATAATAAAGTACATAACTATCCATAAACTGAGAAAATGGGGAAAAACCTCATGGGAAAAATACCCCCCCTCAAAAAAACAGTAAATAACTCAAAGAACGATCATGCAGAAAAGAAAGAAGCTTTCATCAGTGAAAACTTTTGTAAAAGACTTGGCAAGCTGATCCCATGTAGGAAGGTCTCCCACTATGTGGAGGATGAAGCAAGTCTTTCAGGAACTTTTTCTGTATCTGGAGCAAATGGAACGTGAGTAGTCTTCCCAAAATATGTAAGAGAGAATTCCATCATCATGTTGCATCTCTTATGGAGAGATGGATGGCATAATGCAAGGTTAGCATGCTGTTGAAGTCTAGTAGTTTTGTAAGCAAATAAATCATCAACTGTGTTCTCAGTAGTAGCAAGGACTGTGTGAGAACATATTTCTCTTGAATCGGGATTGAGAATAGGTGTTGATTCTGAATCTTCTTGAACCATGATCTGAACATCAAAATCTTAATCTTCTTCTTCACTAGAATAGGAGTCACTATAAGAGAAGTCACTGTGATCTTCATCAGAATTTGAAGGAATAGTTGGAGAGAAGGGCATGAAGTGTGAGAAGTCGTATTCCTTTGAGGCATGATTTGCAATCCCATTCACTATAACCTTTCTAGTGGAGATTTCTGTAATCTCTACTGTGTCTGGACCAAAAATTACTTGTTTTGGGGATCCTATATGAGTCATTTGATATACTGACAACAAATTAGCTATAAGAGAAGGAACAAATAAGACATTTTTGAACTTACCATGCTCCATATGAACTGTACCCAAACCTTTGGCAGAAATCTGAGAGTTGTCTCCCATGTGAATGGTAGGCCCATCTTGGAGATCCAAAGAGGTGAAGCATTCTTCTCGTGCCATCGTGTGGTTGGAAGCTCTAGAATCTATGAGGACAGCTGTTGTCTTTGAAAAACCACCCATCAATGCATGACAATCATCAGATCCACTTCCAGAATCAGACATCTTTGCTTCTCTTGGAACAACAATTTGGTTTTGTTCAAGAAGCTTGTTTAGAAGATCAATCTTCTTATGCATGCAGGCATGCTCAAGATGGTTTCCTCTCTTGCAGTAGGTACAATTTGGTCTCGTTTGTTTGTCATTCTTGGATCTTGAAGGTTTCTTGCCTTTGCCTTTTTGTCCCCCTTTTGCATTCTCTCCACTTGATTCACCAGCTAAAAGAGCTAGATCTCTGGAGGTTTTGATGGCACCCATTTGAAACAGTTTGTTCTCTTCTTGAGTGAGAGCTTCAATGAAGTCACTTAAGGTGGGAAACATCCATCCAGGGATGGACATTCGAACAGAATGAAAGGTAGATACAAAGACAAAAAATTGAGATCCAAGTTTGCTCAATATAGAGAGTATCAATTGCTCATGACTTTTAGTGATGCCACATTGCTTACAATGCAAAACCAAATTCTGAAATTTGGAGAAGAAATCTTGGATGCTCTCGAAATTGCTAGGTTGAAGGGAAACCAATTCATTTTCAAGAATGTAGCCTCTCAGTTCATCTTGTTTGCCAAAAAGACTCCTCAATTTTATCCATAAATCATTTGGAGACTTCAATCCATCAGTATGAAACAATAGATCATCAGATATATAAAGGCATATGAATCCAAAGGCTTCATCAATTTTGTTTAGGTGCTTGATTCTCTTTTCAGCTTGATGTGGTATGACATCTTTTTCCTCAACTATTCTAGTAAACCCTCTTGATTGCAAGAGTATTATCATCTTCATCTTCCATTCGAAATAATTGAAAGGAGTGAGAAGTATAGAATAAGGAGCATTCGAATTGCTCATCTTGACTGCTTGAACAAGTGCAAATAAAAGGCTGTTGAATTTGCTGCTGCAACTACTAGAACTTCAAAAATACCTGCAAAAAAACTCTCAAGAATGGAGGTAGAATATACTCTCAAGGCTCTAATACCATGTGAAATTTCCCACATAAGATCCAAAGAGATGATGTAAACCTCACAATGAAAGAATTTAGGAATAATAGAAGAAGAGACAAGCAATAGAACTTAGATCCAAAGAAACTCTGATTGAGGCAGAATAATTACACATGTTACTATTAACAGAATAATGAACTTGTAAATATACAATGCTGAGTATAAGGATTCGAATTCACTAGGAGGAATTCGAATTGGCCTTCACGCACAGATCCATAATCAGTGGAGAGTCATCAATGCCTAACTAGGAGTCCACCTTCTCATCAATGAAGTCATCAATGCACAAGTAATGATCAATCGGGAGTCAAACTGAGTCTAACTGAATGTGGTTGGTGTAATTGGCACATGGAAGCACTAATATAGTGAAGGAGGCTCAGTGGAGGGTGCCATAGGTTCTAACTGGAGTCAGAATGGTCAATCTAGTCTCACTGGAGGTCCAACAAAGTGATAAACTCAGTAAAGAGTTAGTTAATCCTTAAATCAAGGAAATAACTGAACATAACTCAATATAACTGAATATAATTGGACTGGTAGGTGAAGAAGGCGCCCTTATCATGCAGTGGAGGAAAGGAGGGCACATTAGTCACTGGGAGGCCTAGAAATGATCTAAAAGAAGCTCCGGGGGCTAGTTTGCTGAGGACTAGCTGCTGGGACTGATGACCTAGAATGCATGCAAAATGCATGCAAACCCTAATTGCATGCAAACCCTAATTTTGTATGCATGACTGAAAATGAAAATGATTGGAAAGATAGTAGGACTGGGATGGAGGATAGGAATATCCTAACAATTTTACCCTTCCTTCATTGAATTGGAATAATTATACATAGTAAAGTATTTCTTCATCCCAGATAACCAAGCCTCAACTTCTTTTCCATTTTTGACTGCACTGTCAAAGGTAGGAGGTTTTATCTTCTTAAATTCTCTTGTTATCTCATCTTTATATTTTCTCTTCTTTCTTTGTTTACCCTCTGAGATATTGTCATAATCTTCCAATTCACTAGCTACAAGGCTTCCATCCAAAGAAGAATATTCATAGGACATGTCATCCATTTTACGTTTCTTTTTACACTTATCCTTATACACTTCATTTAGTTTAAACAGTAACGCCTCATTAAAATCTTCATGAGTTCTCATTACACTTTCATGTTCAGTTTTAAAGTGATGAAGTTATGCTCGTAAGTCTCTTATAGTTTGTAGAATATCATTTGATTTATCATTGACATTATTATTTTTTCATTGTTCTTCTTCATTAAGTTCGACCCAAATAGGTGGGGTAGGGGATTGTCTTCTCGCCATATCTTCATGCAGTTTAGTAAAAAACAATTCTATACAATTAAGAAGAAAAACATACAATCATCATTAGTTTTCTCAAAAATTAAATGGACACCACAAGGCCAAGTGTCATAACCTAAGCTCACATACCACAATGTAATAACCCCTTATTACACTAAAAAAAAAAAACTAAAACTTTAATAAAAACTAGGATTCCACTCAATCCGTTCTCTAATAGATGTGGTGTATAACCTTTCAAAAGAAGTTTTGGATAACATTTAAAATTTGAAACTTAATATTATGCATATATTCATCTAACTTATTCTTTTTATAAACAAGTAGGCAAGATCTACCTCCTAATCTCTAAAGGGTATTAAACATAAAACTGTAACCCAATAAATATATATCCAAAATAATTCTAAAGATACTAATCCAATTTAAAGTCTTATCACATATCTACATGCATATGAACCATCTTCTATAAGATCATATATGTATATATATATATATATATATATATGATCTTCTCAATTATTTCACAATAGGCTAACCAAAAACAATTCATAGTTCTCTATATATATCCCTATACCTATTCAACAAGGATGTGATGCAGCAGCATAGGGGCCTAGGAGAAACAGTCGAAGTTGATCGACAGGAGATGTCAACCAGGGGGACTGTCGATGACCACTGGTGCGAAGTAGATTGGTTGTCGAAGCCAAGAAATCGAGCATAAGTTGTCGATATGCGGTCGACAGGAGCGGAAGGTCGAGAGTCGACATGTCTGATGTCGACATACGAAAGGTTTGTAGTGAAATAGGTCGGGTGTCAACATGTTGTCAAATCGCGACACTAACAAGTTGCGGTGAAAGCCAAGAATGGATGAATGGGTGTACTGGCGAAGCCGTAGATACTAAGAAAAGCCGACTGCTAAATTTGAAGGATGATGAAATTAAGTATGGTCGAGACAAGGCATGAGCCGACTACGGTAGCATATTCAAAAAGTGCAGAACTCAAGGCATCGTACTTGGTAGCCATTCGTGCTTTCTAAAGAAGTTATGAGAAGTTATGGAGGTGGTTTGGATCATGAAAGATGTCACCACATGAAGAGGTTGTGCAGCATGTCTCGAGTGCGCTTAAAACTACAGGTCTACATGATCTAGAGGATTCGACGGACATAGGAAGAGTGTCTCGGGGAACAGAGTGATCCTAGGGAAGAGCAACAACAATAGGGCAAAGTAGAAGATGAGTGTGAAGGAACGGATGATTGCATCGCTCATCACTCATCACTCATCACTCATTCATTCTTCCATTCAAAAGAGGACTGAGAGGAGGAGAGGGTCACACACAGAGAGAAACACACCATTTAATTATGTATATTATAACGGACTAAGGTCGACTAGTTAGTTGTTTTTGCATTTCACATTGTAACCATTATACTTTGAGTGAAGTAATAGAAGCCAGCTTCTGGCATCCTATCTACATCCACTCAGTGTGAACATTGTGTGTCATGTGTTATTGTTAAGCAGGAGGCCCGTTTTCAGGACTGACACTTGCACTAGTTGGTATCAGAGCCCGTAGTTGAAATTCTGGTTGAGTGCGTAGACAGATCCAATTGTGGTTGGCTAGAGTTGTGCATGAATTGTGAAAGTCCAGTTGCGATTGGATGAGTGGGAGTTTCAGCTATGGTTGAAAATGGCTCACAGAGGCGTTAATGTCCGAGGATAAAGAGCGCCTGCCGCTGCAGTCACAGTTGATCATGAAATGTTCGACAAGTGCATGCGAACAATGTGAAGTTTGACTAGTGAGGTCGCAGTGATCAAGTAAATCCAAAGGAGTGGATGTATTCTCAATGAACTTGACCACAACGATGAGGAAGTCGAAGAAGTGGGAGCACGGGAAGAGGTAGTCGAAGAACCGGAAGAAAAACTCATCAAGCTTCTGACGGAGATGAGAGGTTGGACAAAGATGGATGTATGTACCTACTCAGGAAGTCTGGATCCATAAGACTTGGTAGACTAGTTCATAGAGATGGAGAAATACTTTGACACAGAGCGGATAGAGGATCCTAAACGGGTTAAAAATACATGTCTGATGTTGAAGGGTCATGCCTCATTATGGTGGGACAATGTACAGGCTCACAGATTCAAGAAAGGCAAGGAAAAGATCAAGTCTTGGGATATGATGGTTTCCAAGCTGAAAGGGAAGTTCTTTCCTTGCGACTATGTCATTTCCTTGTTCTGGAATTTGTAGAGATTTATATAGAAAGAGATGACTGTGAAGGAGTACACAAAAGAATTCTATAGACTTTTGATTCGGTCGGGACAAACCGAAGAAGGAGAAGAAGCTATCGCAAGATATGTAAACAGATTGAAGTATGCTATACAGGACGAGTTGAGACTGTTGAGGTTCATAATAGTCGGTGAATCCTATCAACTAGCTCTGAAGGTAGAGAATAATTCTTTTAGAAAATCCACATCGACCAGAGAGAGGATGATTGGTCGAGGTGTGAAGACTATTTCTGCGAATGCCCAATGTAGAAAAACTAGGAGAGAAGTCGTTGAAGACAAACGATGTGCATAAGGGACGTCGACTAAGGAAAAAGTGCAAGAAAACCGACACGATGGTCGAGAGACTCACGGTCGAGGTGCATTTGGTTGAAGTGGTCCAACCGAGAGAAAAGGAGTTGATCGACCAGCTGTAATCTATTATAAGTGTTGAGGATTTGGACACAAGGCATATGAGTGCCTAGAGAACCTACACGCTATAGAGGATTCGAAACCCTAATGTCGAAGAGATGAGAATGTCTACGAGAGGGCGGAGTCGAAATCCGATAGCAGTGAAGATGGTAGAAGAAAAGGTCTAACCGTGACGGCTAGGAGAACATTGGTTCAGGACGATCGACGCGATGACAAGGATCCAACACAATGGAAGGCTATCTTTTGAACCAGAGTGCTGATTGGTGAGTGGTATTACAAGACCATAGCCAACGGTGGCAGTACATAGAATCTTGTGTCGAAAGAGGTGATCAACAAGTTGGG
Source organism: Larix kaempferi (assembly GCA_027924585.1). Taxonomy (NCBI): domain Eukaryota; kingdom Viridiplantae; phylum Streptophyta; class Pinopsida; order Pinales; family Pinaceae; genus Larix; species Larix kaempferi. The sequence continues at coordinate 8,288,766 of BSBM01000797.1, read as the reverse complement.
TTTGAGATGTTGAGAACACCCACATCCATACAAGATATCTTGGTTGTAGAAAGGACATCATGTCGAGGTAACCAGACAGTGCCTAATAAACTTTAAGGTTGGGAAACTTGAAGATAGTGTACTATAAGACATAATCCCAATCGATGCATGCCATCTGTTGTTAGGGAGACCATAGCAATATGATCGAAAAATTATCTATGATGGTTGATCCAACATAGTCACAGTGTGGAAAAATGGCACGTGGAAGAATCTTAAGCTGAAGCAGGAGGAACAAGCTGAATGCAAGCATGGAGAGAGAAACTATTGGGAGACGTGAGTGTTGATATGCTCATCCAAGGAATTCCTCATGGAGGAGGAGGAATAGTTAGGATGTTTCGCCATCATTCCTAAAGGATCGTGTGCTTAAAGATCGACAATGGAGAGAATTCCAATCGAAGTCGAAAATATGCTCGACGAGTTCAAGAGCATAGTAGTCGACGAAGCACCAATGGGATTGCCACCGAAAAGAAGCATATCTCATCAGATCAACTTGATTCCACGATCGAGTTTTCCAAACAAGGAACCACATAGAATAACTTCGGTAGAGGGTCAGGAACTCAATCAACAAGTCCAAGAGTAGTTGGACAGAGGATTGATCAGAGAGAGTCTGAGCCCATGCGCGCTACTAGTAGTATTAGTGCCGAAGAACGGTGAATAATGGAGGATGTGTACAGACTCCAGAGCGATCAACAAGATCACTATCAAGTATAGATTTCCATTTCCTAGGATGGATGACTTGATGGATTGTTTGAGTGGAGCGAGAGAATTCACGAAGATCGACTTGAAGAGTTGTTATCACCATATTCGGGTTAGAGAAGGAGATGAATGGAAAAAATCCTTTAAGATGAAGGAACGACTGTATGAGTGGTTAGTCATGCCATTCGGATTGACTAATGCACCCAGTACATTCATGTGGTTGATGAACGAGGTACTGAATCCATTCTAGGTAAATTTCATCGCAATCTACCTCGACGACATCGTGATATTCAGTCGAACCAAGGTCGAACATTTGGAGCACATTCGATAAGTGTTGTGAAAACTGCAAGAAAAAAAGCTGATGGTAAACCTACATAGATGCTTCTTTATGAAGGAAGAACTGGTTTACTTGGGATTTGTAATCTCGGGTAAAGGCTTAGTGATGGACCCAGAGAAAGTGAAGGTTATATTGGAGTGGCCAGAATCGACAAGCACGACGAGAGTGCGAAGTTTCCATGGACTTTCTAGTTTCTAAATTAAGTTCATCAGAGGATTCAATCGGACATGTGCACATTTGGCAGAGTGCGTGAAGAAAGGGAGTTGAAGTGGACAAAAGCTTCCCAGAAAGATTCCGACAAGTTGAAGAAGAAAGTGATGGAGATCCCAGTGTTAGCATTCCCATATTTTGACAAATTTTTCCAAGTCAATTGCGACATGAGTGGAATGGAAATTGGCGCGGCGTTGAGTCAGGAGGGCCGACCAATTGCATTCTTCAGCAAGAAGTTGGATGATGCGAAGTAGAAATATTTGGTCTACGACCAGGAGTTCTATGTTATTTTCCAAGCATTGAAGAAGTGGAGGTATTATTTTTTTCCAAAGGAATTTTTGTTGTACACAGATCACTAAGCACTGAGGTACTTGAACACTTAGTCAAAGTTGAATCAGCAAAACATGAAGTGGGTTGAATTCCTGCAGGGATATACCTTCATGTTGCGACATAATTCAGGCAAGTCGAACAAGGTTGTCGACACGCTGAGTGGAACAGTTTCATTACTGAACATGGTGACAGTTTAGGAAAGATGAATAGAGTCAGTGAAGACAGTATGAGACCGACGATGATTATTTGCAAGCATGGAAGGAAAGTAGCGGACCATGGAGTGTCAATAGAACACCATATTTGGATTATTTTATCCAAGAAGGATACCTAGAGGATCCATGAGGGAGAACCTAATCCGAGAACTACATAGTGGTGGATTAGCAGGTCATTTTGGCATCTACAAGACCAAGGCGTTGGTCGAAGAAAATTATTGTTGGCTAGGAATGACGACAGATGTCAGTAAGTGGGTATGATAGTGGCTAGTTTTCTAGTTGGAGATAGGAAGAAGTCAGAATACGGGGTTGTATACACCATTACCAGTGTCGAATAGCCCATGGAGGCACCTGAGCATGGATTTTGTGCTAGGATTGCCGACAACACAGTAGGGAAACGACTCAATCTTTGTTGTAGTCGACATATTTTTGAAGATGGTACACTTTATTCCGTGTCGGAATACAAGTGAGGCCACAAGCATTGTTGTACTATTATTCAAGGATATATTCAGATTGCATGGGTTGCCGAAGAGTATAACATCAGATAGAGATACCAAGTTTATGGGTCATTTCTTATGGGAATTGGTTTTTGGACCATTTGAGGGTCTCTCTTGATTTGTTAAATCTTTCATTATAACCTACTCATTTGTAGCTTACTGAATACTGTATGATATTACCCTCTCGTCTTGGGAGAAAGGATAGCCAATAGATTTGAAATCTCGTTCGGATTTGTTATGCAAAAGATGATTGGGTAACTATGGTGTGGCCATTGATGCGATATAGCTTTAATTCGATATCATAGACCTTCGTGGATGACTAGAAGGTGTAGGGAATCTATGTTTGGACTGGAAGTTATTGAAAGTATTATTATATTTACATTACATGAAACTACGATAGATTCCCTAAGAATATTGGAAGAAATCGAAAACCAGTGATAGTAGAACTACTAATGTTTATGTCGAAGGGTATTTGGTGAAAATAGAAGTGAATGGCATAAAACTTTATTACGAAAATAAAGTGAAAGTTTCTACGAATGTACGAAAAAAATTAACTTCGGGATGAAGTTTTAATGAGAGGCGGTGTATGTAATGCCCCTCAAATTCGCTATGACTACCGATATTGACGACAGTTATGTCTGGTCGAGAAAATATATGAGCCGACTACTGTAGCAAATTTAGAGAAGTGCATAAGTCAAGGAGACGTACTTGGTAGATGCTCGTGGTTGCTAAGGAAGTTATGAGAATTTATGGAGGTGGTTGGGATCATGACAGATGTCACCAGAGGAAGAGGTTGTGTAGCATGGCCAGAGGGCACTGACAAATGCAGGTCTGCAGGATCTAGAGAATTTGGCGGACAAAGGAAAAGTGTCTTGGGGAATGGAGTGAGCCTCAGGAAGAGCATTAGCAGTAGGACATAGAGGAAGAGGAGTGTGAAGGAACGGAGGAGGGGATCGCTCCTCACTCATCACTCATTCATTCTTTCATTGAGGAGAGGACTGAGAGGAGGAGAGGGTCACACACATAGAGAAACACATCATTGACTTCTGTATATTGTAACAGGCTAAGGCTGACTAGTTAGTTGTTTTTGCATTTCGCATTGTAAATATTATAATTTGATTGAAGTAATGGAAGCCAGCTTCTGGAATCCTGTTTACATCCACTCTGTGTGAACATTGTGTGTCGTGTGTTATTGTTAATCAGGAGGCCCGTTTTCAGGACTGACACTTGCACTAGTTGGTATCAGAGCCTGTAATTGAAATTCTGGTTGAGTGCGTAGACAGATCCAATTGTGGTTGGCTAGAGTTGTGCACAAATTGTGAAAGTCCAGTTGCGATTGGACGAGTGGGAGTTTCAGCTATGGTTGAAAATGTCTCACAGAGGTGTTAATGTCCAAGGACAAAGAGCGCGTGCCGCTGCAGTCACAGTTGATCATGAAATGTTCGACAAGTGCATGCAAACAATGTGAAGTTTGACTAGTGAGGTCACAGTGATCAAGTAAATCCAAAGGTGTGGATGCATTCTCGATGAACTTGACCACAACAACGAGGAATTCGAAGAAGTGGGAGCACGAGAAGAGGTAGTCGAAAAACCAGAAGAAAAACTCATCAAGCTTCTGACGGAGATGAGAGGTTGGACAAATATGGATGTACGTACCTACTTAGGAAGTCTGGATCCATAAAACTTGGTAGACTAGTTCATAGAGATGGAGAAATACTTTTACATAGAGCGGATAGAGGATCCTAAACAGGTTAAAAATACATGTTTGAGGTTGAAGGTTCATGCCTCATTATGGTGGGAAAATATACAGGCTGACAGATTCAAGAAAGGCAAGGAAAAGATAAAGTCTTGGGATATGATGGTTTCCAAGCTGAAAGGGAAGTTCTTTCATTGCGACTATGTGATTTCCTTGTTCCGGAAGTTGTAGAGATTTCTATAGAAAGAGATGACCATGAAGGAGTACACAAAAGAATTCTATAGACGGTTGATTCGGTCGGGACAAACCGATGAAGGAGAAGAAGCTATCGCAAGATATGTAAACGGATTGAAGTATGCTATACAGGACGAGTTGAGCCTGTTGAGGTTCATAGCAGTCGGTGAATCCTATCAACTAGCTTTGAAGGTAGAGAAGAAATTTTTGAGAAAATCTGCATTGACCAGAGAGAGGATGATTGGTTGAGGTGTGAAGACTATTTCTGCGAAGGCCCAAAGTAGAAAAACCAGCAGAGAAGTCGTCGAAGACAAACGATGTGCATAAGGGACATCAACTAAGGAAAAAGTGGAAGAAAACCGACGCGATGGTCGAGAGACTCACGGTCGAGGTGCATTTGGTCGAAGTGATTCAACCGATAGAAAAGGAGCTGACCAACCAGCTGTAGTCTATTATAAGGGTCGAGGATTTGGACATAAGGCATATGAGTGCCTAGAGAACCTACATGCTATGGAGGATTCGAAACCCAAACGTCGAAGAGATGAGAAAGTCTACGAGAGGGTGGAGTCGACATCCAATAGAATTGAGGATGGTAGAAGAAAAGGTCAAACCATGATAGCTAGGATAACATTGGTTCAAGACGACGGACGTGATGATAAGGATCCAACACAATGGAAGGCTATCTTTTGAACCAGAGTGCTAATTGGTGAGTGGTATTGCAAGACCATAGCCGATGGTGGCAGTACATAGAATCTTGTGTCGATAGAGGTCATCGACAAGTTGGGTTTGAGATGTTGAGAACACCCACACCCATACAAGATATCTTGGTTGCAGAAAGGACATCATGTCAAGGTAACCAGACAGTGCCTGATAAACTTTAAGATTGGGAAACTTGAAGATAGTGTACTGTGAGACGTAATCCTAATGGATGCATGTCATCTGTTGTTAGGGAGACCATAGCAATATGATTAAAAAATTATCTATGATGGTTGATCCAACACAGTCACAGTGTGGAAAAATGGCACACGAAAGAATCTTAAGCCGAAGCACGAGGAATAAGATGAATGCAAGCATGGAGAGAGAAACTATTGGGAGACGTGAGTGTTGATATGCTCAGCCAAGGAATTCCTTTTGGAGGAGGAGGAACAGTCGGGATGTTTCGCCATCATTCCGAAAGGACCATGTGTTTAAAGCTCGACAATGGAGAGAATTCCAATTGAAGTCGAAAATTTGCTCGACGCATTCAAGACCATAGTAGTCGATGAAGCCCCAACGTGATTGCCACCGAAAAGAAGCATATCCCATCAGATTGACTTGATTCCACGATCGAGTTTTCCAAACAAGGAACCGCATAGAATAACTCCGGTAGAGGGTCAAGAACTCAATCGACAAGTCCAGGAGTAGTTGGACAGAGGATTGATCAGAGAGAGTTTGAGCCCGTGCGCGCTACCAGGAGTATTAGCACCAAAGAAGGGTGAAGAATGGAGGATGTGTACAGACTCCAGAGCGATCAACAAAATCACTATCAAGTATCGATTTCCATTTCCCAGGATGGATGACTTGATGGATTGTTTGAGTGGAGCGAGAGACTTCATGAGGATCGACTTGAAGAGTGGTTATCACTAAATTCGGGTTAGAGAAGGAGAGGAATGGAAAAAATCCTTTAAGATGAAGGAAGGACTGTATGAGTGGTTAGTCATGACATTCGGATTGACTAATGCACCCAGTGCATTCATGTGGTTGATGAACGAGGTACTGAATCCATTCTTGGTAAATTTCATCGCAATCTACCTCGACGACATCATGATATTCAGTCGAACCAAGGTTGAACATTTGGAGCATATTCGATAAGTGTTGCGAAAGCTGCAAGAAGAGAAGCTGATGGTAAACCTGCAGAAATGCTTCTTCATGAAGGAAGAACTGGTTTACTTGGGATTTGTAATCTCGGGTAAAGGGTTAGTGATGGACCCAGAGAAGGTGAAGGTTATATTGGAGTGGTTAGAATCAACAAGCACGACGAGAGTGCAAAGTTTCCATGGACTTTCTAGTTTCTACATTAAGTTCATCAGAGGATTCAGTCGGACATGTGCACATTTGGTAGAGTGCATGAAGAAAGGGGAGTTTAAGTGGACAAAAGCTGCCCAGAAAGATTCTGACAAGTTGAAGAAGAAAGTGATGGAGATACCAGTGTTACCATTCCCATATTTCGACAAAGTTTTTCAAGTCAATTGCAATGTGAATGGAATGGAAATTGGCATGGCGTTGAGCCAGGAGGACCGACCAATTGCATTCCTCAGCAAGAAGTTGGATGATGCGAAGCAGAAATATTTGGTCTATGACCAGGACTTCTATGTTATTTTCCAGGCATTGAAGAAGTGCAGGTATTATTTGTTTCCCAAGGAATTTGTGTTGTACACAGATCACCAAGCACTGAGGTACTTAAACACTCTGTCGAAGTTGAATAAGCAGAACATGAAGTGGGTTGAATTCCTGCAGGGATATACCTTCATGTTGCAACATAATTCGGGCAAGTCGAACAAGGTTGTCGACACGCTGAGTGGAACAGTTTCATTACTGAACATGACAACAATTTAGGAAACATGAATAGAGTCAGTGAAGACAGAGTATGAGATCGACGAGGATTATTTGAAAGCATGGAAGGAAAGTAGCGGACCATGGAGTGTCAATAGAACACCATACTTGGATTATTTTATCCAAGAACGATACCTATTTTAGGGAAAACAATTGTGTATTCCTAGAGGATCCCTGAAGGAGAACCTAATCCAAGAACTACACAGTGGTGGATTAGCAGGTCATTTTGGTATCGACAAGACCAAGGCATTGGTCGAAGAAAATTATTATTGGCTAGGAATGACGACAGATGTTGGTAAGTGGGTACGACAGTGTCTAGTTTTCCAGTTGCAGATAGGAAGAAGTCAGAATATGGGGTTGTATACACCATTACCAGTGTCGAATACCCCATGGGAGCATGGATTTTGTGCTAGGATTGTCGACGACACAGTAGGGAAACGACTCAATCTTTGTTGTAGTCGACATATTTTTGAAGATGGCACACTTTATTCCATGTTGGAATACAAGTGACGCCACAAGCATTGTTGTACTATTATTCAAGGATTTATTCAGATTGCATGGGTTGCCGAAGAGTATAACATCGAACAGAGATACCAAGTTTATGGGTCATTTCTTATGGGAATTGGTTTTTGGACCATTTGAGGGTCTCTCTTGATTTGTTAAATCTTTCATTATAACCTACCCATTTGTAGCTTACTAAATACTGTATGATGTTACCTCTCGTCTTGGGATAAAGGATAGCCAATAGATTTGAAATCTCATTTGGATTTGTTATGCAAAAGATGATTGGGTAACTATGGTGTGGCCATTGATGCGATATAGCTTTAATTGGATATCATAGACCTTCGTGGATGACTAGAAGGTGTAGGGAATCTAAGTTGGGACTAGAAGTTATTGAAAGTATTATTATATTTACATTACATGAAACTACGATAGAGTCCCTAAGAATATTGGAAGAAATCGAAAACCAATGATAGTAGAACTACTAATGTTTATGCCAAAGGGTATTTGGTGAAAATAGAAGTGAATGGCATACAAATTTATTACGAAAATAAAGTGAAAGTTTCTACGTATGTACAAAAAAAATTAACTTCGGGATGAAGTTTTAATAAGAGGCGATGTATGTAATGCCCCTCAAACTCGCTATGACTACCGATATTGACGACACTTATGAGCCGACTACTGTAGCAGATTTAGAGAAGTCCATAAGTCAAGCAGATGTACTTGGTAGCTGCTTGTGGTTGCTAAGGAAGTTATGAGAATTTGTGGAGGTGGTTGGGATCATGACATATGTCACCAGAGGAAGAGGTTGTGCAGCACGGCCGGAGGTCGCTGACAAATGCAGGTCTGCAGGATCTGGAGAATTTGGCTGACAAAGGAAAAGTGTCTCAGGGAACGGAGTGAGTCTCAGGAAGAGCATCAGTAGTAGGACATAGTGGAAGAGGAGTGTGAAGGAATGGAGGAGGGGATCGCTCGTCACTCATCGCTCATTCATTCTTTCATTGAGGAGAGGACTGAGAGGAGGAGAGGGTCACACACATAGAGAAACACACCATTGACTTCTGTATATTGTAACAGGCTAAGGCTGACTAGTTAGTTGTTTTTGCATTTCACATTGTAACCATTATAATTTGATTGAAGTAATAGAAGCCAGCTTCTGGCATCGTTTACATCCAGTGTATGTGAACATTTTGTGTCATGTGTTATTGTTAAGAAAGAGGCTCCTTGTCAGGACCATCACTTGCGCCAGGATGTAAAATTAATGCATACCATCTTCGAACTTGTAGGTATATATGTATATAAATCCATCATAACTCAACTCTTAAGTTTAGACCTTTCTACATATACATCACATGTTCTTTGAACATTTTTACATAGGTCTTGTCAACCAATTATATATACATTTAATTACATGCATGAATTATATCACTGAACTCAAGCATAATGGTATAAGGCTTAAGTTTATTCAATTTCATTTATTAAAATATAAGGCGCAAATTCACATAATTCGAACTATAGTTTCCATTTCACCCTACTATATGTAAAACTAAGTTCAATTCATCAAAAGGATAATTAATTAAGTATTCGGGTCTTGCAGGAACGTTTGCTCTATTCGTCGTTGAGAGGAGTATCACAGGTGGTGAGTAAATTACACTTCATGACGTAAAGGTTTACATGATATTTAAGTCCGACAACTCCTAAAAAGGAGGAACATAACTTCAAAGAACTTTACACATAACTCCATAACTTAAAGAACATCCATTTAACTGCGAACATGTTATCAAGAAACAGCTCGATCGATCCATACTGAATGGGAAATAACACAGAGGTAAAACCTCTACTTATGGTAGAAAGTGTAATGTCCCCATTTTGACCCCCTTTGTATTAAACCGTAAATGATGTAAATATTGTAATTTAATCATGGTGAGGAGCTCAAGGCCAAGGCCCCACCATTGATTTAGCGTTTCATGAAACGACAATTAAAAATAGATGCCCATGGTTCTTGTGCGAGATGGGCACAATGTATATAAGACATCATGTAATTATGAATTTTCAATGAAAAACCCACAACCGGCTATGCAATGCAACAAAAGAGATGGGGCATGACTCTACAAGGAAAAGGGAGGGAAATTATTCAAACCTTGAGCCAATGGTATTAATCCATGTGTCAATGGGGAAACCCATAAACCACCAACTACCCATTTTGTCTCATGTACCCAATCATTTAATTTTTTTCCAAGAAATTGGTTAAGGCAGTTAATGCCTTGGGAATGAAAGAGTATGGGCAAGCCATTTTAGTGCATGGGCAAGCCATCAACTTGGAAAAATGTGTTTTGTCTCCTTGGGCAAGAAACCACCCACGAAATGGTGCCCAAAGCCATTCTGTACAGGAAGCCTTTGATCATTCACGCAGGGGGAGTTAGCTGGGGTCTTCCATTTACGTTTTTCATCTAAATACTGCATTTTTCCATGCCTGGGAGTCGTTTTTGCAGTATATAACAGTTGGGAGAGGGAGGGCCACGTTTTGAGGACTGTAGGGAGGTTGTTTTTGCCCCTGAATGTCCAAGGACGTTTTTCTAAAAACGGATTTGGCTTTCTGGGTTGTTCAGCAACTCCCCATTTCGTTTTTGTGGGTTCCCACGTTTTTCTGGGTTAGTTGAAACCCCATCTCATGCATTCCACTGTGGAAAACGTTTTCCTCATGCCCAGCAAGTGGGGTCCTACTGTTATGTGCATCCTTGTTCTTGGTTTGAGCCTGTGAGCTGAAGTGTTGGAGTGGTAGTGGATAGAAGTGGCTTGATAAACCTAGTGGGGGAGACAACCTCTCAAAAAGATCAAGAGGGCTTTGGTTACTCTTCTATGCATACCCTGAGAGCACTAGATAGGGAAGGTATGTCTTGAGGGACTGCACAACAGTGAAAAGAATACTTCCTTGTGCTGGGTGTGTAGGTATTGTGGGTGCCAAGCTAGATAGATCTTGCAAGGTTATCCCTGGCTCTGTGTTGGAGCTCACTAGCTTAGCAACTCTTCCTTTCCATCTCCTAGTAGCCTGATAAACCCAATTGTAGATTGGCTTGGCTCATCTTGGTGTATGCTTGGCTATGTGTGAGTCTGCTGTTCCCTGGTTCCTTGTAGAGATCATGCCCAGCTCGAGGGTGGCAGTGGTGCTGAGAGATTGAGGAGCACACTGGCCTATGGTTGGGTGGAACGTTGCAGTTGCATAGCCAGTTGCTTGGGACTGCCTTATTGAGATAAGTATTCTCTTGTGTAAATTGGCAATTATCATTTGATGAATGTTATGAATGTATGTGGATGTATTAAACGAATTTGCCTCTGCTGTGTTTTTTTTTTTAAAGTTTAGGCATTTCCATATGATCTTGTCACAGAATCTTGAATGTGTGTTAGAGATCAACAGCATTGATTCGATCACCGTCGTTTTTCCATAGTATGCATAGATACAGTTCTTTGCATCAATGTTTCTAATATAAACGTTTTGGGGCTAATTGTCCGGACTGAGCACTGTGATCCTCTCTATCACGCTGGTATGATAGAGGGGACACTACATTATGGTATCAGAGCTGCGTTGCAGCACTGGGCCGATATGGGCCAAAACTGATAGTAAAGAGAAGAGAAGAAGTTAAGTTTTTCTTAAGAGTTTGGGAAAAATTTTAGTTTAAGTCTGTTTTTGAAAAAAATTGTGTTTTAAGCCGTTTCGGGAAGTCGTTCCGAAATTTCGGAAAGGTTTCGCGAACATTCCCGCAATTGCGGAAGAGTTCGGCGAACCTTCCCGAAATTGCGGAAGGATTCCGCGAACCTTCCCGAAATCGCGGAAGAATTCAGCCAATGGCTCCGAAACAGTGGAGAAAAAAATTTGTTTAAGTGAAAAATTTTCTAAGTGTCGGCGTGAAAATGAATTTTCGGAAGGATTCCGTGAATCGTTCCACAACGCGGAAGAGTTCGGCGAGTCGTTCCGAAGTTGCGGAAGACTTCGGCGAATCGTTCCGCAACGCGGAAGAGTTCGGCGAGTCGTTCCGAAGTTGCGGAAGACTTCGGCGAATCGTTCCGCAACGCGGAAGAGTTCGGCGAGTCGTTCCGAAGTTGCGGAAGACTTCGGTGAATCGTTCCGCAACGCGGAAGAGTTCGGCGAGTCGTTCCGAAGTTGCGGAAGACTTCGGCGAATCGTTCCGCAACGCGGAAGAGTTCGGCGAGTCGTTCCGAAGTTGCGGAAGACTTCGGCGAATCGATCCGCAACTGCGGAAGACTTCGCCGAATCGTTCCGCAATTGCGGAAGACTTCGGTGAATCGTTCCGCAATTGCGGAAGCATTCCTCAAGTCGTCCCGAAAAAGATTTTCGCAAGAACTACCCGAAACCCCCGGAAGCATTCCACGCAACGGCGGAAGCATTCCGCGAACGGCTCCGAAGCTGCGGAAGCCTTCGCCGAATGGCTCCGCAATTGCGGAAGCGTTCGGCGAACTGCTCCGCAATTGCGGAAGCGTTCGGCGAACTGCTCCGCAATTGCGGAAGCCGTCGCCGAACCGCGCCGCGCGGAAGCCGTTGCCGAACTGCCCCGCAATTGCGGAAGGGTTCCGCCAAACGCCCCGCAGTTGCGGAGGGCTTCACCCAACCGGCCCGCAGTTGCGGAAGCCTATAGTGAAGCGCCCCGCAACGGAGGCGCGCTGGGGAACCGCTCATTGCGGAAGCCTATGGCCAACCGCCCCGCAGTTGCGGGAGCATACCGCGAACCTCCCCGCGGTTGCGGGAGTAATCTGTGAATCGCCGTCGCGGCCAGATTTCACGAACTGCCCGTTGCGGCAGGATTCAGCAAATCGCCCGATGAGGCGTGATCCGTAAAAAAAAAAAAAAAAAAAAATGAGGGCGCTGCCCTCGACCCACCCTGCTGTGGCGGAAGCCACAAGGGGGCAAGCCCCCTTGACCCCCTTTTTTTTTCTTTTTTTTTTCCCCTCATATTTCGTTGTTGTGATTTGACGAATTGTCAGTATGGCATTTTTCCACGTGCATGAAGTCAGTTATGAATTTTGAGAATATAATGCAGCTAACAATTGTGCTGATGAACACATTTCAGAGAGTCACAGTTACAGCAGGGTAACACTCTAGATAATACAGTGGAAAAATTTTGGGTCTTGGTTGGGCCAAGAAAATGCACATCATGAATGATGCACAGGATCCCTATGAGCCTGAGACAGATGCCATGGGGGAGAACATACAGGTTGAGAATGCTGAGACAGAATCTAATGGGAGAAGAAATCAAGAGACCCCTCCAGATGTTGCAGCCACCATGAGAAGCCTAAGGGTGGAGTTGCAAAGCTGTAGGGAATATAATGAAAGGATGATTAAAGCTCAAGAAGAACAAAATCAGCTGAATGCAGCAATGCTGCAGAGTTTAACAGACATCCAAAGGCAAATAAACTCTGGGCATCAGATATCAAATCCAGAAAAGGGTGGAAGTAGCTCTAGAAGAAATTCCCGTAAGAGGGCCAGTAGCCCAAGAAGAGTTTCTACAGATAGAACATATAGTCCAGAAATATCTTCTAATGAATCATCTGACTCTGAAGAATCCATTGAGGGTTCAAGTTCTTCATCCCACAGGAACAAGAGGAAGAAGCACCACAAGAACAATTCATATGGGGAATTTAAGAAGGCAAAACCTCCTACGTTTGATGGAGAGGTAAAGTCTGGTCAAGAAGCTGAAGCTTGGCTTCTTGGGATGAGAAAATATTTCCAAGTCCAAGACTACTCGGGAAATATGAAGGCAAGGGTAGCCATCTTCAACTTGAATGGAAGAGCATCTATATGGTGGGAACACACCAGGCAAGTGAAGAAGATCAATGAAAGAAAGATTGTGTGGAAGCAGTTCAAGAAATACTTCAAGCAGAAGTACCTCTCTGATAGGTACTATGATGATAAGATCAAAGAGTTCCATGAGCTGAGATTGGGACAATTGACCATGGAAGAATATGCAAACAAGTTCTTGGAGCTGCTGAGGTATGTTAAGTATATTCGAGATGATAAGGTCAAAATTCAGCGTTTCCTAAGTGGACTGCCCCAGTCATATAAAGACAGAATTGAGTTTGATGAACCTCGAACTCTAGAGGAGGCCATAAGAAAGGCCAAGTATTGCTTTGATCAAAACAGAAGCAAACCAGAATTCCATAAGGCGTGGAAGGATAAGAAAAATGAAAAGTTTGATCAAAGGAAGAAGGGGTTCAAGCCTCCTCAATTCAGGAATCAGCAAAGGCAGCCATCACAAGTTGTGACTAAGCCAACCAGGACGATGGGAGACAAGCCAAGAGATCCAAAGGAGCCAAGAGAACCACTTCAATGTTGGGGTTGTGGAGGAGACCACATGCTTAGGAACTGTCCACATAGGAATGGGAATGCAAATCAAGTTCACAACATCCAAGGAGCTGGAACTGTGGGTCAAGTGGCGAGGACAATCCCTAGAATCTATGCAGCAGTAGAAGACCGCCAAGCAGATCATCAGTCAACTGTGGTTGAAGTTGAAGGTAAGATTGCTAAGCAATCTGTTTCTATTTTGATTGATCCTGGATCTACTCACAGTTATGTCACTCCTAGAATTGTTGAGGTTTGTGCTTTCAAGAAATTAAAGCATAGTAAATCTTGGTTAGTTCAACTAGCCACTGGAACCAAGAGAAGAGTTAGCGAAAGAGTAGAGAAATGTCCATTAGAGATGGATGGGCTATTCACTAATGTAGATCTGAATATTTTGCCACTTGGTTCCTATGATATTCTCATTGGAATGGATTGGTTAGAAGCACACAGGGTTAAACTTGACTGCTACAATAAGACATTTGAATGCATGGACGAAGAAGGAAACCCAAGGGTTGAAAAAGGCGTTCCAAAGGTGACTTCTGTTAGACAGGTTTCGGCCATGCAGCTGAAGAAGTTCTGTAGGAAGGGATGTCAATTGTATGCAGCCCACATTTTAGAGGCAACAGAGAATGAAACTCTGAAATTGGAGGACTATCAGGTATTGCAAGAATTCAGGGATGTTTTTCCTGATGAGATTCCGGGACTCCCTCCAAAGAGAGACATTGACTTTACAATTGAACTTGTGCCAGGAGTGGCACCAGTGTCTAAGACACCGTACAGGATGAGTACACCGGAATTGCTAGAATTGAAGATGCAATTACAAGAGTTGCTAGAAAACAAATACATTAGGCCAAGTGTATCCCCGTGGGGAGCGCCCGTTCTATTTGTGAAAAAGAAAGATGGAACACTCAGGTTATGTACCGACTACAGGCAGTTGAACAAAGTCACTGTGAAGAACAAATACCCATTGCCCCGAATTGATGACCTTTTTGATCAAATGAGAGGAGCAAAGGTATTTTCAAAGATTGACTTGAGGTCTGGTTACCATCAGGTAAGAATCAAAGAAGAAGATATTCATAAGACAACCTTTAGAACGAGGTATGGACACTATGAGTTTGTAGTGGTACCATTCGGTCTCACAAATGCACCAGCTACATTCATGTGTCTCATGAATAATGTTTTTAGCAAATATTTGGACAAGTTTGTTCTTGTTTTCCTAGATGACATTCTCATCTATTCTAAGAATGAAGAAGAGCATGAAGAACATTTGAGAATGACAATGCAATTACTAAGGGAGCATAAGCTGTATGCAAAATTGAGCAAATGTGACTTTTATAAAGATAGAATTCATTATTTGGGTCACATCATCTCCGACGAAGGAATATCTGTAGACCCTGAGAAGATTGAAGCCATTATGAATTGGCCAACTCCAAGGAATGTGACTGATGTGAGATATTTTATGGGCCTTGCTGGTTACTACAGGAGGTTTATCGAAGGATTCTCCAAGGTTGCAAACCCGATCACTTCTTTGCAAAAGAAGGGAATAAAGTTTGAATGGTCACCAAGATGTGAAGAAAGTTTTCAACGGTTGAAGAATCTTCTTACAAGTGCACCTATTCTGAAGATTGCAGATCCGGAAAAAGACTTTGTGGTGTGTACCGATGCATGCAATCAAGGACTTGGAGGAGTTCTTATGCAAGACAACCACGTGATATGCTATGAGTCAAGAAAGTTGAAGGAGCATGAGAAGAACTATGCTACTCATGATATAGAACTTGCAGCCATAGTACATGCTTTGAAGATGTGGAGGCATTACTTAATGGGAAGGAAATTCGAGTTAAGGACAGACCATTGTGGTCTGAAGTACTTGTTTGATCAGCCAACGTTAAATGCTAGGCAAGCTAGATGGTTGGAATTTTTGTGTGAATTTGATTTCGAAATCAAGCACATAAAAGGGAAAGAAAACAAGGTGGCTGATGCACTCAGCAGGAAGGGACATGAAATGTATGTGGCAGCGCTTAGTACATGCCAACCAGATTTGAGGCAGCAGATTGTTAACCATATGGTTGAGGATGAAGTGTATGAGCAGATAAAGGGAAAATTGCAGCAGCAAAACCTTGAAAAGAAGTATGAGGGCTATCATTTGGAAGAAGAAGGACTTCTTACTTATAAGAATAGAGTCTATATTCCAAATGCGGCAGGTTTGAGGAGAATGGTTATGGATGAGATCCATAAAGCTCCATACTCTGGTCACCCAGGATATCAGAAAACAATTGCTACAGCAAGGAAATATTATTTCTGGCCAGGCATGAAGAAGGATGTTGCTGAATACATTTCTAAGTGCATGGAATGTCAACAAGTGAAGAGTGAACACCAACATCCAACAGGTTTATTGCTTCCAGTGCCAATTCCAGAATGGAAATGGGAAGTAATATCCATGGATTTTATTACAGGATTGCCAATGACTAAGAGATAGCATGATTCCATCATGGTTGTGGTGGACAAGTTAACAAAGGCAACACATTTTATACCGGTTAAGTCCACACATAAATCCGATGCCATTGCAAATATTTTCATGAAGGAAATTTTCAGATTACATGGGTTGCCTAAGGCAATAATTTCTGACAGGGATACCAAGTTCACTTCCAATTTTTGGAAAGGTCTCTTTGCAGATTTGGGTACGCAGTTGAGCTTTAGTACTGCCTACCATCCTCAAACAGATGGGCAAACTGAAAGAGTAAATCGAGTGCTTGAAGACATGCTCCGCATGTATGTAATGGACAAACCATCCAAGTGGGAGGATTATCTACACTTGGTAGAATTTGCATATAACAATGGGCAACAAGCATCATTGGGAATGAGTCCTTATGAGGCTTTGTACGGCAGAAGGTGTAGGACACCAGTGACTTGGGACAATCCAGTGAACAGAATTGTACTTGGGCCAGAACTGCTTAAGGAAATGGAACAAGAGGTTGCAAAGATCCGGCAAAATTTAAAAGCAGCCCAGGATAGACAGAAAATCTATGCAGATAAACATAGAGTGCATAGGGAATTCAATGTTGGGGATCATGTATATCTTAGAGTGAAATCAAGGAAGAGTTCCTTGAAGCTTGGGAATTGTGCCAAGCTATCACCTAGATATTGTGGGCCATTTGAAGTGCTTGAAAGAATAGGACCAGTTGCATATAGACTTGCATTGCCTGCTAGCACTAAAGCTCATAATGTTTTTCACGTCTCTTTGCTTAAGAAATATGTACATGATCCTAACCATGTGATTAATTGGGATGTGATCCAGGTGGAACCCGAGGGAGAATTCCAAACCGATCCATTGTGCATCCTAGACAAGAAGGTAACATTGCTCCGGAACCGAGCCATCGGACAGGTAAAGGTGCAATGGAAGCACTACGGTCCCGATGAGGCTACATGGGAGCTGGAGGATGCCATGAGGGTGGCATATCCATTTTTGTTCAATTTTGATGAGCACTGAGGACAGTGCTAATGTAAGGGGAGGGGAATGTAATGTCCCCATTTTGACCCCCTTTGTATTAAACCGTAAATGATATAAATATTGTAATTTAATCATGGTGAGGAGCTCAAGGCCAAGGCCCCACCATTGATTTAGCGTTTCATGAAACGGCAATTAAAAATAGATGCCCATGGTTCTTGTGCGAGATGGGCACAATGTATATAAGACGTCATGTAATTATGAATTTTCAATGAAAAACTCACAACCGGCTATGCAATGCAACAAAAGAGATGGGGCATGACTCTACAAGGAAAAGGGAGGGAAATTATTCAAACCTTGAGCCAATGGTATTAATCCATGTGTCAATGGGGAAACCCATAAACCACCAACTACCCATTTTGTCTCATGTACCCAATCATTTAATTTTTTTCCAAGAAATTGGTTAAGGCAGTTAATGCCTTGGGAATGAAAGAGTATGGGCAAGCCATTTTCGTGCACGAGCAAGCCATCAACTTGGAAAAACGTGTTTTGTCTCCTTGGGCAAGAAACCACCCACGAAATGGTGCCCAAAGCCATTCTGTACAGGCAGCCTTTGATCATTCACGCAGGGGGAGTTAGCTGGGGTCTTCCATTTACGTTTTTCATCTAAATACTGCATTTTTCCATGCCTGGGAGTCGTTTATGCAGTATATAGCAGTTGGGAGAGGGAGGGCCACGTTTTGAGGACTGTAGGGAGGTCGTTTTTGCCCCTGAATGTCCAAGGACGTTTTTCTAAAAACGGATTTGGCTTCCTGGGTTGTTCACCAACTCCCCATTTCGTTTTTGTGGGTTCCCACGTTTTTTTGGGTTAGTTGAAACCCCATCTCATGCATTCCACTGTGGAAAACGTTTTTCTCATGCCCAGCAAGTGGGGTCCTGCTGTTATGTGCATCCTTGTTCTTGGTTTGAGCCTGTGAGCTAAAGTGTTGGAGTGGTAGTGGATAGAAGTGGCTTGATAAACCTAGTGGGGGAGACAACCTCTCAAAAAGATCAAGAGGGCTTTGGTTACTCTTCTATGCATACCCTGAGAGCACTAGATAGGGAAGGTATGGCTTGAGGGACTGCACAGCAGTGAAAAGAATACTTCCTTGTGCTGGGTGTGTAGGTATTGTGGGTGCCAAGCTAGATAGATCTTGCAAGGTTATCCCTGGCTCTGTGCTGGAGCTCACTAGCTTAGCAACTCTTCCTTTCCATCTCCTAGTAGCCTGATAAACCCAATTGTAGATTGGCTTGGCTCATCTTGGTGTATGCTTGGCTATGTGTGAGTCTGCTGTTCCCTGGTTCCTTGTAGAGATCATGCCCAGCTCGGGGGTGGCAGTGGTGCTGAGAGATTGAGGAGCACACTGGCCTATGGTTGGGTGGAACGTTGCAGTTGCATAGCCAGTTGCTTGGGACTGCCTTATTGAGATAAGTATTCTCTTGTGTAAATTGGCAATTATCATTTGATGAATGTTATGAATGTATGTGGATGTATTAAACGAATTTGCCTCTGCTGTGTTTTTTTTTTTAAAGTTTAGGCATTTCCATATGATCTTGTCACAGAATCTTGAATGTGTGTTAGAGATCAACAGCATTGATTCGATCACCGTCGTTTTTCCATAGTATGCATAGATACAGTTCTTTGCATCAATGTTTCTAATATAAACGTTTTGGGGCTAATTGCCCGGACTGAGCACTGTGATCCTCTCTATCACGCTGGTATGATAGAGGGGACACTACAGAAAGACATGACAACCAAAGTCTTGGAGAATTTACACGATGCCAGCAAGCAAGAAAAATATTTGGATGAAATAGTCATCAAGTAAGCTAACTGTTGACTTTAAGATATAAGTACATCGAGAAATCACAAACCCATGAAGGATTCATCGGGTAGTTGAGATATTAGATTACTATGGGTCAATGCACACGATGCGCCCGAGTTCACAGAACTCAACCCTTAACCTTACAAATATTAGAATCTTGTAGCTCATTGCACCATGCTTATATGAAACGAGATTACACACAAATAATGCTAGACTTAACTACGACCTCCCATCATGGCCAAGACAGTGTTAACAAAGGTAAGTGCACGGGACTTCATATTCGTCGGTAAGGAGAAACATGATAAAGAAAAAAACAATTCTTGACATGCTTACGAGAGTCCCATAAAGATAATGTGGCTGTAAACAATGAAGAAGTTTAGGAAACCATCCTCGAAAAGTACGTTATCTGAGGATCTCAGTTTTGACTTTGATTAAACCCTATCACTACAATGGAGGGGTCCTATAGGGATGATATCAATGTAAGACAGATCTCAAACGGCTATACATTAATAAGCTCATGTAGAGTGAATCAGACCCACACTCTCTAAAGTATAGAGATACTACCATACAACTCGAAACAGAAGTGGTTTATGTAACCGATAATCTTTTTTGTAATTTTGCTGGGAGAAAGAAATAAAATATATATAGTTAAATTTAAAATCAGAATGATGAGGGATTAATTTGATAGAAATATCACTTACTCAAAGCGACTTACATTGGATTCTTTTAAACAGAAAGGTTCACTCTTATCTCTATAAATTTTCTATTATTTTTTATATATGCCAACAAAATACAAAATTCCAATAAACTCTAATGAAATGTGATTTCTCCATAGGCTATACGCAGAACCGAGTTCACTTTTAACTCTATGGATTTCAATAACTCGGCAATATTTATATGTATAGATGTTGCATTTTTCTTTGTATTTCATAACATAGATCTGAATTAATACATTCTTCCTATATAATATCGACAGGGTGTTTAATCCCATTTCATAGATCCATTGAATCCACAGAGAATTAACCTCTATGTCCTACGAATTTACATAATTATAAACAATCTGTGTAAACCACAGAGAAAAAATAATATTTTATTGATGATTCGAGCTTTCTATAATAACAAAGAAATAGCATACTCCCAAAATTTACGTAGGATCTGATCCATCTGTTTTTTTCATCATACGATTTTAATCTGAATCTTAAAAAGATATTAAAATGATCCTATATAACGTAGTGATAAACATACTTTCCGCAAATCTAGAAACATTTAAAATTAAAAAAATAATTCACGCTCTGTATAAATACAGATACATATCAAACTATGAACAAGTTAAAATATTACTCGATCTCTTTTAGCCGAATGTCACCACTTATATATTTATATGACGCCTCTGTGCAAGTACAAACCATTTCTTGATGGAATATAACTCATGGCAATTGATTCGCTATTCTGTAACTGATATTATGAATTGTTAGTGCATTCTTGATCAATATATGTTATTTTAACAGATATTAAAATATGGGAACAATGATAGTCCGCTATATTTAACAATGATATTAAAATGAAACAGTGCCTCCTTAGCTCACACATTTTTGCTAAAACACAAACCCCAATATAAAAATTTACACCATTATAACAATAGTAATAAACTTACTAGACACAATGGGAAAAATACTTGGAGAATAAGTTCCTCCCAACTATAGAAGTGAGCAACACAACCGCTAACTAGACTCCAGCCCCGAGCTATATCACCACCATGCACACTAGACCAACAAGCAAAGATTCCACGCGGCTCTCTCTCTTAGTATTCGTAATAAGCTCAGTGATGGACTTATGAAAGATAGAAACAATCAACACATGCACTCATAGAACAATTTCTCTATGCACAACACTTCATCCTGTGCTATCTTAGTGCACCAATATATAGCTTTTGCCCAAGTCTTATGCCATTCCAATCAAATCTAAATCAATTCTCCAATCCCTATGATTTAGGATCTTGTATCGTAGTTGAGCTTTTAGATTGGATTTGATTGGTAAAATATCCCTTCCTTTCTTTACACATGTTCAGTGTCTCATTGTGGTGTCCCCTCATTTAACTAAATTTTCCAAGTATCTTTTTCTTTATTAATAAAAAAAAAAGAATTGTTGTGCAAAGAGTCACTCACATCTCTTGTAACTATTTTTGAGTTTTTAAATAACTCTTATAAATATAATTGTTTTTTTGAAATATTTTCAAAATATTAAATCAAAAATAAAATAATAATGTCGTGGGGGTATCACATTCAAGGGGTCTTTAAGGTTTGTTGTTTATTCATTTATTGTCCTATAAAATCCTTATAAGGTTATCTCTGTCTTTATCCTTTCCTCACTGTGCCTTAATTCACTTTCCAACCATTTGGGAGGATTAATTGATTGATTGGAACCATTATAAAGCACCTCACCCCATCAAATATAAGTTGGCTTGACAGGTTTCACTCTATTTTTGAATATCCAAACTCTATATGGATTACTGTGACCCTAGATGTTTATTCGGTCTTGAAATCCATCTGAGTAACTTCATTATTTATGCTATCTATGGAAAAAATTCAATAGTGGTCGTCAATTTTGGGAAATTGGATTATGAAATCTATAATTTGGCATCATTCCACATTCAAACTATTTGGATCAGTCCTCGTTGATTTTTCTTTGTGTCATATATCCTTGTTGATCCATATCCTCTTAAATTTTGTTTAGGTTTTGGTCCAAAAAATCATTTTGCAATGCCTTTATAATCATGACCAAACAAATAAAGAAAATAGTGTTTTTCAATCAACTAGTTAAACCATGTTGAACGTGGATAGAAATGGTAAGAAACCTAAATTACATTTAATTTAAAATACAAATCATGTTTAGAAAAGATAATGTGAGGTAATTTTCGTAATGTCCAACAAATGACCAAAAAATTGTTCAATGGGATTGCTAACTACAATACCATTGATTGAACATGGGATCACAAAAATGGCTCCTATATGATGCAAAATATAGAATATAAAGTACTAACCTAAACTAAAGCTTGAAGTTTGAACCCTAATACTGGAGACTCGAATTGGAAGAAAAATGTACGAGGTGAGTAAATCGAAAACAATGAATACAAGTCATGTAAGCATATTACGGCTCGTTAGGGTTATCTCCAATAACATTTGACACTGAATAGAGAAAATTATGGAGTTTGAATAGAGGGATGCCTAGAGGAGGATCTGGAAAAAGAGATAGATCACACAATATGATATTTCCTAGATAAGGTAGCGCACTATGGAGGCTTCCAAGGACCTATCTGACTGCTAGTGTGTGATTTGTAATGGTGCTTACAATGGGGTCTCTAGGGATAAGGAATCACCCCTCGTCTCCTCACTAATATATAATCAAAAGACTTGTTGCTATCTTTTTTTTTCTTGGCCCCCTCAGTGGATCAGAGCATTGTAAAAATGGAAGTATTTGTATAGGTGTAGATTGGCGGAGGGGGTAGTTGGAGGATACAAAAAAAAAAATTGAGGGAATCCCTCATGTATTAGGTCATGCATCTTTGGTTGGGATACCAAAATAAACTAGAAAGTGTTTGTGACTCCCTAAATAGACAATAGAATCTCCCCTAGATCTTGTAATAAGAAAGGTAGTGGAATATGAAGTGCTCCTTCATCTCATATTCTGGATATGACACAATTGGTATATATCTTGCTTGAATGGTTAAATTGGGGATTGGCCTCCACCTGGTTTCTTTGTAAACCCACTTTGAATTGGCCCAGGTAAATGCAAACAACATGTATCTAGTGATGATGCATGTATGAAGTTGGGAGAATGAGTTCGTCCCTCAACTCGAATGAATTGTTGTGCACAAAGTGACATCCTTCACATGTAACCTACATGGGGGGTATTAGTCCAAGTGACATGTATTAACTACATGTAAATTTCATGCCAATCCATTATTTCCAAACCATTCCTAGTAGGTAAGATGTGTCTAAGTGTATCCAAGGAGTGATTGAATGGAGGGAGGTGTTCCATTGCAACAACCATTGATTCCACCTACAAATCAATAAAGTGCCCATTTGGGGGGGTATAGCTAAAGAAATGTACTCTACTAAGAAATAGGCCAATTATCTACACGGATATAACCTTATCCTTAAGTGAAAAAATCTATGAACATGATGGAGGAGTACGACCACATTGAACATAGTGTCAAGATGGAGGGGGAAAGCCCCAAATTATATAAGAATAATGGACTAAGAACCTATATTTCTGCATCCAAATCATCCATTGGAGGAAACATGTATGGACACTCTTAGTAGTATCTTATTATATCTCGATCAAGCAAGGCCCCCAAACCTATTGTTAGCACCAGGTTTGTGTTAAATGTTTAGAAGGGTTTGGAGAATGGCAAGGTGCAGATTCATGAGAGTAGCCAAAGAAATCCTAACCCTTGATCGACAAGACCCAAAGGTTGAAGCTATCAGAGTTTTTTGCAGTTGAAATTGGAGCCAAGATAAGAATCTTGGGAATGCTACAGCCTCAATGGTGATCGGAGGGTTAAATATAAGAGAATGCGCCCGCAGTACTGATTGGCACCTATGGACGGTTTAGATTAAAGCGGTGAAGATCGGTGGACATACGCATCCTTCACAAAAAGAATTGAAGATTGTATAAGCGCGTACAGGGTGCTAGACATCAGCAAGGCTAAAAAGTGATCAACGGCGGGTGGCACCGATCAACAGTCAATGATTAGTTTGCATATTGGACATGCACGAAAAAGGTCAACTTTCAAATTTGCGAACGTTTGTTAAAGCACTGCACTTTCCCATGGCATGGATTTGACAAGATGGAGATCTACAGCTAGGAAAAATTTCATAGATTTGACTAGCACTTGAAGCCAACACACCCAAAATTTGTGAACCTGGTAAAGGGCCGCATCCTTGGACAGTCAAGATCCAGGAGGAGATTAGATCAACGGTCGAAAATATTTTTGCGAATCAAAGATGCTGTCAAGGTGGCATGTGGCGGAGTTGGAGGCCAAGGGGGGCTATTGGAAGGCAAAGAATAAAGAGATCTACGATGGAGAATTAATCGCATAGGATGGATGTTTCACATGGTTCCATCACTGTCATAGCTATAAGGGTGATATGGAAGATTTATATTATGAAATGCCCGTGAGCATGGAGATTCGCATCCCATTTGTCCTATGTGCATTGGAAAGCAAAAGGAGCAGACCGTGCAGAACCGACCAGCCAACTAGAAGCTCAGAAGCCCGCCTAGCTGTCAAGCGACCAGGTAGGCCGTCTACGTACACCATAAACTATTTAAATGGCTGGATCTACGGAGCCTCCAGGATTTGAACCCCCCAAGATAATTGACATGGTAGAAGATAAAGACTGTGATGTTTTCGACACCATACTATTAAATGGATCCTTAGAGGTTGCTAAGGAGAGACTGGAGGCCATGAGGGCCCGAAAGGTGGATGTCCATAACATTTGTCAATCCTTTTTCCACTTATTTGAAACCATTCAAACCCCTAGATTCCCTGAACTTATAGACTAGTGTGCCGATCAAACCTCCCCTGATCGAAGAGAAATCATGCATGCCTCAAACTCGAAAAATCTATGCTATGTAGATGCCCCTACTCTCAGAAAAGCCCTATCTGTTCCAGAAGAATTCTGTTAGAAATCCCAAAGTTTTAGAATGGAAAACCTGATCCAACATTTTTGACAAGCCCCACATAAATTCAAGAAGACCTTTTACTATGATTCCCTACTGCAAAATACCTCCTTTCAGGGCTCAACTTTTCCTAGTGAAGCCGACCTATTTAAAGAGGAGTCAAAATATGTTATTTCCATGATGGCTCAGTTCCTAGGGGTAGACAGTGACCAATATATAAGCAAACATCTAATCAACTTATTGTTTGTTATAAGCACTTGTCCCACTGATCCAACAGACCCCAATTTTCCTACCTAGTGCACATGCCTAAAATTTGATGAAGCCTTAGCAAACAACATCCACTCCTAGCTCATAGATTTCCCTAGGACAAGGTCTTTCAGGTTTGAGTCTTACTTGTTGAAAATGTTCCTGGAAGCAAATGAAGAAAACCTACAAGTGCCAGAGATGCAACTTACCCAAGAGATGTACTCAAATTACAAAACCTTTATGAATGACCTCATGGTAGAGATCTATTTTGTTTTCTTCTAGAAGAGGCTGCTTAGGGTGTTTCCAGAGATGTAATACTTAGTGTAGCCATCCATGGAGAAGAGGGTTGGAGATTGGTTCTTGCTGAAGCATGGAAATGTGATCAAGTTATGTGGCTATTCCCGTGCACCTTATGTGTTACATGCCTTCCTATCTCCCAGGGTACTCACCTTGGAATTTATAAGACAAAAATTAAAGGTAGAGTGTGAGCACTTCTTGAGTGATAAGAAGTCCTTAGACGTTAGTTTTCCATGGACACTGGGTTCTTTCATTGTCAAAAGAAAAGAATACATCCCAAGTATTAATCGAATGATGGTTGACATGGGGTTCCCATCCAAAGCTACAATGAACTATGATCCCCACCATATAATTTCATAGAGGAGGAAGGAAACTAACAGGAAATGGTATGAGCATTTTGAGCTTGCAGGCCTAGATGAAAGGGAAAATTAGTTAGAATATGTTGATAAAGGTCAGATGGAATTAGACCCACCAAAGGACTCCTCCTCTGTGAAATTCCTTTTTCAAAGAAGCACATCATCAGTTCCTGGTTCGCCCAGTCAAACCCGAGCAGTATCAATAGCCATACCCATTACCATTATTTTAGAAAAATATAGCAAGCCATAAGGTGGTGACCCCATGGATGTGGACAGTAGTGGGGAAAGAGCCTCAAAGAGGAAAAAGGTAGAGGATCCTGGGAAGCAATTAGTACAGGTACAAGCAATCAAGCCCAAGAAAAAATAGGTGAGATTCTTGGTGCCATCTTTCGAGGTTAAGGAGCATGTGTTCAACAAAACACCTATTGAACCTGCAGCACCACGCATAAGAAGGGATGAGTTATTGGAGGAATATGAAGAGAGACTAGACACAATATCATAGAATCTAAATTGTATGTTGATATGAGAAAAATCTCCAAGAAGGATGTGGCCTTGGTATCAAGCAGGAACCTTGCCCAGAATACCTTAAGTCTTGCCTTAGCCACCAAGAATAAGGCCAGAGAACTAAAAGTGAATCTGGAAGATATCCAAGTACCTGATGTGATCAAATTGCATAAGGAGACATGTGAGGTCATCTACAACAAGTTTTTGAAGTCTTCCCTACAACTATCAAAGGTGTAGGCCAGCAAAGCCAAAGTGAAAAAGCAATTGGGATTGGAAAAGATGGAGAACAAGAGTCTGAAAGCACAAGTGAAAAAGTTCCAAGCTTCACTATTGTCCACTGAGACCCAAGAGGACAAAAGGGATAGCATTCATAAGATATTAGATGAAAAAGACCAAGAAATCTTGTCACTGAAGAAGAAATTGAAGATTCCAGCTACCGAACTAGTGAATGCACCTGAAATGGCAGAGCTAGAAGAGGAAAAAGAAGAGCTGCAAGGTAAGTTGACTGATTGCAAAGCCAAGCTAGTAGAGCTTGAGGAAAAGGAAAAGAAATGGCTAATAGACATGTCCATTGTGGTGGCAAGGGAGAAATTTTTGAGATCCCAAGTCGGGGAGCTTGAGAATAAATTAAAGGAGAAAGAGAAAGAAGCAAAATCTATGGTCACACCCTCAATAGAGTCTGGGGATTTTTCCATTGTAGGGAAAATAGCCAAGGCTAGTTTGAATGATACAGAAGTAGCAAGACTGAAGAGGCAGAATGCAAACTTAAAGACCCTGAAGGACACTGTAGAAAAGGAAAGGGAGGCTTGGGAAACCAAGTACCAGGCAATGCAAGATGATTATGATAAATTGAAACAGCAGGTTATAGGGCAAAGTGCATTGCAGGAAGCAAAGAAGATCATCTGGGATGATATTATTGTACAGGTAGAGGATATGAGACCTTATTTGGACTTCATTGTAGATAAGGAAGCTATAATCAAGCTGGAAAGGTTAGCTGTCACAGTTGCTAATGAGAAGCTAAACAAAAATCCCATGGAGTATGCCCAGAATGCAATAGAGTTTTTGAATGGTCTGTCTGAAGACCAGGTTCAAGCAACCAACATAAAGGATCGGGTGGCCACAATTATCTGGGCCAAAAAGGTAATACTGAAGCACCAACAAGTGAACACTATCCAAGCAGAGATAGACATCTTGCCTAACCAAGTGAAGCTATTTACAGAAGCATTTGATCCATTATTTAAGAAGGGTTTTCCCATGTTTTGGGAAGAAGATGGAACCATGAGAACAAAAGAGGGATATCAAGGCAAGCTATGGGAGTGCAGGTTGGACCATGAATGCTTTGCAGATATGGAGCAGCCTTTGGGAGGCAAGATGGTGGTAGGGAAGTTGACAAAGGACTTCAAACTAGTCTCGACATTTAAAGAAGCTCATACACTCCTCATGGGATATTCATACAAAGAGCACATTGAAATGAGGGTACTAATTAAAGAGCTTGCCACATTGGATTTACCAGCGGCCGAGCAATTGAAACTCATTGAAAAATATGGGAAGGGAAAATTGAAGCTGAGTGCATGAAGAGTCGAAGAAGGTGGAAGAAGCCAGTTAGAGGAGCAGTTACCAAAGCATTTCATCTGTTTGTTAGAGTCTGGTGTCATTTGGTAAAACTGATGAGTAAATTTGTACACGACAGCTGAGCCAATTTGGCCAACTTTGTCATTTTGTTGTAGTGGCGAGCCTGTTGCATAGGTGTCACTGGTTTTGTAACTATTTTCTGTTAGAACAAGTCGAGCCTAAGGCTCAAAAGATCTATATAAACAATGTAAAGGAATGCCAAAGGGTTGAAAATTTTGGGGAACCCATGTATTGCTCACTGTTGAGTATTTTGAGTCTGTTTTAATAAAATTTGGTAGGGCCTTACAGGGAATTTTTTCTCAGGGATTCATGTGTTATTGGTCTTACAGTTTGCTCATTTCTCTCCTTATGTGAATGTTTTCCTTCTTTGTTTACTCCATAGTGTCATGTTGTTCATGCTTGGATAAGTGTAGTATCATAATAGAATTCATAGTTATTATGCTTTGTTCTTTTCATTCTAAGCATCCATAACCAATTTCTACTAAAATTGATATAGAATTCATAACCATATGCTCTATATTGATGGACTGTTCATCTTTTTCTTCTAAATCACCAAACTAAAGCACTTCGACTGTGAACTGGTGTCTTCCTTGCCTCTAAGTGGGTTTTTTTGCAAAGCATTGTCATGATATTCATTTTCTGTCTGTTTTGACTCAACTGCCCAATGGATACCTATTTCGTTTTCAACCAAACAACAATCTAAACTCAGTTTTAATCATTTATATGGTCCTGTTATAACCTAACTATGAGAGATCCCTATCTGGAGGATAAGAAGCTAGCTTATCCCTCCTCAAGTGGTTCTGTGGTTACCCTGATTTGGCCTCTCTACAACCTAGAGGTACATTTTAGGTGCTAACATACTGGCACCATTGCCGGGGAGCGAGTGTTGCATCATCCCTGGGAGAACGACAAAGAATTCCAGTTTTCAAAGAAGGAAGAGATTTCTGAGGGAAAACAGAGGTTTCTGGAGTTAAATAAGGTTGTGCATTAGCCTTGGCGACTCCCACTAAGCGATATTTTTATTCAAAGGAGACTCCACTGGGGAGATTCGTGAGTTTGAGTTCATTTCTAAAGAAGCTTCAAAAGGCATCCTGGCGCCTAGAAGATCCACACAAGAGGTAACCCTATCTCTGAGATTTTCCTAGGCATGGAAAATCCTGAAGTTTTGCTTAGGCATAGATGTGACAAAGATAAGGCTAGTGCTTGTAATATTGAAAAATCTGCTTCTAAGGCAAAGTTACATGATTTTCAAGAGTTAGATTTAGAGATAGACATTGAGAGACCCTTGTTAAGATCTAAATCAGAATTAGATTTGAAGTTAGCTGAAGAAAGTCTGAGTAACCTTGATTCATATCTATTAGACCCTGTGTGGTATAAGTTGCAGAATATTGTCAAAGCTGAAAGAACTAAGCCTCATTCCCAGACCCTTCAGCCTCCTATCACTAACCATGTCCAGAATCCTCCTCAAAATATCCCCCCTATATCTCAGAACCCACCCAGACCAATGGCATCCAGGTTTGCTCCCTTAGATCTACAAGTTGTTTTGGATGCCCTTCCTCAAAACTATTCCCAGAGGATTTCCTTATATGATGGATATGGGGATTTCTCAGCAAGGTAGCATGTAGATAGGTTTGAGGATTTTACTGATTTGGAGGAAGTAGACTATGATGATGCTAAGATGAGGTTGTTTGCTCAAAGCTTGTCTGGAGAAGCTAAGAGATGGTTCAGAGATTTACCGGATGCATTCATCCCTACCTTTGCAGCCTTCAAGGCACTATTCTTAGATAGGTGGGAGGCAGTAAAGAGTCCATCACAAATCTTGTCCCAATATAACCACCTGAAGAAAGGTAACTTTGAGTCTTTGCATGAGTTGTCTAGTAGATTCATGAGAGTGTACAATTCAATTCCAGCTGATATCAAACCCCTAATAGGTGCTGCTAAGATGCATTATGCAGATGCTTTTGAGGGAGATTTCTCATGTATGCTAAGTGAGAGAAAGTCACCTACATTATCATCTATATTTAAAGATGCACTGGAAGTAGAAGCAAACATGATGGCTTCAGGAAAATTGAAGGGGAAAACAAAAGTAGAAAGGAAGAAAATAGAAATCCATACCTCTGCTTCCACTTCCTCCTCTACTAGTGATGTGAAATTTGAAATGATGATGAAACCATGGAAAGGTTGACGGATAGGTTAGCCTTGGATAAAAAACCTCCTAACAGAGAGAATTTTGAGAACCAAGTGAGAAATCCTAACTTTAGAAGGCCATTCCCTCAAAGAAACCAAAGGAATCCCGATGAGTAGTAGATAAGGCCCCCTTTCCCTGAGAATATGGTAGATGAAGAAGGGAAAGAAGACCCAGTGGGTGATTAGATTCACCACTTTGATAGCCTTGACCATGAGGTATATATGACTGAGAGAGAGCATGATTTCTTCACCAAAGAAAATACTGGTTCCATTCCCAAACTAGATTCAGAGTAGTACCAAATGGGCTATCAAAATGCAGTTGATGACTTTCAAAGGAAGCTAAAGTTGAGGAATAGGGATGGGACCATAAACAAAGGAAAGTCTAATCAAAACTAGTCTTCTAGTGCTCAGCAAAACATCAATAAAAAATAAAAATAAAAACAGCAGAAAGCTGTTGCATAAAGGGGCCTAGAGAAGCCGAAAGAAAACCAGTAGGAGGTTGATGCACACAATGATTCAAAAAATAAAGAACAACAATCCAAGGAAACTAGACAGCCAGAGCCTATTGACATTGGTAAACCAGTTTCATCCTTCAGTTTGAAGTCTGAGCTGTCAAAGGTAAAGATATCTATCCCTCTTAATGAGTTGTTAGAGAACAATGAATATAGGTAGCAGATCACCAAAATGGTTAGTGGTCAAGGTGACTATCAGCAAGATATTTTATAGGTGACAGATTATGCTCCTACAATTGTTTTTGGGCCCAATCTTGAAGATGTAGATTATGAGGATGTTCCCTCATTCTATTTAAGCCTAAATGTTCATGATATGGTTTTTCATAATGCACTAATAGACTCTAGTGCCTCTCACAACTTAATGCCCAAAATAGTGGTGGAGGAACTCGGTTTAGAAGTTACCAGAACTTACAAAGATCTGTACTCCTTTGATTCCAGGAAGGTCAAATGTCTAGGGTTGATAAAGGACATGGTAGTAACACTAACACAACTCCCAGCCAAAAGCATTGTAATGGACATAGTGGTGGTTGACATCCCTGCAAAGTTTGGTATGCTATTTCCTAGGTCTTGGGAATCAAAGGTGAGAGGGAATATGCATCTAGACCTGTCATATGCCACTATCCCTCTGTTTGGAGGAAATAGGAGACTATACAGAGAGATATTGGCTTATATGGTCAACAGCCTAGAAAAACCTGAGAACCATCCCATATATGCTATTAATCAATACAGACTTAGGATCGTCCATATTCTTTAATGATGGACCCGGAATTGATCCTAAGGTTCCTATACACCTGGAAGTGGAGGAAGATAAGGCATTTGCAGTAAGGCAAGAGGCCTTGGAAAGGAAGCAGAACGAAGAAGGTTTGTGGTCAATGTATTTTGATAGAACTTTAAGCAAAAATGGTGTTGGTGTAGGAGTTTGGATCATCCCACTTGACAGTGAATTTAAAGCCCTGTTATATAAGCTAACTTTTGAATGCACTAACAACATAGCAGAGTATGAGGCCCTGGAGTTGGGATTTCAAGCCTTGAAAGACATGGGAGCCAAAAATATACAGGTATTTGGGGACTCAGAGTTAGTGATAAGTCAGGTAAATGAAAGCTACCAGAAAAAAACATCCCAGGATGCGAGCTTATAGCAATGAAGTATGGGATACGTTGGGTGATTATTTCACAAAACATAAGATCAGGGTGATACCCAGGATTCAGAATCAGGTGGCAAATTCCTTGGCCACTATAGCTGGGGATTTCAAAACCCCAATCTACTCCCAAACAATGTATGAAGTAGAAATAGTGAACATGCCATCAATTCCAGACAATTCCAAGTATTGGCAGGTATTTGATGATGACGTGCAGATTAAGAGGTTCCTAGAATTATCTAATGAATTTGCAAATGTACAGGTTGACAGAGAAAATAAAAAACTAGAGGGTTTCGTTGGCAAATATCTAGTCGAAGATGAAAGGGCCAAAGGAAAGGTCTGGGAAGGTATGTTAGGGGGGGAGGATATCACCCAGCTGAAGAGTAATTATATCCCCAAAGTCTTGATACCCCTAGAAAAAATTACTTGACCAAAATGATGTGGCTAAAAATCCCAAAGTCGAGCCTGCCAACGATGCTGTGGAATACCAGAACCTGGGCACCAAGGAAGAGCCTCGAAATGTAAAATTATCCAAAAAGTTGCATCCTAAAGAAAAGGACGAGTATGTGAAGTTAATGAAAAAATATGCTGATTTTTTTCCCTGGAGCTACGAGGACCTGAAGGAGTATGACACTTCCATTATACAACATTCAATCCCAATCAAGCCTGGGGAGAAGCCTTTCAGGCAGAAGCTGAGAAGGATAAACCCAAAATTGCTGCCTGTGATAGAGAAGGAAATAAGAAAATTGTTCAATGCCAAGATCACTGTCACCCTGATATTTTCAAAGTGGATAGCAAATCTAGTTCCTGTTAGGAAAAAGAATGGGGAAATCAGGATTTGTATAGACTTCAGGAATCTTAACAAGGTGTCATTGAAGGATAATTACCCTTTGCCAAAAATGGAGCACATCCTGCAGAAGGTGGTAGGAGCTGAGAGGATATCAACCATGGATGGGTTATCAGGGTATAATCAAGTCAAAGTGTGCCGTGAAGACCAAGAAAAGACTTCCTTCACTAATCCCTGGGGCACATTTATGTATGAAAAGATGCCCTTTGGGCTAATGAATGTAGGGGGCACCTTCCAATGTGCAATGGACATAGCCTTTGCTGATGAGGAAGACAAGCTTGTGGTGGTTTATATGGATGATATAACAGTCTATTCCAGATCTTATGGAGAACACCATAAGTATTTGGAGAGGGTGTTCATCAAATGCAGGAAATATGGTATTTCCCTTAATCCAAAGAAGTCAAATTTTGCATTAGAAGAAGCAAATATCCTTGGGCATAAAATTTCAAAAGATGGTATCAAGATCAACCCAGAGATAGTCAGTGCAATTCAGAAGGTAGGGGAACCAAGGAGAAAGAAAGAGGTGCAGTCTTTCATTGGGTAAGTGGGCTTCCTAAGAAGATTTATCCCCAGTTTTACAGAATAAATGAGAAGCATTACAAACATGCTAAGAAAAGAAAATCAAATAAAATGGACAGAAGAGGCCAGGGAATCATTCAAGGGGATTAAGAAGGCACCGATGCCCCAGTCCTATCCACCCCATATTTTTCTAAAGATTTCCTGATTTTTTCCTATGCATCTAAACATACAGTGGCTAGAGTATTGTTACAGAAGAATAGCCAAAATGTTGAGCATCCTATTGCATTTTTCAGCAGAGTGTTGAGAGATGGGGAATTAAAATATGACATAATGGAAAAGCAAGCATATTCTTTGGTGAAGTCCTTGAAAGATTTCAGAGTATACATCTTGCACTCACATATTATTGCACATGTCCCAAATAATGCAGTGAAGAGCATCCTTACCTAGCAAATCCTGAGGGGAAAAGGCCGAAGTGGATTGATGTTCTATTGGAGTATGATATGGAGATTAAACCTACAAAGCTGATAAAGGGACAGGGGCTGGAAAAAATGATGACTGAGGCCAACTGTGAATCTCTGTAGATAAATTTCTTGGAGTACCATTCAAGTCAGCTAGACACATGAGTGCAAGTAATACCAGATTTCTCTATTTCCCCTTGGTATGATGACATTATATATGTGCTGCAGAATTTGCAAGCCCGTAGAGGGTTGAGCAAAACAAGGGCCAAGTCTATAAAATTGAAGGCTACCAAATTTTGTATCATGAACCAATACTTATACTGGAAAGATCCTGGGGGTATACTGTTGAACTTCTTACTGGAAAATGAAGCTCAGCAAACCATGAAATATTTTCATAAGGGAGATTGTGGGGGTCACCATTCATGGAAGGTGATAGCCAGCATGATTTTGAGGGATGGGTTCTATTGGACTTCTCTATTTTCTAATGTATACAACGAGACTGTTACTTGTCATCAATGCCAGATCTTCGATGGTAAGATGAAATTGGTTTCACTTCCCCTCAACCCAATTTCAGTGGAAGCACCTTTTCAATAGTGGGGGCTAGACTTCATTGGGGAGATAAACCCAAACTCTTCTGGCCAACACAAGTGGATCCTTACAACCACAGATTATTTTACTAAATGGATTGAGGCTATATCTACTAGGAGAGAAACTGAGAATGTTATCATGGATTTCCTGGAGGACAACATTTTATCCAGATTTGGATGCCCCAAGAGGATTGTAACAGAAAATGCAGCTACTTTTAAGTCCAAGAAAATGATAAATTTCTATCACAAATACCACATAAGCCTAAATGATTCCACTGCATACTACCCACAAGGAAATGGGCTGGTAGAATCCTCTAACAAAAGCTTGGTGAGGATAATGAAGAAGTTGCTAGAGGAAAACAAAAGGGCGTGGCACACAAAATTGAAATATGCTCTATGGGTTGATAGGATCAGTACTAAAAGGGACATTGGGATGTCACCTTTTTAGTTGGTATATGGAGAATAAGTTGTTTTTCCCACCTCATTAGGGCTGCCAGTCATGAAGCAGCTACAGGGGTAGGAGGGTGAGCCTAACCATATGTAGAGAAGAGTGAACCATATAATAGAATTAAATGAGTTGAGGGATAAAGCATATGATAAAGTACAGGTACACTAGGAGAAGATGAAGAATACCTTTGACTGGAAGGTCAAAGAAGAGTAGTTTCAGGTTAATGATTTAGTTTTAAAATGGGATGCTCCTAAAGAACATAAACATGGGAAGTTTGATCATATGTGTGTGGGCCATATATCATTGTAGCAAACAAGGGTGTGAACTCATTCATCCTGGAGCATCAAGATGGCTCTCCATGGACAGGAGGTCCAGTGAATGGAAGGTTTTAAAGCATTACATGCCCTGATAGTGACAAGTAACCCTTTGTATTATAATTTGTATATAATTTGTGTATAGTGTTTTTCAGTTGCAAATAAATACTGATGGTAAGCCGAATTATTTGAAGCCCGAAGTGAAGTCCCTAAGATCTGGAAGGGGTAGCCAAAGTTTTTGTTTTGTCTGTTTGTTCAGAATAAACTAGAGAAGACAGGGGTTTGATTTTCTTGTCTAAGTCATCCCAATAGATAAGGCACTAGTCTGCGAGGTTCTTTGCTACCTCACAGGGAGGATAACATCCCCAATAGGAGCTAGTTGTTAGCACTAGGTTTGTGCTAAATGTTTAGAAGGGTTTTGGAGAATGGAAAGGTGCAGATTCATGAGAGTAGCCAAAGAAATCCTAACCCTTGATCCAAAATACCCAAAGGTTGAAGCAATCAGAGCTTTGTACATTTGAACTTAGAACCGAGATAAGAATCTTCGGAAAGCTACAGCCTCAATGGTGATCGGAGGGTTAGATATAAAGGAATGTGCCCGCAGTACTGATTGGCACCTATGGACAGTTTAGATTTAAGTAGTGAAGATCGACGGCCATACGCATCCTTCGCAAAAAGAATTGAAGGTTGTATAAGCACGGACAGGGTGCTAGCCAGCAGGAAGGTTAAAGAGTGATCGACAGCGGGTGGCACAGATCAACGGTCTATGATTAGTTCGCATATTGGACATGCACGAAAAAGGTGAACTTTCAATTTGCTAACTTTTTTTAAAGCCCCGCACTTTCCCACGATGCAGATTTGATGAGATGGAGATCTACGGGTAGGAAAAAGTTCATAGATTTGACTAGCACATGAACCCGACACACCCAACATTTTCAAACCCGATAAAGGGCCACATCCTTGGATGGTCAAGATCCAGGAGGAGATCAGATCGACGGTCGAAAATATTTTTGCGAATCAAAGATGTTGTCGAGGTGGCATGTGGCGGAGTTGGAGGCCCTGGGGGCTATTTGAAGGCAAAGGATAAAGAGATCTATGGTGGAGAATTAATCACATATGATGGATGGTTCATGTGGTTCCATCACTGTCATAGATGTAAGGGTGATATGGCAGATTTATGTTATAAAATGCTTGCCTACACGGAGATTCACATCCCATTTGTCCTGTGTGCATTGGAAAGCAAAAGGAGCGGACTGTGTAGAACCGATCAGCCAACCAGAAGATTAGAAGCCTTCCTAGCCGTCAAGCGACCACGTAGGATGTCTACTTCCACCATAAACTATTTAGATGGCCATATCTATGGAGCCTCTAGGCTTTGAACCCCCCAAGATAATTGACTTGGTAGAAGATAAATATTGTGATGTTTTCAACACCATACTGTTAAATGGATCCTTAGAGGTTGTTAAGGAGAGATTGGAGGCCATGAGGGCCTAAAAGGTGGATGTCCATAACATTTTTCAATCCCTTTTCCACTTATTTGCAACCATTCAAACCCCTAGCTGACCTGAATTTATAGACTGGTGTACCGGACACTACTCCCCCGATTGAGGAGCAATCATGAATGCCTCAAACTCAAAAATTCTATGCTATGTAGGTGCCCCTACTATCAGAAAATCCCTAGCCATTCCAGAAGAATTGTGTCAGAAATACCAAAGTTTCAGAATGGAAAACCTAATCCAACATTTCTGACAAGCCCCACCTCTTAAGATTCAATATGCTAAGACATAAAATATCAGTATTACATTCCATTTCACAACAATAGCATATACATGATCACTTAAAGAACAACAAGCACAACATAAACACATGAGACATAGATTTATCTTGGGAAACCCTCATGGGCTGGAAAACCCAGCAAAGCTTCCTCAATATAGATGACTAGAAAATACAAATATGTAATCCATAAGCATGAGCTCCTTCTCCTCCATAGAATATCTTTCTCACACATATGCTCCAATGACAAGTGAGTGAATGTGTGAAAAAATAGGAACATACCTGCTCTATTTATACACAACTCCGACTTGACTTTTACACTAACTAGATCGGCCCAAACTTAACTACTTAACATAATGTGAGACGGCCAACCCCACTAAGGTGGTCTAATAACCCTTTAACCCACATGACTCATACAGGGCCGACCCCACTAGGGAAGTCTAATAACCGAAGTTACCACATTCTCCATGGAGGAATAAAACATCTCCGGATATAAAATAAGGTATTCACGGAGGAATGAAAAATCTCCTGAATAATAAAGTACAAATATAATATTCTTAGAAGTTACAATATCTCAACACCCCCCCTTAACGAGAAGGATATTATAGCAACATCTGCAGGAGCAAGGAGTCATCAAATACATGATACATGATACATCTATAAATCATTGGAAGCTTTCTTCATACATCATCAGTAACTCAAACAGTTACTGGAACATCTTCGAGATCTTCAATATTGGAACATCAACATCTTTAGTACTGAGTCTTCATCTTCTACAGCACTCGAACAACTACAGTAACATCATCATCTCGATCAATAGCATTGTTTGGATCTCTTGATCAACAGCCTTATCGTCTAGATCTACCAATCAACAGCATCATCTGGATCTCTTGATCAACAGCCTCATCGTCTGGATCTACCGATCAACAACATCATTGTCTGGATCCTCTCCATCAATAGCATCAACATCTGGATCCTCTCGATCAACAACATCAAAATATGGATCTTCTCTATCAACATCTTGATCCTCTCGATCAACAGCATCAACATAGCAGCATACTCTGCAATGTACAAGATCCTATTATGGGATGATCAATCCCTCTCACTTTAGGACATAGGTCCAAGGATGATACAATCCTAATCCACTTACGGGATGATCAATCCCTCTCAATTTAAGACATCTCTCATGTCTATGGACGATGCAATCTAGATCAACTTACATGATGATCAATCCTTATCACTTTAAGACATCTCACCATGTCTAGGGATGATGCAATCCAAATCAACTTACAGGATGATTAATCCTTATCACTTTAAGACACCTCACCATGTTTAGGGACGATGCAATCCCGAATCAACTTACAGGATGATTAATTCTTATCACTTTAAGACACCTCACCATGTCTAGGGATGATGCAATCCCGAATCAACTTACAGGATGATTAATCCTTATCACTTTAAGACACCTCACCATGTCTAGGGACGATGCAATCCCAAATCAAATTCTAGGATGATTAATCCTTATCACTTTAGGACATGAGTGCAAGGACGATGCAATCCTGATACACCTATGGGATGATCAATCCCTATTACTTTAGGACATAAGTCCAGGGACGATGCAATCCTATCATGTACATTTTGAACCAAACATTCAGGGACGATGCAGTCCTATCACGTACATTTTGAACTAACTGTTCATGGATGATCACTAGTAAAAAATGAGAGATAAGTGACTAGGCGACTAAAAAATTTAGTCACTACTATTTTTTCAAGGGATAAATGACTAAAATTGAGCAGCTTTAAATAAGCCAACTAATAACGACTAAGATAAATGACTAATTTAGTCACTGGATAAAATATATGACTAGATAACAAGTGACTAAACTAAAAATGACTAACATAAATGACTAATTTAGTGACCGGAATATAAATATGACGAGCTAACAATAATTAATGTGAATTATTCGTTTATGTTAGTCATTTTTAGTTGTGTCACACTAACAATGGAAAATTACAATTTTGATAATGAATTTGTACATCAATATTTTACTAAATTTTAAGAATGCACATGGATTTAGAGACCATGACCCCTTTAAAGGGAGTCTCTGAATCCATATACAATGTTAAAATTTAGTAAATTGTAACATTGTAGATGTATTTAGAGACTCGAGTGATGTTAATTGTGTCAATGAGCAAATGGAAAATTGCAATTAGTTACTAGCTACTAGTATACTATATATCATTTTTAGTTTTAATTTTACCATAAAAATATGAAACCACCTCTCAAGTTGTTGTCCCATGTCCTTTCTCTTCTTGGATGATGTTGTTCAAGTTACCTAGAACTTGAAGAAAACTATTATAGCTGTAAGCATCACATAACTTCCATGACCACCGAGAAGAGGCAAGTTTGAGCTTTGGTTGTGTTCCTAAATTCGAGAGATCTTTAGTGTGATCATGT
This sequence comes from Larix kaempferi, assembly GCA_027924585.1. Taxonomy (NCBI): domain Eukaryota; kingdom Viridiplantae; phylum Streptophyta; class Pinopsida; order Pinales; family Pinaceae; genus Larix; species Larix kaempferi. Next base: position 8,249,804 of record BSBM01000797.1, on the reverse strand, counting down.
GGGTATTTTTTCCCTCATGAACATGACGAGATCATTACATTATCCCTCTACTAGCTGGTATGTTTGGGGTTTTAGATATTTCATAGATGAATTTTTGTGAACAAGTGGATGTGACATTGAAAGCTTGTAGTCACATTAATGTTTATGGTAGACAAGTTTAGAACCATTATAGTGGTACAAATGGAACACCTCAAGGATCCTTGCACTACTAACACCTCAATGTTCATTTTTCATCAAACCTCAACATTCTACACACCTCAAACATCACCAACCATGTCACTACCATGTTTGTGGTGACTAATTGTAAATGGACAAAGAGTTAATTAAAACATTTTTTTTTATTTAATAAAATATTAGATATTTTCATGTTCAATGATATTGTGAATTTATAAAAACTAAAATATTAATATATGTTCATGTTTATGTTAAAAATATTAGTAAACAAATAAGATCAAAAAAATATACTAAGAAATATGCTTTATCTATAAAATAATATCCTCGATAATATAATTTACTCTAATTTTTTTAACATAACCAAACCATAAAATTCCACTACATTCTTTTCCTACTCAATACTTTTCAAAAATAACATCTCGAATAAGATAATCGACTCTAATTTTTATAACAAAACCAAACCATAAAATTCCAGTACTACATTCTTTTAATCATACTTAATATCTTTCAATATTCCCTCGGTCCCATACTAGTTCCCCCTTTCACTCCATACAAAAGTGGTTCAATGATTAGTGTGAGATTTTATATATGGACCTATACCAAGAAATGGTCCTTTAGAACCATCCCTAGTTTGTTAATCCTCAAAATGATGACCATTTATCATGTGTATGCTAAAGATTCCTTACAAAAGCTATATGTGGTGGCCTAGAAGACCGTGCATGGACCATGAGCCTTATATGGAATTGGTAAATACGTCTTAGACCCTCAATTTAAATATTGGTTCATAACAACCATCCTTGGTGTTACAAATCTTGATATGGCCACCATATTCCTCTTGTAGGTTAAAAATTTCCTATGTAGGGCTTATGTAATAGCTAAGGCCCTACACATTGCCCGTGGACCATAGAGGAAAATATTGCTATAAGGTTTTTCCTTTTTGCATTGGACCACTAAATGGGCAATGAGAACCACACTTAGCATCCTGAAGCTTTCAATGAGCACCATATCCCTCTCACATGCCAAATTATGGTGGCATGATATCCCACACATGGCCCATGATTCTCAAGGACAAATGTTATGGCCAAACAAACTATATCTTGGCGCCAAACCATTCCTTAGGCACTAAAACTAACCTCTAATGTGGAAAACCTAAAAATAACCACCATAATACACTCATGGGTTGAGATTTCCTACTAATTTCCTATGTGGTTGTTGTTTCCCCATGCATGGCCCATGAGCTCTACAAATTGAAAAAATGTTATGGATTAAGACATTGAATTTCAACCCTAAAACATTTTATGATTCCTGAAGACCATCCATGCTTTGATAAACCTTGATATAAACACTACATCTCACTCTATGCCAAAGATTCCCTTTGTAGGACTTGTGTGGTGGTCCAGGGTCTCATGTATGGAGCATGAGACCCAAAGAGAAATTTTATGGGACAATAACTTGTATTTTTTATCAACCCTAGATTGGACACCAAGAAGCATTTATTATTCTAATATCCTCTTAATGGTCACATCAATTGACATACAACAACCATCCCCTCAAAAATACCAAAACAGGTGTTGATGAGTTAGTCTTCCATAATGTTGAGTTGATCTTGTGGAGTTGAGAGAAGCCATATGTACGTTGCAACTATACATTACCTATTCCTTGTACATAATGAATGTGCCTTGTACTTGTCCTACTCCACAATACCTTGTGCATTTCTATCATACATTTGTCTTGCTTCCTATACAAACATCTGTGTGTGTACTAGTAATTGCACCATTCTCCTTCTTCTACTTTACTTCAATTTATCTTGATTTTGCATGTGCTTAGCATATCCTCTAGTGATGTGCAAATCCCTAGTGAGCTTTTGACTATCCTTGGGGTTTATGCATTTTTATTCAATGATGTCATCATAAGAGATATATCACACGAAAAACTCTCCATCATCCTCATCATCATCTTCTTCTTTCATATAAGTACAACCCTCTTTAGCTTCTTATACTATCTTTTATATTGATTTGACTCCCCACGTTAGGAGTAAATATTATTTGAATTCTTACTACCTTATCCACTTTCACCATTCACCTTCTCCCCCTACACGTGGGCAGTTAGAGCTTCATCAAAAGTTTCCACTTCTCCAAACTTCAAAAGAATTCATTCCTCCCTCAATAAGAGTTCAATCAAGTCTTCAAATGTTATAGCACCTAATTGTCCTTATGCCTCATCTTGTAAAACTCCCTTGGGTTACCTAGTAAATATGTTTTGGCTATACATGAACATTGTATAGATGAACATTTTGTTATGCTATTTGATGCATGTATAAAATATATTGTTGTTTATGTATCCCATGGCATTGAATTGGTACATGGTTGTGAACCATTGACCCTAGTAGTGAGACTAGCATAGTTGGGAGAACTCACTAGCATTGGTTGTACAAATGATTGTCATGAGTTATGCATGATTGCTTGTGTAGTCAATAGCCTTGAATCTAGCTAGTGTAGCTAAGGTATCTGCACTACACCATATCCATATTGAGGATTTTTTATTGTTCTTGATCTAGACCAACTACACATCACACATTACTTTGCTCTAGCAATGGTTTGAAATGATAAGTGAAAATTGAGTTAATAAATTTAAAACATTAGGTAACCATTTCAATATTTTGATTCCATACACGATTAGAGTTGAATGCCCAAGGGTCATTAAGCCTTTAGGCGCCTAGTTCTTGTCGTGATGTGTCCTTCCCTTGGGAGTGTAGATAAGAGACACAACAATGACTATATAAACCCCCTTTCCTTGAGTGGGTGGTTTGGGCATTTTGAGTGGGTGCCTTGGACATTTAGTGCGTAGTTATGTTGCTGGAATGGTTGCGCTTGCTTTTGAAAATGTGGTTGATATTCGATATGTTCTTCGAAGGGAATCAGAATTTGAAAGGTTGTGGTGTTCAGAGGGAATGAGAATTTGAAAGGTTGAGAGGGAATGAGAATTTGAATGTTTGGGAAAGGCTAATGGTGTTTGAAGGGAAGATATTGGTTGAAGTTAGAATTTCAGTGTTCATTTTATTATAATGTTTACATTGGTAGTCCAGGATGACTTGGGGTAATGAATGCCACATCTGCGGTGGAAACCCTAGCACGAATATGGGAAGATGGAGATAAACTGGAGTAATCGCGAGCTCAAAATCCAACAACGACCATATCTTGGAGGGAAAAGTTAAGAAGGAAAGGTTCAATGGCAGCTGCCTTATCTTGTTTCCCACTAGCTTATTGCATCTTCCCATTACATTCATTATGTGTGGTTAGTATGAGGGAAGTTCCCTGTAGTTATCGATTCATATATTATTGAAAACCCTACTAAATGTCTGTGCAGAGAATACAAGAATGGAGGGTAAATCATAGTGCACATTTGTACAGATCCCAATGCCCATGCTTCTGTTTTGTAGGACTGCATTATTCCCCTCTACAACAAGATATCATCCCCCTCTGTAGCAATATTCCTGATTGATATAGAATACATCCGACCTATCCCTGCTCCACCAACCACGGTTTCTCTATGCCTTGCTTGCATGCCTTCACCCATATAAAGTAGGCAAGCTATGCACGCATTGATTGGAGAGATCTTCCCTTCTCCTATTTGATTTGATAGAAAACCGGTTTTGCATCCCCTCGGAATTCTTTCGTTGGGCATCAATATATCCCAATTAGAACAATTTGGCATAAGAAAATCAATGTGTGGAATGATATGACAGTTAATAAGATCCGTTAACTAACACAGAAATCTACAGAACTCTGATGTTTGTTGCGGACCGATAGCAGTCTATAGAAGAGGACGGGTCGGGTTTTTCGTTGATTTGTAGATATTAGTAGCCTATTGTATGTCACTGCAGGCTTCAATCACCAAAATTTCATTTAGGTCTGTGTCCCACCAAAGGAGACTAGGATTTGTTAAGTTTAAGCTAATTTGACTAGCAAGATCACTGAAAGAAACACAATCACAAGATAGACAAAGATTTACCCTGGGAAACCCTCATGTGGTAGAAAACCTAGCAAACCTTTCATCAATATAGATGATCAACCAAATAGAAGATGTAGACCAATACTAGGCTTCCTTCTCCTCCTATGCAGACCTCTCTCTCACTTGTGCGCTACTCCCAAGTGGATGAATGAATGAGATAAGTGAGGAACATGCCTCCTCTACTTATACTTGTTTTTTGACTTACTTTTTACCCTATGGGGCCAACCTCTCCTAGGAGAGTCTAATAACCCTCAAATAAATAACTCAAGGCCAACCTCACATGGGAGATCTAATAACCCTAGTTACCACAATCTCTCAGAGGAATAAACATCTTCGGATACATAATAAAGTCCCATCGGAGGAATGAAACATCTCCGGAATAATAAAATACAAATATAATATTCTTGTCACTTTTATTTCTTGTCCATATTTTTTTTTGTTCAATGTTGTCCCAGAGATTAATTGTGGGCTCTCTGTTGCAGAGTGTATGCTTTCATATCCCAGTGGGCATGCCCTGGCAACCCACATTGATTGAGGTGAAAATAGATTGCAGTGGAGTATACAGAGGTTGGGGCAGTTCTTAGGTTGAATTTAGAGGGAAATTGTGTCCTTGTATACAGCTCCTAAATTCAAAACAACCAGTATTCAAATAAAATGAATAAATAAATATCAAGCACATAATTTTTTCCTATCTTTGCTAGTCTTCCCTAGCATGCCCATAGCATATAATACTTACCTCCCATGACAAGACATACCTTGATACATAATTTCTTCCACCGAACACACAAAAGGCACTGTGAATCGCTCGACACTTAGTATATTTTTCATGATTTGGTGAACTGGCACTGTGAAGAAGCATGTGTGTGCATGGCTCAACACTTAGTAGATTTTTCATAATTTGGTGAATTGGCATTGCCAACTCCTACAACAATACTCTGCTATTATTTTATTGGTGGTTAATGCTATTTGAGTTTGACTTAGTTTTGAATCTGTGATATATAAAAGAAAACTATAGTCACCCTTCACAGTGGAATTTGTGTACGTTTTTGAAATAGCCATGTTCCATCGAAGTTCTATGCATTGATAAGTAGGTAGCTCCTCTTTATTGGATAGTCACCTTTCTGTTGGTTGAATCCTAGAGAAATATTTTTGCTTAAGAACAAGAATATCCAATCACTATCTCAAAATATAAATAAAAAATATTCTCCACAAGACATAATTGTGCACCTTTACAATATCCCCAAGCATTCTCTAGTCCACCCACAAAGTCTACTTTAGCATTCAATGTGCCAAGACATGAATTTTTGGTCTCAAACATGAAGAAATAGAAAATAAGAACAAATCGGTATCAAGCATATAATTTACCCAAGCTGGCTATATAATAATTACGAAGGTGACATTAATACTCATTCTAAAATTTAGGACCCTCTCATTCAAATGTGCAAATTATTGAATCTTTCATATATATAAAGTGGGTGTGACTATCACTTTGTCCTTGTCTCTGCTTCTCCGAAGAGGATTAAGAAAAAGTGGGTGTTCCCTACTCCAAGTAGAGAGTTGGTGCATGTACCGCTATCGAAAGGAAGGGTTGGGGACTTCCTCCATGAAGCGTCATGCACCATAGAGAGGAAGAGACTGCATGGGGTCGTAAATAGAATTACTTACATTTTATTGGAATATTGAGAGAATGGGCAAGTTTAGACATATAATGCTACATATTAATTTTACTAAAGGTTGAGAGATTAGGGAAAGAAACCTGCTGGTATTCTTAATTACATATTTTGTTACACAATACACAGTAGGAAGATAGTTTCCTCTTATTAGTTTCGAGTCATCCACGTCTTTCAATATCTTAATATTTAGAGAAGACCAACACTATAAAATTATATTTCTATACCTAAGTTGCAGCATGGTATTTATCCTGATCCAGAAAGCTAATCTAAGGCAGAAATATTGATAAAGCAGCTTGTACCACAAGCATATTGTCCTTCACCGGTTTATTGGTTTATTCGGTCTTATTAGAGAGTAAATGTATAACTGGTATACACCGGAGGAGCATGTTGTAGTTAAGGTATTAAAGAATAGTTAGGTAATCAGAGATGGACTCTCAATCTAACATACTAGGCATATCAAGTGTCATAGCTCATTGGCCTATGTGCCCCTACAATGGGGATCTCATAGAACAATGTGCTAGATGGTTGTTCCTCTCCAAAAACATGTAAGAGCAAATGTAAGTACATCTCGAGTGTAACCTCTTCCCTTGGTGCATCCTTCAAGAAGCTCATCTTCCAATGATGTACATTAAAATAACAATAAAGGACCAAGTCAATGGAGTTCTCCTCAAGATGTAGTTCCACCTTTCTCGTGGGATAACAAAAAGATGCTAAGTGTTTTCATGTAATGCATGACGCTCTCCTAAAAGCTTAAGTGGTATGAAATGGCTCTAACTATCTAACTTATGCCTTGGAATATGTGAAATGCCTCAACATATAATTCAAAGTAAAAAATGCATCGGCATATGTAGAAGGCACCCCAAAAGTTGAACTACTGCCACATATGCAACACTGCCTCCAAGTATGTGAACTTAGTTATAGAACATGCCTCAAAATATATGAGTACCATAAGTTATAACATGTGAAATAACAAGTCAAACATGTAGATCTCCATCTCTCCCAAGCCCGACGAACACGATTATGTTAGTATTCACGACTTGTAGCAAGCTCCCAAAGCTCACATCCTCATCATAGTATGGATAAGAAGAATGCATCGAAAAATGCAAAAATGAGTCTTTCCTTTTCATACGGTCACAACTTGGCACCATTGTCGGGGATAAAGTCCCTTTCTTGGATTCAATAGACATGGCTGTAATGATATGATGAGGTATGCTTGTTGAAGATTGCTTTCCTCATTTGGTGACTCTACAAAAAATTCATTGACATATCTTATGAAGAATGAGCACAGAAGCTTATTCAATGGCAAGTCATGAAGGGAATGTCAGGTCCTTGTGGTACAAACTCCTTCATGTTAGAAAGAAAAAACAAGAACTGAAATGGGGATTTCATATTGGGTTCACCGAGGCATACATGGCGATCCATCCATCTTCAAGGGTAAATAAGGTG